>CM042077.1:944458-1466960 GCA_023509865.1 Trypoxylus dichotomus
AAATTTCAGCCCCTAGCTCCTAACCGTTTGGGGAGATATGGACGTTTGGAGAAGTTGAGGTGCAAAACTCAACTTCTGGCAAAGGAGCTCCTGGAATGGGGTCGAAGTGACATATCAAAAGACGCGTATTTTCTGCGTAGATTACGATAAAAAAGTTTGCCTCTCTGATCTCTAACCGTTAAGGAGAGAAAATCGCGTTTAAAGTTGCCGAAATTTCCAAAAATGCTTAACCTCGAAACTTTGGAAGCGCCGTAGCTCCTAAACGAAGTTAGATAGATAGGGGATCCGGTTTGCGCCGTTCGAAAGTACGCGTCGAGATCTTTCGAATGAGCACCGAACGGTCGCGCTGCGACCACGCATAACCGAGATACGGAGATTCGGTCGAGAAATTTCGGTAAAATATAAAAGTCCGAAAATTACCGTTTTTATCATCCTATCTCGGTAGATTTTTGCGCGCCGAACAAGAATTTTTTAGCACGCTTCGATATCTCTAACCGTTTAAGAGATACGGGCGTTTGAAGTTTCGGGGCTTCGAAAAACGCGAAAAAATCGACCCGAAAACGACATCTTTCGACGTTTTCTCGTGTCGCGCGTTAACGACGCCGTTCGGACGGACGAATTCGACGGTTTCCGATAGAAAAATGTCCGCGGAATCGATTGCGACCGCTACGGACGTCCTATCTCTAACCGTTTAGCGGCTACGGCCCGTCAAAGTTGAAAGAGAGAGAAAAATCCCAACTTTGAAGCGCTGTAGCGTCGGAACAGCGTTGAGCTAGGGCGTCCTTCTTTCGCCTGTTTAGAACCCTCGTAGGAGTCCTTTGACAGACGCGCCGATAAGCGAACGTCTAACTCTTCCCGTTAACGCGCAGCAGAAACGTCGCATTTTTCTGACCAAAACGATGAAATTTTTTCGACCCGAAAAATCGAGGGTCGGAAATTTCAGGTTTTGACCCTACCGGAACGTGGCCATATATGGGTGTATTACGCCTGAGAAATTTCAGCCCCTAGCCCTAACCGTTTGGGAGATATGGACGTTTGAAAGTTGAGGGGGTGCAAAACTCAACTTCTTAAAGGAGCCCCGAATGGGGTCGAGTGACATATCAAAAGACGCGTATTTTCGCGTAGATTACGATAAGAAAAAGTTTGCCTCTCTATCTCTAACCGTTAAGGAGAAAATCGCGTTTAAAGTTGCGAAATTTCCAAAAATGCTTAACTCCGAAACTTTGAAGCGCCGTAGCTCCTAAACGGTTATAGATAGGGGATCCCGGTTTGCGCCGTTCGAAAGTACGCGTCGAGATCTTTCGAATGAGCACCGAACGGTCGCGCTGCGACCACGCATAACCGAGATATGGAGATTCGGTCGAGAAATTTCGGTAAAATATAAAAGTCCGAAAATTACCGTTTTTATCATCCTATCCGGTAGATTTTTTCGCGCCGAACAAGAATTTTTTTAGCACGCTTCGATATCTCTAACCGTTTAAGAGATACGGGCGTTTGAAGTTTCGGGGCTTCGAAAAACGCGAAAAAATCGACCCCGAAAACGACATCTTTCGACGTTTTCTCGTGTCGCGCGTTAACGACGCCGTTCGGACGGACAGATTCGACGGTTTCCGATAGAAAAATGTCCGCGGAATCGATTGCGACCGCTACGGACGTCCTATCTCTAACCGTTTAGCGGCTACGGCCCGTCAAAGTTGAAAGAGAGAGAAAAAATCCCAACTTTGAAGCGCTGCTTAGCGTCGGAACGCGTTGAGCTAGGGCGTCCTTCTTTCGCCTGTTTAGAACCCTCGTAGGGTCCTTACGACGCGCCGATAAGCGAACGTCTAACTCTTCCCGTTAACGCGCAGCAGAAACGTCGCATTTTTTCTGACCAAAACGATGAAATTTTTCGACCCGAAAAATCGAGGGTCGGAATTTCGGGGTTTTGACCCTACCGGAACGTGGCCATATATGGGTGTATTACGCCTGAGAAATTTCAGCCCCTAGCCCTAACCGTTTGGGAGATATGGACGTTTGAAAGTTGAGGGGTGCAAACTCAACTTCTTAAAGGAGCTCCGAATGGGGTCGAGTGACATATCAAAAGACGCGTATTTTCGCGTAGATTACGATAAAAAAAAGTTTGCCTCTCTATCTCTAACCGTTAAGGAGAAAATCGCGTTTAAAGTTGCGAAATTTCCAAAAATGCTTAACTCCGAAACTTTGAAGCGCCGTAGCTCCTAAACGGTTATAGATAGGGGATCCCGGTTTGCGCCGTTCGAAAGTACGCGTCGAGATCTTTCGAATGAGCACCGAACTGTCGCGCTACGACCACGCATAACCGAGATACGGAGATTCGGTCGAGAAATTTCGGTAAAATATAAAAGTCCGAAAATTACCGTTTTATCATCCTATCCGGTAGATTTTTGCGCGCCGAACAAGAATTTTTTTAGCACGCTTCGATATCTCTAACCGTTTAAGAGATACGGGCGTTTGAAGTTTCGGGGCTTCGAAAAACGCGAAAAAATCGACCCCGAAAACGACATCTTTCGACGTTTTCTCGTGTCGCGCGTTAACGACGCCGTTCGGACGGACGAATTCGACGGTTTCCGATAGAAAAATGTCCGCGGAATCGATTGCGACCGCTACGGACGTCCTATCTCTAACCGTTTAGCGGCTACGGCCCGTCAAAGTTGAAAGAGAGAGAAAAAAAATCCCAACTTTGAAGCGCTGTAGCGTCGGAACGCGTTGAGCTAGGGCGTCCTTCTTTCGCCTGTTTAGAACCCTCGTAGGGGTCCTTACGACGCGCCGATAAGCGAACGTCTAACTCTTCCCGTTAACGCGCAGCAGAAACGTCGCATTTTTTTCTGACCAAAACGATGAAATTTTTTTCGACCCGAAAAATCGAGGTTCGGAATTTCGGGGTTTTGACCCTACCGGAACGTGGCCATATATGGGTGTATTACGCCTGAGAAATTTCAGCCCCCTAGCTCCTAACCGTTTGGGAGATATGGACGTTTTGAAAGTTGAGGGGTGCAAAACTCAACTTCTTAAAGGAGCTCGAATGGGGTCGAGTGACATATCAAAAGACGCGTATTTTCGCGTAGATTACGATAAAAAAGTTTGCCTCTCTATCTCTAACCGTTAAGGAGAAAATCGCGTTTAAAGTTGCGAAATTTCCAAAAATGCTTAACTCCGAAACTTTGAAGCGCCGTAGCTCCTAAACGGTTATAGATAGGGGATCCCGGTTTGCGCCGTTCGAAAGTACGCGTCGAGATCTTTCGAATGAGCACCGAACGGTCGCGCTACGACCACGCATAACCGAGATACGGAGATTCGGTCGAGAAATTTCGGTAAAATATAAAAGTCCGAAAATTACCGTTTTAATCATCCTATCCGGTAGATTTTTGTGCGCCGAACAAGAATTTTTTAGCACGCTTCGATATCTCTAACCGTTTAAGAGATACGGGCGTTTGAAGTTTCGGGGCTTCGAAAAAACGCGAAGAAATCGACCCCGAAAACGACATCTTTCGACGTTTTCTCGTGTCGCGCGTTAACGACGCCGTTCGGACGGACGAATTCGACGGTTTCCGATAGAAAAATGTCCGCGGAATCGATTGCGACCGCTACGGACGTCCTATCTCTAACCGTTTAGCGGCTACGGCCCGTCAAAGTTGAAAGAGAGAGAAAAAAAATCCCAACTTTGAAGCGCTGTAGCGTCGGAACGCGTTGAGCTAGGGCGTCCTTCTTTCGCCTGTTTAGAACCCTCGTAGGGGTCCTTACGACGCGCCGATAAGCGAACGTCTAACTCTTCCCGTTAACGCGCAGCAGAAACGTCGCATTTTTCTGACCAAAACGATGAAATTTTTTCGACCCGAAAAATCGAGGGTCGGAATTTCGGGGTTTTGACCCTACCGGAACGTGGCCATATATGGGTGTATTACGCCTGAGAAATTTCAGCCCCTAGCCCTAACCGTTTGGGAGATATGGACGTTTGAAAGTTGAGGGGTGCAAAACTCAACTTCTTAAAGGAGCTCCGAATGGGGTCGAGTGACATATCAAAAGACGCGTATTTTCGCGTAGATTACGATAAAAAAGTTTGCCTCTCTATCTCTAACCGTTAAGGAGAAAATCGCGTTTAAAGTTGCGAAATTTCCAAAAATGCTTAACTCCGAAACTTTGAAGCGCCGTAGCTCCTAAACGGTTATAGATAGGGGATCCCGGTTTGCGCCGTTCGAAAGTACGCGTCGAGATCTTTCGAATGAGCACCGAACGGTCGCGCTGCGACCACGCATAACCGAGATATGGAGATTCGGTCGAGAAATTTCGGTAAAATATAAAGTCCGAAAATTACCGTTTTTATCATCCTATCCGGTAGATTTTTTGCGCGCCGAACAAGAATTTTTTAGCACGCTACGATATCTCTAACCGTTTAAGAGATACGGGCGTTTGAAGTTTCAGGGCTTCGAAAAAACGCGAAAAATCGACCCCGAAAACGACATCTTTCGACGTTTTCTCGTGTCGCGCGTTAACGACGCCGTTCGGACGGACGAATTCGACGGTTTCCGATAGAAAAATGTCCGCGGAATCGATTGCGACCGCTACGGACGTCCTATCTCTAACCGTTTAGCGGCTACGGCCCGTCAAAGTTGAAAGAGAGAAAAAAAATCCCAACTTTGAAGCGCTGTAGCGTCGGAACGCGTTGAGCTAGGGCGTCCTTCTTTCGCCTGTTTAGAACCCTCGTAGGGGTCCTTACGACGCGCCGATAAGCGAACGTCTAACTCTTCCCGTTAACGCGCAGCAGAAACGTCGCATTTTTTTCTGACCAAAACGATGAAATTTTTTCGACCCGAAAAATCGAGGGTCGGAATTTCGGGGTTTTGACCCTACCGGAACGTGGCCATATATGGGTGTATTACGCCTGAGAAATTTCAGCCCCTAGCCTAACCGTTTGGGAGATATGGACGTTTGAAAGTTGAAGTGCAAAACTCAACTTCTTAAAGGAGCTCCGAATGGGGTCGAGTGACATATCAAAAGACGCGTATTTTCGCGTAGATTACGATAAAAAAAAGTTTGCCTCTCTATCTCTAACCGTTAAGGAGAAAATCGCGTTTAAAGTTGCGAAATTTCCAAAAATGCTTAACTCCGAAACTTTGAAGCGCCGTAGCTCCTAAACAGTTATAGATAGGGGATCCCGGTTTGCGCCGTTCGAAAGTACGCGTCGAGATCTTTCGAATGAGCACCGAACGGTCGCGCTGCGACCACGCATAACCGAGATACGGAGATTCGGTCGAGAAATTTCGGTAAAATATAAAAGTCCGAAAATTACCGTTTTTATCATCCTATCCGGTAGATTTTTGCGCGCCGAACAAGAATTTTTTTAGCACGCTTCGATATCTCTAACCGTTTAAGAGATACGGGCGTTTGAAGTTGCGGGGCTTCGAAAAAACGCGAAAAAATCGACCCCGAAAACGACATCTTTCGACGTTTTCTCGTGTCGCGCGTTAACGACGCCGTTCGGACGGACGAATTCGACGGTTTCCGATAGAAAAATGTCCGCGGAATCGATTGCGACCGCTACGGACGTCCTATCTCTAACCGTTTAGCGGCTACGGCCCGTCAAAGTTGAAAGAGAGAGAAAAAAAATCCCAACTTTGAAGCGCTGTAGCGTCGGAACGCGTTGAGCTAGGGCGTCCTTCTTTCGCCTGTTTAGAACCCTCGTAGGGGTCCTTACGACGCGCCGATAAGCGAACGTCTAACTCTTCCCGTTAACGCGCAGCAGAAACGTCGCATTTTTTTCTGACCAAAACGATGAAATTTTTTCGACCCGAAAAATCGAGGGTCGGAATTTCGGGGTTTTGACCCTACCGGAACGTGGCCATATATGGGTGTATTACGCCTGAGAAATTTCAGCCCCCTAGCCCTAACCGTTTGGGAGATATGGACGTTTGAAAGTTGAGGGGGTGCAAAACTCAACTTCTTAAAGGAGCTCCGAATGGGGTCGAGTGACATATCAAAAGACGCGTATTTTCGCGTAGATTACGATAAAAAAAAGTTTGCCTCTCTATCTCTAACCGTTAAGGAGAAAATCGCGTTTAAAGTTGCGAAATTTCCAAAAATGCTTAACTCCGAAACTTTGAAGCGCCGTAGCTCCTAAACGGTTATAGATAGGGATCCTGTTTGCGCCGTTCGAAAGTACGCGTCGAGATCTTTCGAATGAGCACCGAACAGTCGCGCTGCGACCACGCATAACCGAGATATGGAGATTCGGTCGAGAAATTTCGGTAAAATATAAAGTCCGAAAATTACCGTTTTTATCATCCTATCCGGTAGATTTTTCGCGCCGAACAAGAATTTTTTTAGCACGCTTCGATATCTCTAACCGTTTAAGAGATACGGGCGTTTGAAGTTTCGGGGCTTCGAAAAAACGCGAAAAAATCGACCCCGAAAACGACATCTTTCGACGTTTTCTCGTGTCGCGCGTTAACGACGCCGTTCGGACGGACGAATTCGACGGTTTCCGATAGAAAAATGTCCGCGGAATCGATTGCGACCGCTACGGACGTCCTATCTCTAACCGTTTAGCGGCTACGGCCCGTCAAAGTTGAAAGAGAGAGAAAAAATCCCAACTTTGAAGCGCTGTAGCGTCGGAACGCGTTGAGCTAGGGCGTCCTTCTTTCGCCTGTTTAGAACCCTCGTAGGGTCCTTACGACGCGCCGATAAGCGAACGTCTAACTCTTCCCGTTAACGCGCAGCAGAAACGTCGCATTTTTCTGACCAAAACGATGAAATTTTTCGACCCGAAAAATCGAGGGTCGGAATTTCGGGGTTTTGACCCTACCGGAACGTGGCCATATATGGGTGTATTACGCCTGAGGAATTTCAGCCCCTAGCCCTAACCGTTTGGGAGATATGGACGTTTGAAAGTTGAGGGGTGCAAAACTCAACTTCTTAAAGGAGCTCGAATGGGGTCGAGTGACATATCAAAAGACGCGTATTTTCGCGTAGATTACGATAAAAAAGTTTGCCTCTCTATCTCTAACCGTTAAGGAGAAAATCGCGTTTAAAGTTGCGAAATTTCCAAAAATGCTTAACTCCAAAACTTTGAAGCGCCGTAGCTCCTAAACGGTTATAGATAGGGGATCCCGGTTTGCGCCGTTCGAAAGTACGCGTCGAGATCTTTCGAATGAGCACCGAACGGTCGCGCTGCGACCACGCATAACCGAGATACGGAGATTCGGTCGAGAAATTTCGGTAAAATATAAAAGTCCGAAAATTACCGTTTTTATCATCTTATCCGGTAGATTTTTGCGCGCCGAACAAGAATTTTTTTAGCACGCTTCGATATCTCTGACCGTTTAAGAGATACGGGCGTTTGAAGTTTCGGGACTTCGAAAAAACGCGAAAAAATCGACCCCGAAAACGACATCTTTCGACGTTTTCTCGTGTCGCGCGTTAACGACGCCGTTCGGACGGACGAATTCGACGGTTTCCGATAGAAAAATGTCCGCGGAATCGATTGCGACCGCTACGGACGTCCTATCTCTAACCGTTTAGCGGCTACGGCCCGTCAAAGTTGAAAGAGAGAGAAAAAAAATCCCAACTTTGAAGCGCTGTAGCGTCGGAACGCGTTGAGCTAGGGCGTCCTTCTTTCGCCTGTTTAGAACCCTCGTAGGGTCCTTACGACGCGCCGATAAGCGAACGTCTAACTCTTCCCGTTAACGCGCAGCAGAAACGTCGCATTTTTCTGACCAAAACGATGAAATTTTTCGACCCGAAAAATCGAGGGTCGGAATTTCGGGGTTTTGACCCTACCGGAACGTGGCCATATATGGGTGTATTACGCCTGAGAAATTTCAGCCCCTAGCCCTAACCGTTTGGGAGATATGGACGTTTGAAAGTTGAGGGTGCAAAACTCAACTTCTTAAAGGAGCTCCGAATGGGGTCGAGTGACATATCAAAAGACGCGTATTTTCGCGTAGATTACGATAAAAAAGTTTGCCTCTCTATCTCTAACCGTTAAGGAGAAAATCGCGTTTAAAGTTGCAGAAATTTCCAAAAATGCTTAACTCCGAAACTTTGAAGCGCCGTAGCTCCTAAACGGTTATAGATAGGGGATCCCAGTTTGCGCCGTTCGAAAGTACGCGTCGAGATCTTTCGAATGAGCACCGAACGGTCGCGCTGCGACCACGCATAACCGAGATATGGAGATTCGGTCGAGAAATTTCGGTAAAATATAAAAAGTCCGAAAATTACCGTTTTATCATCCTATCCGGTAGATTTTTGCGCGCCGAACAAGAATTTTTTAGCACGCTTCGATATCTCTAACCGTTTAAGAGATACGGGCGTTTTGAAGTTTCGGGGCTTCGAAAAACGCGAAAAATCGACCCCGAAAACGACATCTTTCGACGTTTTCTCGTGTCGCGCGTTAACGACGCCGTTCGGACGGACGAATTAGACGGTTTCCGAGAGAAAAATGTCCGCGGAATCGATTGCGACCGCTACGGACGTCATATCTCTAACCGTTTAGCGGCTACGGCCCGTCAAAGTTGAAAGAGAGAGAAAAAATCCCAACTTTGAAGCGCTGTAGCGTCGGAACGCGTTGAGCTAGGGCGTCCTTCTTTCGCCTGTTTAGAACCCTCGTAGGTCCTTACGACGCGCCGATAAGCGAACGTCTAACTCTTCCCGTTAACGCGCAGCAGAAACGTCGCATTTTCTGACCAAAACGATGAAATTTTTTCGACCCGAAAAATCGAGGGTCGGAATTTCGGGGTTTTGACCCTACCGGAACGTGGCCATATATGGGTGTATTACGCCTGAGAAATTTCAGCCCCATAGCCCTAACCGTTTGGGAGATATGGACGTTTGAAAGTTGAGGGGTGCAAAACTCAACTTCTTAAAGGAGCTCGAATGGGGTCGAGTGACATATCAAAAGACGCGTATTTTCGCGTAGATTACGATAAAAAAAAGTTTGCCTCTCTATCTCTAACCGTTAAGGAGAAAATCGCGTTTAAAGTTGCGAAATTTCCAAAAATGCTTAACTCCGAAACTTTGAAGCGCCGTAGCTCCTAAACGGTTATAGATAGGATCCCAGTTTGCGCCGTTCGAAAGTACGCGTCGAGATCTTTCGAATGAGCACCGAACGGTCGCGCTGCGACCACGCATAACCGAGATATGGAGATTCGGTCGAGAAATTTCGGTAAAATATAAAAGTCCGAAAATTACCGTTTTTATCATCCTATCCGGTAGATTTTTTCGCGCCGAACAAGAATTTTTTTAGCACGCTTCGATATCTCTAACCGTTTAAGAGATACGGGCGTTTGAAGTTTCGGGGCTTCGAAAAAACGCGAAAAAATCGACCCCGAAAACGACATCTTTCGACGTTTTCTCGTGTCGCGCGTTAACGACGCCGTTCGGACGGACGAATTAGACGGTTTCCGATAGCAAAATGTCCGCGGAATCGATTGCGACCGCTACGGACGTCCTATCTCTAACCGTTTAGCGGCTACGGCCCGTCAAAGTTGAAAGAGAGAGAAAAAATCCCAACTTTGAAGCGCTGTAGCGTCGGAACGCGTTGAGCTAGGGCGTCGCTTCTTTCGCCTGTTTAGAACCCTCGTAGGGTCCTTACGACGCGCCGATAAGCGAACGTCTAACTCTTCCCGTTAACGCGCAGCAGAAACGTCGCATTTTCTGACCAAAACGATGAAATTTTTTCGACCCGAAAAATCGAGGGTCGGAATTTCGGGGTTTTGACCCTACCGGAACGTGGCCATATATGGGTGTATTACGCCTGAGAAATTTCAGCCCCTAGCCCTAACCGTTTGGGAGATATGGACGTTTGAAAGTTGAGGGTGCAAAACTCAACTTCTTAAAGGAGCTCCGAATGGGGTCGAGTGACATATCAAAAGACGCGTATTTTCGCGTAGATTACGATAAAAAAGTTTGCCTCTCTATCTCTAACCGTTAAGGAGAAAATCGCGTTTAAAGTTGCGAAATTTCCAAAAATGCTTAACTCCGAAACTTTGAAGCGCCGTAGCTCCTAAACGGTTATAGATAGGGGATCCCGGTTTGCGCCGTTCGAAAGTACGCGTCGAGATCTTTCGAATGAGCACCGAACGGTCGCGCTGCGACCACGCATAACCGAGATACGGAGATTCGGTCGAGAAATTTCGGTAAAATATAAAAGTCCGAAAATTACCGTTTTTATCATCCTATCCGGTAGATTTTTGCGCGCCGAACAAGAATTTTTTCAGCACGCTTCGATATCTCTAACCGTTTAAGAGATACGGGCGTTTGAAGTTTCGGGGCTTCGAAAAAACGCGAAAAAATCGACCCCGAAAACGACATCTTTCGACGTTTTCTCGTGTCGCGCGTTAACGACGCCGTTCGGACGGACGAATTCGACGGTTTCCGATAGAAAAATGTCCGCGGAATCGATTGCGACCGCTACGGACGTCCTATCTCTAACCGTTTAGCGGCTACGGCCCGTCAAAGTTGAAAGAGAGAGAAAAAAAATCCCAACTTTGAAGCGCTGTAGCGTCGGAACGCGTTGAGCTAGGGCGTCCTTCTTTCGCCTGTCTAGAACCCTCGTAGGGGTCCTTACGACGCGCCGATAAGCGAACGTCTAACTCTTCCCGTCAACGCGCAGCAGAAACGTCGCATTTTTTTCTGACCAAAACGATGAAATTTTTTCGACCCGAAAAATCGAGGGTCGGAATTTCGGGGTTTTGACCCTACCGGAACGTGGCCATATATGGGTGTATTACGCCTGAGAAATTTCAGCCCCCTAGCCCTAGCCGTTTGGGAGATATGGACGTTTGAAAGTTGAGGGGGTGCAAAACTCAACTTCTTAAAGGAGCTCCGAATGGGGTCGAGTGACATATCAAAAGACGCGTATTTTCGCGTAGATTACGATAAAAAAAAGTTTGCCTCTCTATCTCTAACCGTTAAGGAGAAAATCGCGTTTAAAGTTGCAGAAATTTCCAAAAATGCTTAACTCCGAAACTTTGAAGCGCCGTAGCTCCTAAACGGTTATAGATAGGGGATCCCAGTTTGCGCCGTTCGAAAGTACGCGTCGAGATCTTTCGAATGAGCACCGAACAGTCGCGCTACGACCACGCATAACCGAGATACGGAGATTCGGTCGAGAAATTTCGGTAAAATATAAAAGTCCGAAAATTACCGTTTTTATCATCCTATCCGGTAGATTTTTGCGCGCCGAACAAGAATTTTTTTAGCACGCTTCGATATCTCTAACCGTTTAAGGGATACGGGCGTTTGAAGTTTCTGGGCTTCGAAAAAACGCGAAAAAATCTACCCCGAAAACGACATCTTTCGACGTTTTCTCGTGTCGCGCGTTAACGACGCCGTTCGGACGGAGGAATTCGACGGTTTCCGATAGAAAAATGTCCGCGGAATCGATTGCGACCGCTACGGACGTCCTATCTCTAACCGTTTAGCGGCTACGGCCCGTCAAAGTTGAAAGAGAGAAAAAAATCCCAACTTTGAAGCGCTGTAGCGTCGGAACGCGTTGAGCTAGGGCGTCCTTCTGTCGCCTGTTTAGAACCCTCGTAGGGGTCCTTACGACGCGCCGATAAGCGAACGTCTAACTCTTCCCGTTAACGCGCAGCAGAAACGTCGCATTTTTCTGACCAAAACGATGAAATTTTTTCGACCCGAAAAATCGAGGGTCGGAATTTCGGGGTTTTGACCCTACCGGAACGTGGCCATATATGGGTGTATTACGCCTGAGAAATTTCAGCCCCTAGCCCTAACCGTTTGGGAGATATGGACGTTTGAAAGTTGAGGGGTGCAAAACTCAACTTCTTAAAGGAGCTCCGAATGGGGTCGAGTGACATATCAAAAGACGCGTATTTTCGCGTAGATTACGATAAAAAAGTTTGCCTCTCTATCTCTAACCGTTAAGGAGAAAATCGCGTTTAAAGTTGCAGAAATTTCCAAAAATGCTTAACTCCGAAACTTTGAAGCGCCGTAGCTCCTAAACGGTTATAGATAGGGGATCCCGGTTTGCGCCGTTCGAAAGTACGCGTCGAGATCTTTCGAATGAGCACCGAACGGTCGCGCTGCGACCACGCATAACCGAGATATGGAGATTCGGTCGAGAAATTTCGGTAAAATATAAAAGTCCGAAAATTACCGTTTTTATCATCCTATCCGGTAGATTTTTTCGCGCCGAACAAGAATTTTTTTAGCACGCTACGATATCTCTAACCGTTTAAGAGATACGGGCGTTTGAAGTTTCGGGGCTTCGAAAAAACGCGAAAAAATCGACCCCGAAAACGACATCTTTCGACGTTTTCTCGTGTCGCGCGTTAACGACGCCGTTCGGACGGACGAATTCGACGGTTTCCGATAGAAAAATGTCCGCGGAATCGATTGCGACCGCTACGGACGTCCTATCTCTAACCGTTTAGCGGCTACGGCCCGTCAAAGTTGAAAGAGAGAGAAAAAAAATCCCAACTTTGAAGCGCTGTAGCGTCGGAACGCGTTGAGCTAGGGCGTCCTTCTTTCGCCTGTTTAGAACCCTCGTAGGGGTCCTTACGACGCGCCGATAAGCGAACGTCTAACTCTTCCCGTTAACGCGCAGCAGAAACGTCGCATTTTTTTTCTGACCAAAACGATGAAATTTTTTCGACCCGAAAAATCGAGGGTCGGAATTTCGGGGTTTTGACCCTACCGGAACGTGGCCATATATGGGTGTATTACGCCTGAGAAATTTCAGCCCCTAGCCCTAACCGTTTGGGAGATATGGACGTTTGAAAGTTGAGGGGTGCAAAACTCAACTTCTTAAAGGAGCTCCGAATGGGGTCGAGTGACATATCAAAAGACGCGTATTTTCGCGTAGATTACGATAAAAAAGTTTGCCTCCTATCTCTAACCGTTAAGGAGAAAATCGCGTTTAAAGTTGCGAAATTTCCAAAAATGCTTAACTCCGAAACTTTGAAGCGCCGTAGCTCCTAAACGGTTATAGATAGGGGATCCCGGTTTGCGCCGTTCGAAAGTACGCGTCGAGATCTTTCGAATGAGCACCGAACGGTCGCGCTGCGACCACGCATAACCGAGATACGGAGATTCGGTCGAGAAATTTCGGTAAAATATAAAAGTCCGAAAATTACCGTTTTATCATCCTATCCGGTAGATTTTTGCGCGCCGAACAAGAATTTTTTTAGCACGCTTCGATATCTCTAACCGTTTAAGAGATACGGGCGTTTGAAGTTTCGGGGCTTCGAAAAAACGCGAAAAAATCGACCCCGAAAACGACATCTTTCGACGTTTTCTCGTGTCGCGCGTTAACGACGCCGTTCGGACGGACGAATTCGACGGTTTCCGATAGAAAAATGTCCGCGGAATCGATTGCGACCGCTACGGACGTCCTATCTCTAACCGTTTAGCGGCTACGGCCCGTCAAAGTTGAAAGAGAGAGAAAAAAAATCCCAACTTTGAAGCGCTGTAGCGTCGGAACGCGTTGAGCTAGGGCGTCCTTCTTTCGCCTGTTTAGAACCCTCGTAGGGGTCCTTACGACGCGCCGATAAGCGAACGTCTAACTCTTCCCGTTAACGCGCAGCAGAAACGTCGCATTTTTCTGACCAAAACGATGAAATTTTTTCGACCCGAAAAATCGAGGTCGGAATTTCGGGGTTTTGACCCTACCGGAACGTGGCCATATATGGGTGTATTACGCCTGAGAAATTTCAGCCCCTAGCCCTAACCGTTTGGGAGATATGGACGTTTGAAAGTTGAGGGTGCAAAACTCAACTTCTTAAAGGAGCTCCGAATGGGGTCGAGTGACATATCAAAAGACGCGTATTTTCGCGTAGATTACGATAAAAAAGTTTGCCTCTCTATCTCTAACCGTTAAGGAGAAAATCGCGTTTAAAGTTGCGAAATTTCCAAAAATGCTTAACTCCGAAACTTTGAAGCGCCGTAGCTCCTAAACGGTTATAGATAGGGATCCCGGTTTGCGCCGTTCGAAAGTACGCGTCGAGATCTTTCGAATGAGCACCGAACGGTCGCGCTGCGACCACGCATAACCGAGATACGGAGATTCGGTCGAGAAATTTCGGTAAAATATAAAAGTCCGAAAATTACCGTTTTATCATCCTATCCGGTAGATTTTTGCGCGCCAAACAAGAATTTTTAGCACGCTTCGATATCTCTAACCGTTTAAGAGATACGGGCGTTTGAAGTTTCGGGGCTTCGAAAAAACGCGAAAAATCGACCCCGAAAACGACATCTTTCGACGTTTTCTCGTGTCGCGCGTTAACGACGCCGTTCGGACGGACGAATTCGACGGTTTCCGATAGAAAAATGTCCGCGGAATCGATTGCGACCGCTACGGACGTCCTATCTCTAACCGTTTAGCGGCTACGGCCCGTCAAAGTTGAAAGAGAGAAAAAAATCCCAACTTTGAAGCGCTGTAGCGTCGGAACGCGTTGAGCTAGGGCGTCCTTCTTTCGCCTGTTTAGAACCCTCGTAGGGTCGCTTACGACGCGCCGATAAGCGAACGTCTAACTCTTCCCGTTAACGCGCAGCAGAAACGTCGCATTTTTCTGACCAAAACGATGAAATTTTTTCGACCCGAAAAATCGAGGGTCGGAATTTCGGGTTTTGACCCTACCGGAACGTGGCCATATATGGGTGTATTACGCCTGAGAAATTTCAGCCCCAGCCCTAACCGTTTGGGAGATATGGACGTTTGAAAGTTGAGGGTGCAAAACTCAACTTCTTAAAGGAGCTCGAATGGGGTCGAGTGACATATCAAAAGACGCGTATTTTCGCGTAGATTACGATAAAAAAGTTTGCCTCTCTATCTCTAACCGTTAAGGAGAAAATCGCGTTTAAAGTTGCAGAAATTTCCAAAAATGCTTAACTCCGAAACTTTGAAGCGCCGTAGCTCCTAAACGGTTATAGATAGGGGATCCTGGTTTGCGCCGTTCGAAAGTACGCGTCGAGATCTTTCGAATGAGCACCGAACAGTCGCGCTGCGACCACGCATAACCGAGATACGGAGATTCGGTCGAGAAATTTCGGTAAAATATAAAAGTCCGAAAATTACCGTTTTTATCATCCTATCCGGTAGATTTTTGCGCGCCGAACAAGAATTTTTTAGCACGCTTCGATATCTCTAACCGTTTAAGAGATACGGGCGTTTGAAGTTTCAGGGCTTCGAAAAAACGCGAAAAATCGACCCCGAAAACGACATCTTTCGACGTTTTCTCGTGTCGCGCGTTAACGACGCCGTTCGGACGGACGAATTCGACGGTTTCCGATAGAAAAATGTCCGCGGAATCGATTGCGACCGCTACGGACGTCCTATCTCTAACCGTTTAGCGGCTACGGCCCGTCAAAGTTGAAAGAGAGAGAAAAAAAATCCCAACTTTGAAGCGCTGTAGCGTCGGAACGCGTTGAGCTAGGGCGTCCTTCTTTCGCCTGTTTAGAACCCTCGTAGGGGTCCTTACGACGCGCCGATAAGCGAACGTCTAACTCTTCCCGTTAACGCGCAGCAGAAACGTCGCATTTTCTGACCAAAACGATGAAATTTTTTCGACCCGAAAAATCGAGGGTCGGAATTTCGGGGTTTTGACCCTACCGGAACGTGGCCATATATGGGTGTATTACGCCTGAGAAATTTCAGCCCCTAGCCCTAACCGTTTGGGAGATATGGACGTTTGAAAGTTGAGGGGTGCAAAACTCAACTTCTTAAAGGAGCTCGAATGGGGTCGAGTGACATATCAAAAGACGCGTATTTTCGCGTAGATTACGATAAAAAAGTTTGCCTCTCTATCTCTAACCGTTAAGGAGAAAATCGCGTTTAAAGTTGCAGAAATTTCCAAAAATGCTTAACTCCGAAACTTTGAAGCGCCGTAGCTCCTAAACGGTTATAGATAGGGGATCCCAGTTTGCGCCGTTCGAAAGTACGCGTCGAGATCTTTCGAATGAGCACCGAACGGTCGCGCTGCGACCACGCATAACTGAGATATGGAGATTCGGTCGAGAAATTTCGGTAAAATATAAAAGTCCGAAAATTACCGTTTTTATCATCCTATCCGGTAGATTTTTTGCGCGCCGAACAAGAATTTTTTAGCACGCTTCGATATCTCTAACCGTTTAAGAGATACGGGCGTTTGAAGTTTCGGGGCTTCGAAAAACGCGAAAAAATCGACCCCGAAAACGACATCTTTCGACGTTTTCTCGTGTCGCGCGTTAACGACGCCGTTCGGACGGACGAATTCGACGGTTTCCGATAGAAAAATGTCCGCGGAATCGATTGCGACCGCTACGGACGTCCTATCTCTAACCGTTTAGCGGCTACGGCCCGTCAAAGTTGAAAGAGAGAGAAAAAATCCCAACTTTGAAGCGCTGTAGCGTCGGAACGCGTTGAGCTAGGGCGTCCTTCTTTCGCCTGTTTAGAACCCTCGTAGGGTCCTTACGACGCGCCGATAAGCGAACGTCTAACTCTTCCCGTTAACGCGCAGCAGAAACGTCGCATTTTTCTGACCAAAACGATGAAATTTTTTCGACCCGAAAAATCGAGGGTCGGAATTTCGGGGTTTTGACCCTACCGGAACGTGGCCATATATGGGTGTATTACGCCTGAGAAATTTCAGCCCCCTAGCCCTAACCGTTTGGGAGATATGGACGTTTGAAAGTTGAGGGGGTGCAAAACTCAACTTCTTAAAGGAGCTCCGAATGGGGTCGAGTGACATATCAAAAGACGCGTATTTTCGCGTAGATTACGATAAAAAAAAGTTTGCCTCTCTATCTCTAACCGTTAAGGAGAAAATCGCGTTTAAAGTTGCGAAATTTCCAAAAATGCTTAACTCCGAAACTTTGAAGCGCCGTAGCTCCTAAACGGTTATAGATAGGGGATCCCGGTTTGCGCCGTTCGAAAGTACGCGTCGAGATCTTTCGAATGAGCACCGAACGGTCGCGCTGCGACCACGCATAACCGAGATATGGAGATTCGGTCGAGAAATTTCGGTAAAATATAAAAGTCCGAAAATTACCGTTTTTATCATCCTATCCGGTAGATTTTTTCGCGCCGAACAAGAATTTTTTTAGCACGCTTCGATATCTCTAACCGTTTAAGAGATACGGGCGTTTGAAGTTTCGGGGCTTCGAAAAAACGCGAAAAAATCGACCCCGAAAACGACATCTTTCGACGTTTTCTCGTGTCGCGCGTTAACGACGCCGTTCGGACGGACGAATTCGACGGTTTCCGATAGAAAAATGTCCGCGGAATCGATTGCGACCGCTACGGACGTCCTATCTCTAACCGTTTAGCGGCTACGGCCCGTCAAAGTTGAAAGAGAGAGAAAAAAAATCCCAACTTTGAAGCGCTGTAGCGTCGGAACGCGTTGAGCTAGGGCGTCCTTCTTTCGCCTGTTTAGAACCCTCGTAGGGGTCCTTACGACGCGCCGATAAGCGAACGTCTAACTCTTCCCGTTAACGCGCAGCAGAAACGTCGCATTTTTTTCTGACCAAAACGATGAAATTTTTCGACCCGAAAAATCGAGGGTCGGAATTTCGGGGTTTTGACCCTACCGGAACGTGGCCATATATGGGTGTATTACGCCTGAGAAATTTCAGCCCCTAGCCTAACCGTTTGGGAGATATGGACGTTTGAAAGTTGAGGGGTGCAAAACTCAACTTCTTAAAGGAGCTCCGAATGGGGTCGAGTGACATATCAAAAGACGCGTATTTTCGCGTAGATTACGATAAAAAAGTTTGCCTCTCTATCTCTAACCGTTAAGGAGAAAATCGCGTTTAAAGTTGCGAAATTTCCAAAAATGCTTAACTCCGAAACTTTGAAGCGCCGTAGCTCCTAAACGGTTATAGATAGGGGATCCCGGTTTGCGCCGTTCGAAAGTACGCGTCGAGATCTTTCGAATGAGCACCGAACGGTCGCGCTGCGACCACGCATAACCGAGATATGGAGATTCGGTCGAGAAATTTCGGTAAAATATAAAAGTCCGAAAATTACCGTTTTTATCATCCTATCCGGTAGATTTTTGCGCGCCGAACAAGAATTTTTTTAGCACGCTTCGATATCTCTAACCGTTTAAGAGATACGGGCGTTTGAAGTTTCGGGGCTTCGAAAAAACGCGAAAAAATCGACCCCGAAAACGACATCTTTCGACGTTTTCTCGTGTCGCGCGTTAACGACGCCGTTCGGACGGACGAATTCGACGGTTTCCGATAGAAAAATGTCCGCGGAATCGATTGCGACCGCTACGGACGTCCTATCTCTAACCGTTTAGCGGCTACGGCCCGTCAAAGTTGAAAGAGAGAGAAAAAAAATCCCAACTTTGAAGCGCTGTAGCGTCGGAACGCGTTGAGCTAGGGCGTCCTTCTTTCGCCTGTTTAGAACCCTCGTAGGGTCCTTACGACGCGCCGATAAGCGAACGTCTAACTCTTCCCGTTAACGCGCAGCAGAAACGTCGCATTTTTTCTGACCAAAACGATGAAATTTTTTCGACCCGAAAAATCGAGGGTCGGAATTTCGGGGTTTTGACCCTACCGGAACGTGGCCATATATGGGTGTATGACGCCTGAGAAATTTCAGTCCCCGAGCCCGAACCGTTTGGGAGATATGGACGTTTGAAAGTTGAGGGGGTGCAAAACTCAACTTCTTAAAGGAGCTCCGAATGGGGTCGAGTGACATATCAAAAGACGCGTATTTTCGCGTAGATTACGATAAAAAAGTTTGCCTCTCTATCTCTAACCGTTAAGGAGAAAATCGCGTTTAAAGTTGCGAAATTTCCAAAAATGCTTAACTCCGAAACTTTGAAGCGCCGTAGCTCCTAAACGGTTATAGATAGGGATCCCAGTTTGCGCCGTTCGAAAGTACGCGTCGAGATCTTTCGAATGAGCACCGAACGGTCGCGCTGCGACCACGCATAACCGAGATATGGAGATTCGGTCGAGAAATTTCGGTAAAATATAAAAGTCCGAAAATTACCGTTTTATCATCCTATCCGGTAGATTTTTCGCGCCGAACAAGAATTTTTTAGCACGCTTCGATATCTCTAACCGTTTAAGAGATACGGGCGTTTGAAGTTTCGGGGCTTCGAAAAAACGCGAAAAATCGACCCCGAAAACGACATCTTTCGACGTTTTCTCGTGTCGCGCGTTAACGACGCCGTTCGGACGGACGAATTCGACGGTTTCCGATAGAAAAATGTCCGCGGAATCGATTGCGACCGCTACGGACGTCCTATCTCTAACCGTTTAGCGGCTACGGCCCGTCAAAGTTGAAAGAGAGAGAAAAATCCCAACTTTGAAGCGCTGTAGCGTCGGAACGCGTTGAGCTAGGGCGTCCTTCTTTCGCCTGTTTAGAACCCTCGTAGGGTCCTTACGACGCGCCGATAAGCGAACGTCTAACTCTTCCCGTTAACGCGCAGCAGAAACGTCGCATTTTTTCTGACCAAAACGATGAAATTTTTCGACCCGAAAAATCGAGGGTCGGAATTTCGGGGTTTTGACCCTACCGGAACGTGGCCATATATGGGTGTATTACGCCTGAGAAATTTCAGCCCCTAGCCCTAACCGTTTGGGAGATATGGACGTTTGAAAGTTGAGGGTGCAAAACTCAACTTCTTAAAGGAGCTCCGAATGGGGTCGAGTGACATATCAAAAGACGCGTATTTTCGCGTAGATTACGATAAAAAAGTTTGCCTCTCTATCTCTAACCGTTAAGGAGAAAATCGCGTTTAAAGTTGCGAAATTTCCAAAAATGCTTAACTCCGAAACTTTGAAGCGCCGTAGCTCCTAAACGGTTATAGATAGGGATCCCGGTTTGCGCCGTTCGAAAGTACGCGTCGAGATCTTTCGAATGAGCACCGAACAGTCGCGCTGCGACCACGCATAACCGAGATATGGAGATTCGGTCGAGAAATTTCGGTAAAATATAAAAGTCCGAAAATTACCGTTTTTATCATCCTATCCGGTAGATTTTTCGCGCCGAACAAGAATTTTTAGCACGCTTCGATATCTCTAACCGTTTAAGAGATACGGGCGTTTGAAGTTTCGGGGCTTCGAAAAAACGCGAAAAATCGACCCCGAAAACGACATCTTTCGACGTTTTCTCGTGTCGCGCGTTAACGACGCCGTTCGGACGGACGAATTCGACGGTTTCCGATAGAAAAATGTCCGCGGAATCGATTGCGACCGCTACGGACGTCCTATCTCTAACCGTTTAGCGGCTACGGCCCGTCAAAGTTGAAAGAGAGAAAAAATCCCAACTTTGAAGCGCTGTAGCGTCGGAACGCGTTGAGCTAGGGCGTCCTTCTTTCGCCTGTTTAGAACCCTCGTAGGGTCCTTACGACGCGCCGATAAGCGAACGTCTAACTCTTCCCGTTAACGCGCAGCAGAAACGTCGCATTTTTGTCTGACCAAAACGATGAAATTTTTTCGACCCGAAAAATCGAGGGTCGGAATTTCGGGGTTTTGACCCTACCGGAACGTGGCCATATATGGGTGTATTACGCCTGAGGAATTTCAGCCCCTAGCCCTAACCGTTTGGGAGATATGGACGTTTGAAAGTTGAGGGGTGCAAAACTCAACTTCTTAAAGGAGCTCCGAATGGGGTCGAGTGACATATCAAAAGACGCGTATTTTCGCGTAGATTACGATAAAAAAGTTTGCCTCTCTATCTCTAACCGTTAAGGAGAAAATCGCGTTTAAAGTTGCGAAATTTCCAAAAATGCTTAACTCCGAAACTTTGAAGCGCCGTAGCTCCTAAACGGTTATAGATAGGGGATCCCAGTTTGCGCCGTTCGAAAGTACGCGTCGAGATCTTTCGAATGAGCACCGAACGGTCGCGCTGCGACCACGCATAACCGAGATATGGAGATTCGGTCGAGAAATTTCGGTAAAATATAAAAGTCCGAAAATTACCGTTTTTATCATCCTATCCGGTAGATTTTTTCGCGCCGAACAAGAATTTTTTTAGCACGCTTCGATATCTCTAACCGTTTAAGAGATACGGGCGTTTGAAGTTTCGGGGCTTCGAAAAACGCGAAAAATCGACCCCGAAAACGACATCTTTCGACGTTTTCTCGTGTCGCGCGTTAACGACGCCGTTCGGACGGACGAATTCGACGGTTTCCGATAGAAAAATGTCCGCGGAATCGATTGCGACCGCTACGGACGTCCTATCTCTAACCGTTTAGCGGCTACGGCCCGTCAAAGTTGAAAGAGAGAGAAAAAAAATCCCAACTTTGAAGCGCTGTAGCGTCGGAACGCGTTGAGCTAGGGCGTCCTTCTTTCGCCTGTTTAGAACCCTCGTAGGGTCCTTACGACGCGCCGATAAGCGAACGTCTAACTCTTCCCGTTAACGCGCAGCAGAAACGTCGCATTTTCTGACCAAAACGATGAAATTTTTTCGACCCGAAAAATCGAGGGTCGGAATTTCGGGGTTTTGACCCTACCGGAACGTGGCCATATATGGGTGTATTACGCCTGAGAAATTTCAGCCCCCTAGCCCTAACCGTTTGGGAGATATGGACGTTTGAAAGTTGAGGGTGCAAAACTCAACTTCTTAAAGGAGCTCCGAATGGGGTCGAGTGACATATCAAAAGACGCGTATTTTCGCGTAGATTACGATAAAAAAGTTTGCCTCTCTATCTCTAACCGTTAAGGAGAAAATCGCGTTTAAAGTTGCGAAATTTCCAAAATGCTTAACTCCGAAACTTTGAAGCGCCGTAGCTCCTAAACGGTTATAGATAGGGATCCCAGTTTGCGCCGTTCGAAAGTACGCGTCGAGATCTTTCGAATGAGCACCGAACGGTCGCGCTGCGACCACGCATAACCGAGATATGGAGATTCGGTCGAGAAATTTCGGTAAAATATAAAAGTCCGAAAATTACCGTTTTATCATCCTATCCGGTAGATTTTTGCGCGCCGAACAAGAATTTTTTAGCACGCTTCGATATCTCTAACCGTTTAAGAGATACGGGCGTTTGAAGTTTCAGGGCTTCGAAAAAACGCGAAAAATCGACCCCGAAAACGACATCTTTCGACGTTTTCTCGTGTCGCGCGTTAACGACGCCGTTCGGACGGACGAATTCGACGGTTTCCGATAGAAAAATGTCCGCGGAATCGATTGCGACCGCTACGGACGTCCTATCTCTAATCGTTTAGCGGCTACGGCCCGTCAAAGTTGAAAGAGAGAGAAAAAATCCCAACTTTGAAGCGCTGTAGCGTCGGAACGCGTTGAGCTAGGGCGTCCTTCTTTCGCCTGTTTAGAACCCTCGTAGGGTCCTTACGACGCGCCGATAAGCGAACGTCTAACTCTTCCCGTTAACGCGCAGCAGAAACGTCGCATTTTTTCTGACCAAAACGATGAAATTTTTTCGACCCGAAAAATCGAGGGTCGGAATTTCGGGGTTTTGACCCTACCGGAACGTGGCCATATATGGGTGTATTACGCCTGAGGAATTTCAGCCCCTAGCCCTAACCGTTTGGGAGATATGGACGTTTGAAAGTTGAGGGGTGCAAAACTCAACTTCTTAAAGGAGCTCCGAATGGGGTCGAGTGACATATCAAAAGACGCGTATTTTCGCGTAGATTACGATAAAAAAGTTTGCCTCTCTATCTCTAACCGTTAAGGAGAAAATCGCGTTTAAAGTTGCGAAATTTCCAAAAATGCTTAACTCCGAAACTTTGAAGCGCCGTAGCTCCTAAACGGTTATAGATAGGGATCCCAGTTTGCGCCGTTCGAAAGTACGCGTCGAGATCTTTCGAATGAGCACCGAACAGTCGCGCTGCGACCACGCATAACCGAGATATGGAGATTCGGTCGAGAAATTTCGGTAAAATATAAAAGTCCGAAAATTACCGTTTTATCATCCTATCCGGTAGATTTTTCGCGCCGAACAAGAATTTTTAGCACGCTTCGATATCTCTAACCGTTTAAGAGATACGGGCGTTTGAAGTTTCGGGGCTTCGAAAAAACGCGAAAAATCGACCCCGAAAACGACATCTTTCGACGTTTTCTCGTGTCGCGCGTTAACGACGCCGTTCGGACGGACGAATTCGACGGTTTCCGATAGAAAAATGTCCGCGGAATCGATTGCGACCGCTACGGACGTCCTATCTCTAACCGTTTAGCGGCTACGGCCCGTCAAAGTTGAAAGAGAGAGAAAAATCCCAACTTTGAAGCGCTGTAGCGTCGGAACGCGTTGAGCTAGGGCGTCCTTCTTTCGCCTGTTTAGAACCCTCGTAGGGGTCCTTACGACGCGCCGATAAGCGAACGTATAACTCTTCCCGTTAACGCGCAGCAGAAACGTCGCATTTTTTTCTGACCAAAACGATGAAATTTTTTCGACCCGAAAAATCGAGGGTCGGAATTTCGGGGTTTTGACCCTACCGGAACGTGGCCATATATGGGTGTATTACGCCTGAGAAATTTCAGCCCCCTAGCCCTAACCGTTTGGGAGATATGGACGTTTGAAAGTTGAGGGGGGCAAAACTCAACTTCTTAAAGGAGCTCCGAATGGGGTCGAGTGACATATCAAAAGACGCGTATTTTCGCGTAGATTACGATAAAAAAAGTTTGCCTCTCTATCTCTAACCGTTAAGGAGAAAATCGCGTTTAAAGTTGCGAAATTTCCAAAAATGCTTAACTCCGAGACTTTGAAGCGCCGTAGCTCCTAAACGGTTATAGATAGGGGATCCCGGTTTGCGCCGTTCGAAAGTACGCGTCGAGATCTTTCGAATGAGCACCGAACGGTCGCGCTGCGACCACGCATAACCGAGATATGGAGATTCGGTCGAGAAATTTCGGTAAAATATAAAAGTCCGAAAATTACCGTTTTTATCATCCTATCCGGTAGATTTTTCGCGCCGAACAAGAATTTTTTAGCACGCTACGATATCTCTAACCGTTTAAGAGATACGGGCGTTTGAAGTTTCGGGGCTTCGAAAAAACGCGAAAAATCGACCCCGAAAACGACATCTTTCGACGTTTTCTCGTGTCGCGCGTTAACGACGCCGTTCGGACGGACGAATTCGACGGTTTCCGATAGAAAAATGTCCGCGGAATCGATTGCGACCGCTACGGACGTCCTATCTCTAACCGTTTAGCGGCTACGGCCCGTCAAAGTTGAAAGAGAGAAAGAAAATCCCAACTTTGAAGAGCTGTAGCGTCGGAACGCGTTGAGCTAGGGCGTCCTTCTTTCGCCTGTTTAGAACCCTCGTAGGGGTCCTTACGACGCGCCGATAAGCGAACGTCTAACTCTTCCCGTTAACGCGCAGCAGAAACGTCGCATTTTTTTCTGACCAAAACGATGAATTTTTTCAACCCGAAAAATCGAGGGTTGGAATTTCGGGGTTTTGACCCTACCGGAACGTGGCCATATATGGGTGTATTACGCCTGAGAAATTTCAGCCCCTAGCCCTAACCGTTTGGGAGATATGGACGTTTGAAAGTTGAGGGGTGCAAAACTCAACTTCTTAAAGGAGCTCCGAATGGGGTCGAGTGACATATCAAAAGACGCGTATTTTCGCGTAGATTACGATAAAAAAGTTTGCCTCTCTATCTCTAACCGTTAAGGAGAAAATCGCGTTTAAAGTTGCGAAATTTCCAAAAATGCTTAACTCCGAAACTTTGAAGCGCCGTAGCTCCTAAACGGTTATAGATAGGGGATCCCGGTTTGCGTCGTTCGAAAGTACGCGTCGAGATCTTTCGAATGAGCGCCGAACGGTCGCGCTGCGACCACGCATAACCGAGATACGGAGATTCGGTCGAGAAATTTCGGTAAAATATAAAAGTCCGAAAATTACCGTTTTTATCATCCTATCCGGTAGATTTATGCGCGCCGAACAAGATTTTTTTAGCACGCTTCGATATCTCTAACCGTTTAAGAGATACGGGCGTTTGAAGTTTCGGGGCTTCGAAAAAACGCGAAAAAATCGACCCCGAAAACGACATCTTTCGACGTTTTCTCGTGTCGCGCGTTAACGACGCCGTTCGGACGGACGAATTCGACGGTTTCCGATAGCAAAATGTCCGCGGAATCGATTGCGACCGCTACGGACGTCCTATCTCTAACCGTTTAGCGGCTACGGCCCGTCAAAGTTGAAAGAGAGAGAAAAAAAATCCCAACTTTGAAGCGCTGTAGCGTCGGAACGCGTTGAGCTAGGGCGTCCTTCTTTCGCCTGTTTAGAACCCTCGTAGGGTCCTTACGACGCGCCGATAAGCGAACGTCTAACTCTTCCCGTTAACGCGCAGCAGAAACGTCGCATTTTTCTGACCAAAACGATGAAATTTTTTCGACCCGAAAAATCGAGGCTCGGAATTTCGGGGTTTTGACCCTACCGGAACGTGGCCATATATGGGTGTATTACGCCTGAGAAATTTCAGCCCCTAGCCCTAACCGTTTGGGAGATATGGACGTTTGAAAGTTGAGGGGTGCAAAACTCAACTTCTTAAAGGAGCTCCGAATGGGGTCGAGTGACATATCAAAAGACGCGTATTTTCGCGTAGATTACGATAAAAAAAAGTTTGCCTCTCTATCTCGAACCGTTAAGGAGAAAATCGCGTTTAAAGTTGCAAAATTTCCAAAAATGCTTAACTCCGAAACTTTGAAGCGCCGTAGCTCCTAAACGGTTATAGATAGGGGATCCCGGTTTGCGCCGTTCGAAAGTACGCGTCGAGATCTTTCGAATGAGCACCGAACGGTCGCGCTGCGACCACGCATAACCGAGATACGGAGATTCGGTCGAGAAATTTCGGTAAAATATAAAAGTCCGAAAATTACCGTGTTTATCATCCTATCCGGTAGATTTTCGCGCGCCGAACAAGAATTTTTTTAGCACGCTTCGATATCTCTAACCGTTTAAGAGATACGGGCGTTTGAAGTTTCGGGGCTTCGAAAAAACGCGAAAAAATCGACCCGGAAAACGACATCTTTCGACGTTTTCTCGTGTCGCGCGTTAACGACGCCGTTCGGACGGACGAATTAGACGGTTTCCGATAGAAAAATGTCCGCGGAATCGATTGCGACCGCTACGGACGTCCTATCTCTAACCGTTTAGCGGCTACGGCCCGTCAAAGTTGAAAGAGAGAGAAAAAAAATCCCAACTTTGAAGCGCTGTAGCGTCGGAACGCGTTGAGCTAGGGCGTCCTTCTTTCGCCTGTTTAGAACCCTCGTAGGGGTCCTTACGACGCGCCGATAAGCGAACGTCTAACTCTTCCCGTTAACGCGCAGCAGAAACGTCGCATTTTTTTCTGACCAAAACGATGAAATTTTTTCGACCCGAAAAATCGAGGCTCGGAATTTCGGGGTTTTGACCCTACCGGAACGTGGCCATATATGGGTGTATTACGCCTGAGAAATTTCAGCCCCCTAGCCCTAACCGTTTGGGAGATATGGACGTTTGAAAGTTGAGGGGGTGCAAAACTCAACTTCTTAAAGGAGCTCCGAATGGGGTCGAGTGACATATCAAGGAGAAAATCGCGTTTAAAGTTTCGAAATTTCCAAAAATGCTTAACTCCGAAACTTTGAAGCGCCGTAGCTCCTAAACGGTTATAGATAGAGGATCGATGAAAAACGATGAAATATTTTCGACCCGAAAAATCGAGGGTCGGAATTTCATTCAGCAGAAACGGAGTTGCCGGGGGACAGCACGTATAGCATAAATGTTATTGCCGTAAATGCTGTCATCGGACTGGTGCAAAGTTTGTCAGTTTCGTTCGATCAAGATAATAGTAAGTTGTTTTATAGAAATCGACCCCGTAGAATACGAATATGACGTCAGAATTGATCTACGATGCTCTCAGACTGCGGTACAAGCAGTGAAAGAGGCGAAAAGGCTATTATCTACGCTGTGTGGTGGTTACATTTATGCGTATTTGAAAATGTTCCGCAGCGCATCGATTTTTTTTAAATTTATCGATTTTCGTAAGTCTCGGATGCGCTTTAAAATCACCTGATCTATACTTCCGGACGTGCTGGACACGATTATGAAATCGGAAATGCGAGAATAGTTGTAATTTAAAAGAAAATTAAGCTGAAGTTTGAAAACGATACCTCTTTCGTCCGCACAATAAGGTGTTCGCATATATATGTACTCGAAACTGGATCGGACAACGTCGACCTTTCGTTAAAGTCGTAAGGGATATATCTCTGGAATCTCTGTGGTATGTCTTCCTTAAGTAATAGTCATATTTAATTATCCCCTAATTCTTACAGTAATTTTACAAATGCTCAACTTTACTCTTCATCGCGATTCAGTATTTTAAGGACCATACACTGTTCCCCTTCTGCCAGGGGTTATTATACAGGGTGGCGCAGGGAAACGAGAAATTTTGAAATAACGTCATTTCCACGAATAAATTCATAAAACTAGTGATTTATTAACGAAAGTGCATGTATGCAGCATGTCATTTATGTTTTCACAATCAAAATGTCCAAAAGTGCCTCTTTACTTTTTAAAGATGACATCGGAAAGATGTCCTCCCATTCGGCGTTCATACTCTGCCTGTTATGAAAACTCTGGAATGTGCGGTGTAGCAAATCTTGGGGAATGGCAGTGATTTCTTGTTGAATGTTCTCCTTCAGTTCATGGATTGTTGCAGGTCGTGTACGGTACACCTTGCCTTTAAGATACCCCCACACCAAGATCAGGTGATCTCACAGGCCATTCAATGTCACCGTTACGTGAAATAATGCGTCTTCCAAACAATTGACGAACTGCTGCCATCGAATGTCGAGCAGTGTGTGACGTGGCTCCGTCCTGCTGAAACCACATGTTTTCCATGTTAAGATTAAGCTCGTACAGTCTCGCTGGAAAGAATGTTTGAAGCATTTCAGCATATCGATCGGATGTTACTGTCGCTGCAGTAGCATCCTCACGTGCAAAAAAATAAGGGCCGATAACACCATGACATGATACAGCACACCATATTGTGACCTTGTCGCTATGTAGTGGTCGCTGGTGTAACTCACAAGGATTGTCCTGGGCCCAATAACGAAAATTCTGTTTGTTTACGAAACCGTTCCGGTGGAAATGGGCTTCGTCTGATATCCATATGTTACCAACGAAATTCGCTTCCTCGTTAATTTTAGCCAATATCTGCCTACTAAACTCCATACGTGACGCTGGGTCTCGTTCATGTAGTTGCACAATCTACAACTCATAGGGATGGAAATGTAATTCGTGCAGCATTCTTTGTAAGCTTCGTCGCATAATCCCTAGCGTAGATGCATGCTGTCGAACGGAGCGGCGAGGACTTCTCTCGATTGCAGCTCTAACAGTCTCAACGTTCTCTGGAGTACGTACCGTACGAATGCCACCTGGAGCTTTATTTTTCAAGACAGATACTGTTTCTTCAAAATTACGCACCCACGCTGTAATCGCATGTGCAGATGGGACACGTCCATGACGTCCAAGCCGGTAATGCTGTCGAAATATTCTCTGCGCGGCAGTCGCATAAAGCACTTTCACAGCTACTGCACATTCCGCAGCAGTCCAACGATCCATGATTACTAAATGGCAATGCGTTCACAACAATTGTGCTCTACAGTGCTGACAACTGTAACGTTCAAAATTTCCCGTTCCCCTGCGCCACCCTGTATATTTTAAAAGTTATTCTGGGTGGTTAGTTTCGAAATGAAAGCCCGATACGTATATATTAAATAGAGCAACTAAGGAGAGATATTAAACTAAAACAAACAAATTAGGTACAATGCAAACAGAAATTCTGTAAGTTACCTGAGGAAAATTAAATGGTATTATCGGGCTATTGAATACAATTGTACAATCATTGTAGCGAAATCCAAAAGATATGTACAAATGTATAGCAATTTACTACCTATTAGATTTAAATGAAATAAGCAATAAAATCTAAATCTAGAATCAAATAGTTGGGAAATATGAGGGATTACGTGAATAATGGATACAACAAAGTGTTCAAATGTAAGCTAAATATAATGAAAGTGTGCGCTAAACGGTATTAAATGCCCTAATCTAAACAGGTATCGTGAGAATAATAACGGTTTACTTCGTGGAAAAGGGGATTAAAAGTGTATTAAGAACAGCATTGTTTTCGAAATAAAAGAATTTATACCAATAGCAGAGTTACGGCCATGGAAATGAGATTCCTAAGAAGAATAGAAGGAGTAACTAGAAGAGACAGAATCAGAAACACGACAATCACTAATAGTCTGGGTAGAAGTGGTCATAGAAGAGAGACAACTGGGATGGCTTGGACATCTACACAGAATGGAAGAAGATCGAATCACAAAGAGGATATTTGAAGCCAAAACAGAGGGAAGGAGCAGGTGTATAGAACATTGGAAAAGAGAAGTATGGGATGGATTGAAGCCAAACAACTGGCTCAGAACAGGAACCTGTGGATGATAAAAATAAGAAAATAAATAGTCCGACATCGCAAGGTATAAAGGACATACGATTAAAAAAAAAAGAAAAGAATTTATATACAGAGTGTATAAAAAATCAAAGAAGTATATGCTATTTTAAAAGTTGTTGTTGATTATATGGCCACATCTGTACTCATAAGTTTGTAATAATTAAATTGTCGATATAGTCATTGAAGTAAAATGCTTTGTACATATTGAAATTTTAATTGTATTGTATATATCAGGATCTTATACATATTAATTCTTGACGATGGATTATCATAATAATTAGAGTTGTTGTTTGAGCTAAGCTCAAGAGTTAGAAATTTGGTAAGGGCCCGAATTAAACAAATCTTTCAATGACCAAACTTGCCAAGGAATCTAACCATCTTACATTCCTGCATAAAACAAGGCAACTTAGCAATCGAGCCAGAAGAATTGCTAACAGAGCTAGCGAAGCATTGGTCACGGAGAGGATCAACAGACTCGCAAGAATTAGGAATAACACAAGAATGCGAGAAGATCAGGTAGAAGATCGAAAAAATCGTTAACGAAGATGACTGTATGAACGTCTGCGCAGCAGTGTGAAGAAGTTACAGCAGAATAAATGGACAACTGAAAGACAAACATCGGAAATAGCTGGAATCACTAATACGCCAAAAGGAGAGCAATTGGACCAGAATGCCATTAAAATATTAAATAAAGGAATGAACTTGGCAAGAACTTCCACAAGAGTACCCACGCTAGATATGATACCGCTCGAATCAGCAGATGAATATCATTGGAAGGTCGGAACAGCAATTGAGAAGGCGAAACCGAAACAGATACGGCAAAATATCAGCAACACAGGTAAAATGAATTAATGAGCGACATGAATATCAAGATCTTATCAGCGGACAAAGGAAACGCTACGGTGATAATAGATGTTGGAACATACAACATCAAAATACAATAAATGCAGGGTAATATAAGGAATTAGAGAAGGATCCCACAGCGTTGGTGGAAAGTAACAATGGAAATAGCCCAAACAATAATTCTAATTATCACAACCAAACTAAAAATCATATGTAAAACTGCAAAACAAACTGAAAAAATTTGGAATGTTTTACATCTCACTTTCAAACTGAGGTTTCTCTTTGTAGTATCGCATCTTTTCGCCTCTAATCTTGCTCATACCATACTTTTAGTAAATAATCATAACACTAGACGTAATAACATTTATAAAATACCATTTATTCGACAAAAGAAAAACAATAAGAATAATGCTAAACACAGTAAAAAACTATTGCTAAACACAGCACCATTCACGATGAGAGTAACTTCTTTGATAAAAAGAGAAAACATCTATTTGAACATTTATTTTATATATTACCACGAGAGAAATCAGCGACATCATCCGGCTGACCTACGAAACAAAAATTCGAATGAAACACGTACAATCTTCACAATATCTACGTACTTACCATCAATCCGTAACTTAGCCATATCCAACGCAAGCGAATCGACAGCCTTGGGTGAGAATTCAAACGAAGAACCAGTCATGCATTTATTCTGTTCACAGAAATGTATGAACTTCTTCCAATAGGCTTCGTACTGCAATAAATTCGGATTCCCGACGACGATTACAAGCGCCTTGGCTCTAGTGATGGAAACGTTGAATCGCTTTGGATTGTTCAGGAAGCCCAAATGGAATTTATTATCGAATTTTAACAGTTTCGGTTGCGACCTGACGGTTGATATGATTATGATTAATCTCTCTTGGCCTTGGAATTGTTCCACGGAACCTATAGTAATGCCTGTCCAATTTTTCTTTTCACAAGCTTTACGTATCTTTTGCACTTGTTTTCTATAGGGGGCGATAACACCGATATCTTCCTGAGTGATTTTCCTACCTTTCAGACGATGACCGATCAAATCGTTTAAATAATTCATAACTACTTCGATCTCTTGCACATTAAAATAGCTGGAATAAATTAATATTAAAAAAGAAGGATCTAGTAATCTGTTCGTGTATCGCTAAAATAAAATACCTTGGCGAATTTGCTTCTCGTTGATCTGCGCCCTGAACCGAATGGAATATTATAGGGAACTTCTTGTTCGGTAACCGTTCCCAATTTAACGCAATGTTTACTAGGTCGTCGCCTTTCGCGATCAACTCCTTTTCGTAGAACAATGTGTTTGGAAGGTGTAAGATAGAAGGATGCGACCGGTAATTGTTCAGAAGCTTCGTTAGAACCATAGGGTTGTATCTACCGTCTGGGTTTTTCTTGTATAGTTCGATGGTGGTCATTAATCTTTCTAGCATCGACGTACCTGTAAGAAAAATGGGCAACGTTTGAAATATGTTATACAGCTCGCCAAATGTAGCTGTTCCTCTCAAGCTCACTTACGCGGTGGATAGATTGTACGTAGGAAGAGAGTGTTCATTTCTGTAGCAACTGTAAGTGTTCATAACAATGGTATAGTTTAAGGCAAAAGTAAAGCGAGGTGCTCTCCATAATGACAGCTGAGGTAACTGTAGGTGGACAGACTACTAAAATTAGAACCACTCGTGGAACACCTCAACGCGGCGTGTGCTCGTCTTTGATGTGGAGCCTGGTAGTGGATGAACTGCTCAACAGGTAGTAAGGCTTGCAGTAACATACGGGGCGATAATCTGGTTTCAGAAGGTCACGCAAGTTACGACCAGGAATACCCTTGATAAGTTACAACGGTTAACATGTGTATGCATCACCGGAGCTATAAGAACATGCCTAACCGCGGCCCTGGAGGTCATCCTATACATAGACTTGTAAGTCTACCGAGTGATGAAATGGTTAAGAGATATAGCTTCAAAAAGGAATCTTCTTACAAAGCTAAGTAACAAGAAAGAATGGAACGGAGAATCCTACACCTACTTTCTAAAGGCAAATATCATTAAATAGTACGGGATGGTTCCAAAATTGACAGAGGAACAGGCCAACTATTCAGAGTCAATGGGGACATATCCTAGCGTCTTTCAGGCGAAGTTCAATGCTATTGGAAGATGTACTCGACAGGAACTATCGAAGGCAGAGCATTGCATAATGGCGTTGAGCTTTAACAGCATCAGCTCGAAATTAGTCTGGGAATGCCTAGAAAAACTAAACAGGCAGAGAAAACAAGAGTTGCACTATGCTGCGTACCAGAACACACAGAATCAGCTGCAACGAGAAAGCTGACCTATTAGCAAAAAAAGGACGCCACAACTTCAGCGAAAAAAAGCTGCCACTTTGAAATGCATCCATAAAAAGTTTGTGAATGATACAGGGTGGTATCAAGGATGTCTTGAAAGTTTTTGAGGAAAATTGTGAGGTAGATATGACTCTATTGGGGGAAAATGAAAACAAATAGACAGCTATTGGTTCAACGCCACGACATCTGGAATTTAAGAAGCATCCACTATTAAATTATCAAAAATTAAATCATAAGCCTCGTATCCGCTTTCCTTATCTTGCAATTCATAGCATGCTGTCATATTGTGTAGTGTTGGTTAACTTTTGACCGCTACTGTATATAGGTCAAATAGACCCGCACGGTAAGTAGTGATATGCCGATTTCCTAGTAGACTGAGGTTTAAAAGGTTAAAATATAGCTTACCGTAACCGTAATGTTTGGCATATGGGGAATGTATGATTGGTCCCAACTGTTGCGGATCACCTGCCAGTACTATCTGGGCCAGAACGGTACCGGCACTCTCTTCACTCGTTACCAAGCCGGCGATCGCTATTAGAGTTTCCGTTTCCGTGGCGTGTCCGCTTTCATCGATGAAAACGTAGGAAAAATGCCGTTGCGGAACTCCTATACTAACCAGCCTGAAAACATATATTTCTTGTTCAACATACAGTCCATGTCCATTTTATTAGAGCCACCTTATAAATTTAAGTTTTTGTGTGTTTCCAAAGAGATAATTTACAAATACAAGTATAAAATTCATAAATAGGGTATACAATATCTTTCTAAGAAATTGACAAAGTGACATTTAATGACCTTTTGCGTATTATTATCCCACTCATGAATCATTCTGTACTGTATAGAAGATGGGTAGAAACAAGATTTTGCGGTAAGAAAAGGATCACTATTAATCGAGATGATCGACGTATCCTGCAATTAGCAACTGAAACCCGAGATTTATCCGGCAAAGAAATAGGAAATGTAATTGAGACATTACAAGTAGTGCAAATTTCCACGCAGACGCCCCCTAAAACAGCCAAGATTAACACCGATGATGAAGCGAGCACGTTACGATTGGGCAAAACGTCATCAACGTTACACAATTGAAGATTGGCGAAAGGGACGACAAAATAATTTAAATGAATACGTAACACATGGGCTGAAAAGTCCCGGGCCTAACACATAGATGACGCTAGTTTTATTGCAGTCACCTTTCTCTCAATCAGTACTAACCTTCAAAAGACAGCTGTTAAAATTTCATGACATTCTATTCGTTAGTTTGTGAGTTATTGTGCTAAGAGTCACGCTACTTTTGTTATTTTCAAAACAATGGATCAACAACAACTTCGTGTTTTAATTTTACACTGCTTCTTGATGGGAAAAAATACCGTTCAAGCAAAGCAATGGCTTGAAAAGTGGTATGGGGACTCCGCTCCATCAGAAACAACAATAAAACGTTGGTTTGCTGACTTCAAACGTGGTCGTAGAGACACCGATGATGCAGAACGCAGTGGACGTCCAAATGAGGCGGTAACACCAGAAAACATCAAAAAAATCCACAAAATGAATGATCGAAAAGTGAAATCGCGTGAGTTAGCTGACATCGTAAAGATATCAAAAGAACGTATTGGCTTTATATTGCATGAGCATTTGACTATGAGAAAGCTCTGTTCAAAGTGGGTGCCGCGTTTGCTCACTGTTGACCAAAAACAAGAACGTGTTGATGATTCTGAGCAGTGTTTGGCCATGTTTAAACGTAACAAACCGGAATTTTTGCGTCGATATGTGACAATGGATGGGACATGGATCCATCACTTCACTCCGGAATCAAAACGATCGTCATCTGAGTGGACAGCAACTGGTGAACCTCGTTCAAAGCGCCCGAAAGCACAACAATCGGCTGGAAAGGTTATGGCCTCGGTATTTTGGGATGTGCGTGGTGTAATATTCATCGACTATCTTGAGAAAGGAAATACCATCAACAATGAATATTATATAGCGTTATTGGAGCGTTTGAAGGCCGAAATTGCAAAGAAACGACCGCATATGGCAAAGAAAAGAATTTCGTTTCATCAAGACAACGCACCGTGTCACAAGTCAATCAAAACAATGGCAAAACTACATGAATTGAACTTCGAATTGCTCCCACATCCACCGTATTCGCCAGATTTGGCTCCCAGCGACTACTGGCTGTTCGCAGACCTCAAAAAAATGCTCGCCGGTAAGAAATTTCGCACGAATGAAGAGGTTATCGCTGAAACTGAGGCCTATTTTGACACAAAAGATAAATCGTTCTAGAAAAGTGGTATTAAAATGTTGGAGCGGCGCTGGAATGATTGCGTTGCTCTTGATGGAGATTACGTTGATGAATAAAGCTAATTTTGAACCAAAAGAACCGTGTTTTCTTTGTTAGGCCCGGGACTTTTCAGCCCATGTGTTAAATCAAGCATTTAGCGATGAGTCAAAACTAGAAGCCATGATCGAAAGAGCTCAATCTGTTAGACGACGTCCATCTGAGAGGTACGGTGAAGCGAGTGTACTAAAAATGATGATGTATATCAGTCGAACGTCCTGCACCACTGTATTTTTGCCAAGGCACCATGAATCAACACCAACATAAGCGTGTCTTGATGCCATATATCAAGGATTTAGATCCGAGTGAAGACCCCTACACATTCATGCATAATAAGGCACCGTGCCACACACGAAAGAGTAATTAAATTAAAATATTAGTTAGATAGTTGTGACGATGTCTATAAACAGTTCTGAATACTTATGCTTGTGTAATACGTTTTTCATTATATATTTTAACAAAATCGCTATTTTAGCAAGTGGCCCTAATAAACTGGACAGGGATTCTAAGTCTATTATTACCATATCGTAGCGAAAATATTACAAAAGATATTATAGGTGTTTATCTACTCTTTAACTAAAACTTACTTTGCCGCATTCGTTAAAGTTGATATCACAATCCGGTAACCGCGTATCTCAGCTGGAGTTGGCGTATAGAAGTCACCATCATCATAGTTGGTGAAAGGAAGTACTTTATCTGGTATATTGTACATATCGAAACTAACCGACATATATCTGAATAATTCACTCTTAGGCATGTACTCTGTTAATCTTAACGCTATTTCATTAGCCACACTATTGGATGGAGCGCAAACTAGAATGTTAGACGACGGTTTTGTTTTCCACACCTTTAAATTGGACGAGTTCTACCTTTATATCGAATAACAAATTCACAAATATTCCTAAATTACCTGAGATATTGCCTCTACTATCGTCATAGTCTTCCCTGTACCTGGAGGTCCGAATATTAGATACGGCGCGGGATACGAACTCCTAGATAATATATGTACAATCGCTTGCTGCTGCTCCCGATTTGATTCGATCTTGTTATTGAACCATTTTAATCTACAACGTTACACTGGTTAATAACAAATAAACTCCACCGAAACGAACCACTCACTTGTATTCTGGTACACTTGGGGAATGGATTTTCGTTGGGAAAAACGGTGCCAACACCCGATGTGCACTTAGCAAATGCACACTACGATGTTCATATCTGATAATCTGCCTATTGTATCCGTACGTAATATCTAGTTTGATACCCGTTGTATAAATAGATTTACTGAATTGCCTATTAAATTCTAATATCACAGTATCTTGATTTATCGCTCTCACGACACCCTGATAAGTTTTAGTTTTCGCAGCTTTTACGAAGACGGAATCACCTGGAAGTAATGATGGTCTCCGTTCTGCTAATTCTGGTACCTGCATTAATGAGCAATTAAGATTTTATCATGGGTTATTATTCGTTTTCTTACCATTAATTGATATCGATCATTGTATCCTTTGATTTTAATTAAATCTTTGGTTTGCGTATCGTAATTCCTTATATCGATACTTAATTGATATTCTTCCATGTGGATTAACAAGTCGAGCAGATGAAAATAATTGTTGCGAGTTAAATACTGACCAGATTCGTTCTCTTTTAATATTCCCCTGGAAAGAAAGCAATAATTCGATAAAATTACCACATTCAATGCTGCTCAATAATAACTTACTGTATGTTTTGTAGGTATTTGTATTCTCCGCTCGTAATATTCTTAAAAGGTTGCAAATCATTTTCAAGTAAAGTTTCTAAAGCTTTTGGTACGGAATACTTGCTCAACTCCATCGCATACTTGAAAACGCTAAAAAGGGAGTATAAATGCATGACAACATTTGTCTTGTACAAGTTACTTACGGTGTAGGTCCACCTAGTCCAACGTAATCATGAACATCAATATCATTCCGTTTCGTAACCTGCTTGACATACTGAGAAGTTGGCAGAAGATCTTTGTAAGACTCACCAGTAACTTGTAATGTCTAAAACACATAATTTCATGTATCAAAGCAGCTCTTATGTAAATAGGTAAAATAACAGACCACTTACAATTTCTTTAACTAAATTTAAGTGAGTGCGCTTGGTTTTGTTCGTAAACGAAAACACATTGATAAATAATGTTGTTAAAGCTTCCGGAATGCAAGCAACAATCTCCAAATTAATTTCAGTATTTGGCATTAAGAGAACAGGCAAATTTTCAGTTACGATTGCAATGTCATTAATATATGAATTAATTTCGGTTATTGTATCCAATTGATACAAATTTTTTGAAACATTCCTAATTGATATGTGAGAAGTGGTCTCCATTCCAGAATTTATAGGCAAAACTTCTCTAGCCGTTCTAGACCCTTTAGTATTTATTCCAATAAAAATATCCTGCGAAACAGTTACTAGCGCGTTGCTAAAAAAGAAAATAGCGTGGTGAAATTCATTTCAATTAAAAAATGTCTGAATATGTTACCTCTTGCTAAAGTACAAACATCTATAATAATGTTGTTTATCATTGTTCTGATGATTTCTTAAGGTTGTTTGTGAACTAAAACTGATTAAGCAAATACTACATGTATGTTCTTCGCTTTTCTTCGGGTTTTTGGTTTTACTTCTCTTTTGCACTGTAACGGACAAATTGTAAACATTACATTATATACTTTAAAACAACAAGTTACCTCTTTGTTTTAGCTGATAACTTTCGAGCAACTCATTCAATTGTGATTGATCAAATTGTATGATTGGTTTCTTTGTATTTTGAACATACTTGTAAATGTTGATGCCTGCTAAAATACTTTCAAATGTGGTATCTTTATCAGTTTTAAGCTGATTATACAGTTTACGCGCATCCTTTTTCTGCATTGTGTAATCTTGTATAATTCCGTTTTTATGAAATATTATCACCCAGCACTTTACAGCTTCTAAAAGTTCTGAATAATAGTGTAAAAAAACCTATCAAAATTAATAAATTCTTACCATTGTTTATGCCCATGATGTTCACCAATGTGTACTTCCCCTTTTTGTATGAACGTGAAAATTAAAAAATGACGCAAACTAAGCAATTCTAAAACCACAAATGAAATGAGAAAAAAAGAACAAAGAAAAAGAATGTTTATACTTACAAAAAACCTAAAATGAATCATTTATTTTGAAAAATTCACTACTACAACCACAGAAGCTTCGAAGCTGAAAAGGAAACCACAATTATACTAACAACATAACCGCCAAACAAGTACTTATAGCTAACTCCACGCAAATACTAACACAAAATAAATTGTCCATCGTTAACGATAGAACTTCTTATTACGGGTATTAAATATCACTTAGCTAGCAGCGCGCCTATGGGATCAACGAGAAATCAATTTTAATGAATAGCAAGCGATAATAGGCCTTTTAAAGGTTTAAAATTCAGACAAATTTCCCAGAAAACCCATACAATAGATACCTTGCCTGGATCTCGCTGCAGTTCTCAACATGTTCACAATTACTTTCATAATTTCCAGGGTTTATAAGGTAAGGCGTAAAGTTTGAGACATCGTATTGAAAATAAAATTTGTGATTAATTTATTTTCAAAAACAACCAGAATTTGGATTAAATGAAGCGTTTACACAGTTTTAACCACATTTTGCACCGTATGAATGGTAGATGTCAATTTTACGTTAATTTTAATCTTGAAAACATTTTTTGGATCAATTACTGGATTACTCATGAGATGTCGCTTTCGTAGTCGCAAATTGATTAAACAGAACTTCTTCAATGATAAAATATGGAAATGTCTTACGGAGGGGATTTTACAATGAAATTAGTTCGGGTGAAAAGCGGGTAAGGGTAGCAAATGCGCTAGTCAAAAGCGGAAATAAAAGCATGTTCGGGAAAAGGCTGATTTCGTTTCTGTTCGATACTTTGTTTGGTTCGCAGAAATTCTGCAAAATTTTTAGTATTACGTATTAAAGTATATTATTTTTGCGAGCGATTTTTAGATTTATTAGCAGAGTTAATTTAGAAATATTACATTATTTTCAGGAAAGTTTTTAAACTGTTTATTGTGTGGAATATTAATCTTGCATCGGCTCTGTTTCTCCCTATCCAAATATCTATTTTGGCGTATGTAATATATATAAATAATGTTTCTTTTAGTTGTACTTCTCTTTGAACTATTCCTGGAAATTTTCCATCCAGAGTGTATGTGTCTTTATCTACGATAATTGGTGTTTGAACGTAGCTTTAATGCTTTCTATGTTTCATATCGTGTAAGTATAACAAACGAAATCTTATTAATCAATTAGTAGCGAAATGTAACTTAACGAGCTTTTTGCTTTAGAGTATTTTGTCAGCAATTGCTATAAAAACTGCAAAGTAAAGAGTTTCATTTCAAATATGTTATAATGTTAAATATTCTGAAATAGCCGTTTAAATTTCCCTCGTCTTTCTCTTAGTTAGGGTGAAAAGTAGATAGCGGCGCTGATGCAAACGCGTTCTAATAATTTAACATGGGTTTATTCAACTTAAAGTTATTTATGAATGATGCTTATAAGTAATAAATAAATAAAGCTATATTGGTGAATGTTTTTTTCCAATATGATCTAAAATAATGTTAAACTTTTTTTTTATATTTAAAATTTGAATGAATGGACATATTTTGTATTATATTAGTTTATTCAAATTAGTTAGAATACTAATCACTTTGGCGCTCAAATCTATGTACATCTTACATAACCTAATTTTTACGACTTAGATTTTTGATCATTTGTCTTGTTTGAAATCGGTCCAGGTATCTCACAAATGACTGCGGTGGATCCTGTTAAAAACGAACGTACTGGAAGTGTTAGGGAGGTAGGATCGCAGGCGATATGGAGTTTATCATCTTGTAAACCTGGTACATATCGTAAAATTAATACATAAAAGAATGATCAAGTCTTCATCTGTTAATGTAGGGTTTGGTGTGGATCAATTAAGAGATGATAGGGTTGACACTTATTGGCAGTCCGATGGGCAGTTACCTCATTTAGTTAATATACAATTCCAACGTAAAACGACTGTTAGTGATATTTATATTTACACTGATTATAAGCTTGACGAAAGTTATACACCCAATCGAATCTCTATTAGGGTTGGTACGCATTTTAATGATCTACAAGAGATTGAAGTTATTGTTTTATCTGAACCTTCAGGTATCCTGAAATTTATTCATTTGATATACTTGTTCGATATAAAAACATTATATTTGTAGGATGGGTACATATTCCAATAAAAGATATAAACGATAAACCAGTTCGCATGTTTATGATTCAAATAGCAGTTACTAGCAATCATCAAAACGGACGGGACACGCATATGAGACAGATTAAAATACATAGTCCTACTGATTCTCAAAGATTCTCCTTAAATACTTTTAGTAACTTTTCCAGTGTAGAATTTCAACAATATGCTACAATTAGATAAGAAAAATATATGTTTGTAAGTTATAAATAAAATATAGAGTAAAACCTTATGTTTTTTTTGCAGTAAAAGAAAAAAAAAAGCAAAAAAATGACACAATTTTATACAGTTCTTCCCAGATACATTATACAAATTTTTAGTTAAATATCCAAAGGTAGAACAATGTTGTTAATTCTATTTTTAGAATTATGTGCAATTACGGAAATTAAAGGGAATTTGGCAAATGTGGTGCAGGATTTAACTGAAAATTTCTTAGCGAATTTAAATGCCGATCCATTTTTAATCAGTAAGCGCTTTTAAAACTTTTTCAATTCAGATAAAGATGTACGAATTTAATTTTTAGATAATACATTTTCTGAAAAATCTATTGGGTTTATCAACAAACAAACGGAGAATTATATTGCTTTAATGAAGAAGAAATATGGATTTAACGATCATGGGATAAACAAAAGAAGCATTCAATATCATCTGGAGGATCATCTTAGTAGCCATGAAGGTAAATTTGATTAGTTTTTATTAGATATTGAAGAAATAATTTGTACAGCATACGCGGAGGAAACTACGAGGGCAACCTGAAATGTTTCCGGAATCGGCACGAAACACATTCTTAAACAACTATCGACAGTAGACGTCTGAAATTTTCACAGTTTCCATAAAAAAGGTTGCTCTTGTCGACCAACGAATCCACATATTTCAGGTCGCCCTCGTAATTTAGAGAATGAAAATTGAATTACATTTACTGCATGTTAGCGACACGTTAGTACTTCAAAAAAATCTTAATCTTAATTGTTTTCGAAGCTGTACCAGTTAGGTGTAAGCAATGTTAATGGACATTGATCTGAGAAGAGGGGGGAGAACTAAAAATGCTGTGTTTCATTTAGAAAGGCAAATTGAATATCTTGTATAGCTAAGTATGATGTTGTGTTTTCAAACTTCATATACTCTGAACATGTTTTTATTTAAAAACGTTGTCTTTAAATTATCCATTGGTTATATAGATAAGATTAAAAGGCCTCCTAAGTATTTGCAAAAAAGAGAAACTGAAAATAAATAGAATTTTACAAATGTTTTACGTATATTTAATACACCGAAATTCTATTCTTAGAATAATTATGGATAATTAATATGCATACTGTAATTACATAATGGTCTAATTATTCCTATAATTAGAGGATTAATTAGATCAGTATGAAATATGTTTCTAGATAAATGACAAATAATTTCAAACCGAATGATTTTGTGAAATAGACTATCATAAAACTCATGTTTACGTTGAATACTTAAAATTACTTTATAATTATTATAATCCTATTTATATACTTAGAAAGACCATAATTATATCTTCAATCTATTTTTCAATGTTTCATTGTCAATACTAATTATATACATATTGAGTATTATCTATCTTTCCAGACCAAATTTAAATAAATTAAGTCTAGAAGTTCATTGTGATTTGCATATCCATTAATTCGAGATTTGGTCATTCCATGATCATTAAAATCTTCAGTTGTATATGCATTTTGATATAATTTCAGATGACTTTGACACGAGAAGACTAATCTGGACGGAATTCGTTTCTAAATATTTGAAACCATGTGAAAAGTGTAATGACTATTGCTAAATCCTTCTGTAATTTTAGAATATTTGGTATTTCATCGTGATGGATAATTTTCCTACAATCTAGTTATCAAAATCTGCAGTTCCATACGCATTTTGACACTATCAGTCAGAAATACACAGTGATTTTATATGTTTGAGGACAGTTTAAATTTCGCGCGGTGGATTCTAGGGGATTTGACATGTTAAGAGTGGCCATTGTGAGTATCGGTCCTGTCAACTGCCTGTGCGACACGTTATTTATTATTCGTTATTTATATTCATTTTATTCGTTATTATTTGCTTCATTTTTACTTGTAATCTGTTCTTTTTACAGCTACTGTTTATCAGTGTTATCACATTTACATTAATTTTCTGCTTAGAAAATCAATATGAAATTGATTTTTTGAAGATCTGTTGTCAATATTTTATCACCCATCCAAAATCTATTTGCTACGCTACTGGTTACGAATTCAAAACCAAATCGCCAACGTGACAAAAATATTCAATGTCCTTAAGACCACTTTTAAAATTTCATAGCTAGTACATTTTGCAACTCTTTTGGAAGCAAGTAAGATATTCATATATTAAATAATTACTTATAATAATAGTTTTTATTTTTCTAGTTGAAACCCAAAAAAAAGTTTCTTCTTAAAATAAAAATCATAGTTGGCTGTGATCTTATAATAAAGCTAGTATTTTACTGATTACAACGATATGGCTTTTGTTTTTTTTTTTTTATTATATTTTGTAGAATTAGGACAAGTTCATAAAAGTGCTTTGCTGTCCCCATCTAACCCCTCATCTAAGTCTTACAGTTTCTGGGATTTCTGTATTAAAACTTAAAAATCCAGTATATATGTACATACATACAAGACGAGTTAAGAAAGATATTGTAGCATCATAATTTCTTTATTAAAACTGAAATATAAAATATTTAAAAGAGGATATAAAAAAATATTATAAATAATATATTACATTGCTTCACATGGTTTGTACTATTTTTTAGTTTCCCTTTTATTGAGTATAAATTATTTCAATTAAATAAGAACCCAAATAATCTTAACAATAAAAAATGTCATTAACATTACGGCAAGAGTATCAGGATTAATGGCAATTTAAAAGAGCACCGTAAACATCTACGTTTTATCCCGATTATCAACGCCGAATATATCCTTAAATATATAACCGCAATCGTTAGTCTCTAAAAACTTATACAGTTCACTCAAATCCATATGGCTCGCCCTTAGTCTATGATTTGGAAAGGACACCTCCTCGAACGTTCGAAACTTGCGATTCTCAATATCCTCGGTGACCTTGCAAAAGATCCTCTTCCACGTCATCGATTTTATGCTCAACCACCATTCGTCGCAATCACTCTTGTTGCCCTCGACGCAGATGATGCCCGGCTTACCCGCCATGCAGAATCCCGTAATTTCCAAAGTATTCGCCAAGGACACTATCTCGCGCCTTTTCGTTTTGCTGTAAATGTGATGCGAATATATCCAGTAGCGTATCATCTTTTCGCTTCTTTGCTTCTTCTTCTCTTCGATGGTCGGAGCTTCGACGGGAGCTTCCTTAGAGTATTCCTGTACGTTATCCTGCAACCACGAAATAGCGTTGAAGATACATTGTTCACCTTTGAAGTTCGAAATGTATTCGGACAGATCTTTATTCAACTTTGTATGTTGACTTCTGTTAAGTCTGTGGTTTCGGACGAAGATATCGGGCTCCACGTCGGGATATTCGTGCGATAAATTGACGCAAACTTCAAATTTGATATCGTCGACCGTTACATTCAACGTGAGATCGAGAAACGGGGGTATCAACTCGGTCTCTTCATTTATATACCTTTTTATTTCGTTTAGAGCTGATGGGTCGTCTATTTTAAGCTCGCCGGGCTTGTAATACATAGATTCTAACATATCCAATTCCATAATTTGTACCCCTAGATTCTCTTTTAACTTGGAGGATTTCATTTCTAATTGATCCATCTGCAACAAATTTAATTGTTGTAATATTATTGTCTACTAGTGTACGTATCGCATACTAATTTGTATACTGATGGACACTCACATTGCAAAACTATTAATTTTCCTGTATATTATTTAGGTACATATTCTTTTCAAGAATTTTCTTCAGTGAATCTTACGATTATTAAAAATGCATCAGATATCTTCTTCATCCAACAAAATAATAACTCTTACGCCCTCGTTCTAGAGGAAAGGTCTACTAATGTAATATTCTATAAACAAAACGTAAGTACTAAGTAGATGCATAGAAAAGTTAGTATTGATCACGTTTTAGGGTGAGAGTTTCGATATACTTTTTAAACAGCCAGTAGGTGCAGTCAACAAGCTAGTCACCCATTCGAATGCCAAAGAAATATTAGTTGTTCAAAGCAACTTTACAGGCATTTTTGTGCATACCATCGCTAATAATAGTCTAAAATTAATGCAGACATTAAAATTGCAAGAATTGAGCGATATCATTATTTGGTATGTTAGAATTTTATTACATCCTGCTATGTAGTAATAAAATATAAATTAATAAATTCCAGGGAAAATACAAACGGACTGTTTCTAAGTATAACACGAGAAAAAGAAAATTCATCGTATACAAGCACTTGCCTCGTCTATAAATGGTTGCAAAGATATTTCGATCAAGTTAGCCATGAGATAACAACATATGGCAGTAGATCTATTACAACTTCGTCTGTTGGTAGCCTTGATTTTATAGCAATTGCAAATTATCAAGATGATGAAGGTAAAATCTCTTGATATTAATGCGAGAAATTCAAATAAATTTTGGATTGTACGTATTTAGGACAAACCAACATATACTCTGGAATATTCAAATACAATATAGATACTGAAAGGTACGAACCTCATCAGAAGCTTTCTACTAACGGAGCTATGGATATTAATTTTTTTTCTGTGACATACAACGGATTAGAAGAAACTTATTTAATAGTAGCAAACTCCAAGAAAAATGGTAAGTTATAAGGAGAATAATGATTGATTTTAAATGAAGTTGTTTTGTAATCTTCTAGAGAATCATATAGAATCGGTAGTGAATTCAATTATTTATAAGTACGTTGATAAATATTTCATTCCTTTTCAAAGTATTGCCAATCGTACAGATAAATGGATAGCCACTAATGTAAGTGTAATTATTATGTTTATTTTAATTTTGGACACCGGTGTATACATATTATAGGATGCTCAAGGGCGGTTTTTATTGGTATCCCTGTCTAAAACAGAAGGTGTAAGAGCCTTTACTTACAATGGTTGGATATTTGTTGCTGAGGATTTTACACAACTTGATCATTTTAAGACGGGACTAGTGTACGGTGGCTTCCAAAAGTATATGGGCAATGTATTCTTAAGTAAGTTCAAACACTTTTATTACACACAAACTTTTCATTAATTCCATTAACTATGTTTTCTAGAATTAACCAACGAGAACTTTAATAGGCGTTTAATTAGCTTATACAAGCTGGATTTCATTCATGAGGAAGATATTAAATCTTTCGAAGCGAATATGTTGAAATGGTGCGAACAAACTACATTGAAAACAAACAACTTGAGCATCGAAAGTTTGAAAGACTTGCACAGAAATATCACAGTTGAGGAACATATGGATAAAATCTCAGAGAGATCAATACGGGACTCAAAACAGTCGGAAGTATTGTTTTTTTTTTTATTATATCCCCAGCTTGTCGTTAAAATTATTTTTTTCTAATTGAATTTAGGATTTTGAAGACACAGATACATATTTGGAAAGGATCGAAGGTTTAAATAACAACTTGGACGGCCTCCTAACAGAAATTAAAGTGATAAAAGCAGATCTCCACAATTATTTGCGAAAATCTGGTCAAGTTCAATTCGAAGGTGAGATCTATGCAAAGAATGTCAGTTTGAACAAGGAAGCATTTTTCGAGAACCTCTTCGTCGAAGCTATCAACGATAAAGAGTTTATAGGAATCTTAGAGAATGTAATTCTCATTAACAAAGATTATGATATTGAAAAGTCACCGCTAAAATTTGAGAAAGTGAAAATATCAAGTGAGATTAGGCCAGAATACATCAATGGAAAGAGAAGTGAATATCTATTGCACAAGAACGATTCCATAACCTTCCACGATGTAAAAATCGATGGAAGAGTAATTTTGGCTGATGGCTTAAACCTTAGCGGATTAGTCAATGGCGTCGATATAAATTCTAGTGCATTACTTCTGAGGGAAGGAGATCAAGTCATCAACGGAAATGTTAGCGCGTGGAGAAATATCAAAATACGCAACGCTAAAAGTCACTTTCTAAATGAGCTCGACCTTACACAGGTACCAACAAGTCCAACAGATGTCATTAATGAATTGGACGTTTTAAAAGTGAGAGATCTAGTAGTAGCTGGTCTTTTGAACGGTAAAGACATCGTTACATTAAACCAGTACGCTTTAATGACTTCAGTTAGCGGACAAAATCTTGAAGAATGTTCCTTTGAGCATCTCGATTTAACGAACCTATTCGTCAAAGACTATTTATCGGGTGCGAGACCTGAGGACGCCTTTACGATCCACGAAGGTGCGTTTGATCTAACCGATAAAGATGTTTTATTTACCGGGGATGTGTCTGCTGAAAAAATTGTCATAAAACGGACGCTGAATCATCTAGACATTGATGAAGATGGCGCTCTTCCGTTCCTATTAAAAAACAGTAACGAAGAGCAATACGTAAACAGTTTGATGGTATTCGAAGAAGTTGTAGTGGCTAATCCACTTAATTTGCAAGTGAAGATCAACAGCGAGAAACTAAAAGAGCTCAATCCAATACGTACCGTACCTGATGAACTGATTGTGCTGAAAGATAATTTCAATTTCACCAAAAAGGTAGTAATCGAAGGTGGAATTGCTAGTCGAGATATTAAAACATCGAATTCGAATAAGTCTATGGGAGATATCATCGCTAAAGGACTTGAAATCACAAGTGAAGAGTTGCTATTCCATTTAACGTTGAAACAACCATTAAATGTAAGTATGCATTTATTAACGTTCAGTAGTGTACATTTTGTCCCAAATTCGTACACACGTGGACACTATTATATCGTCAATTGAATTAAAGCTATTTTCTATTACAGACTCGGTATATTAATGTTAGTACAATAAACGGCATAAATCTATCTTATCTAGTTACCAATGGAAACGATGCTACCCAAGAAATTTACGGCAACAAAATCGTTAAATCCACTCTTCACATCACCGGAAGCACAACTATTATAAACGCGAATAACGTTTACATCCGCGATTTGGAAAGCAAGGTGTTGAACGTCAATGATGATCAAGAAATTGACGCTAACCACGTAATACAAGAATTTACCGCAAAAAGGTGTAGTTTTTACAGATAACTTGATTTATCCATTATATATTGATTCATAGCATTTTTATAGCGTCGATGCTGTCAGGACAAGACTAGGCGACCATATATGGCGGGATATAGTCACATCGGAAGAGAATCAAACAATTCATGGCACTACAGTAATTAATCAATCAACGCGGGTAAAATCGTTATATGCGAACTTTACGGACATCGAGGGTCGTGTAAACGCTTATAATTTTACTAAGATGCTACAGGACACTGCCGACTTTAACACCACCAATATCGGGGGATGTAAAACATTTGAATCCTTGCAAGTGGAGAATCTCATTGTCGAAAACGGAGTTGATATGGAGGGCACACAGGAAAAACTGAAGGAGTTCCAGGAGCGCTTTCAAATCAAAGCCAAATCAATCGTATTACCGGATCATATTGCTGTAGAAAAGCTTAGCATTGATGGATATCTTAATAGAATGAAAAGCGAGGATTTTGTGAAGAATTGGAAAGAAGAAAGTACTATCCAAAAATTTTACGGCGATCGCAGCTTTGACACGGTTACAGTATTTGAGGAAGCTACGATTTTATCCGACGAAATTAATGGATTTAGTTTTCGAGATATAGTCGAGGATACATTGAAAGTTAACGAAAGTAATCGATTCGATGACGTCACTTTCAGTACGTAGTCATGGGTATATGTGATTCTTATATTCTCCTTTTGATTTGCTTTAGAGGAGGCAGTGTACTCATTTGAGACAGTTACCCTGCATGGAAATATACCTGGCATAGATCTAGAAACTATAATAATAAGTGGTAGAGAAGAACAAACTATCTGGAACCTTACTTTTGCAAATAACGTGGACGTCGTAGGAAACTTAAAACTTAATCATTTGATAAACGGCGTAAATTATACCCACTGGTGTAATTTCAGCCAGCCCCATCCTCAGGAACCCAGCAAGAACTTAATAATAACAGGTAGTTGTGTTTTTCTATACATACACCCTTTCATATTAATATAATCGGTGTTTTATAGAGAGTGCACATTTCATCAAAGGGCCCTCAATAAAGCAGTTCCAAAATAGCAGCATCTTTCATTTCTATGAGAATATCTGGGTGGGAAATAGGGAAACTAACCTCGATGGACATATTGAATTTGAAGCGATAAACTTCCAGAGCAATTTAAAAGTGGAGGTAATCGAAAAACCATTTTTTTTCCTTACAGATACAAACGAAAACATGTCGTTTGCTACAGGGGTTAGTAGACGGTATCAACTTAACGTGGCTTGCAAATAATTACTTTAGCAAAACAAAAAACCAAACAATCACTGGACACTTAGATTTCACAGACGGAATCAATTTCTTCGATGGTATTTCAGCATCCGAAGTCCTGTTAACAGGTCTTGTATCTGGTTTAAATTTCTCAAAATTTCTTCGATCGGCTATAATAAATGATGTAGAGCAAATATTCGAGGACACTATTGAACTGGAAAGCTGTACTATTCAAAGTAAGGAACTTTTTTGGAAGGAATTTGACATTGACAGCTTCTTTACATCTTTTGTTTCTATTTGTGACAGATATTGAAGGAGATTTCTTAGTAAATAATTTAAATCTTCCTAATGATGTGATGAGATATGACACGGATAATATCGTAACAGGTGTCAAGCAAATATCAGCTGTCGTGGTTGGAAATTTATTATTGAAACAGAATGTTTCTGTTCAAAACGTAGACCTATTATCTTGGATACACAAAGCTGTTCCTAACACAGGGGGTGCTGTTAACGGTAATAGCATTTTCCATGGCGTTCTTGAGTTCTCCAAAGGCTTAGGGTATGGGACTATCGGCCCTCCCATGCGTTATTGCAATTACCTTCCTTTTTAATCTAATAGGGTAGCCGGTGCTATTAATGGTATTGTATTTGATAATCGAAACGTAATGTTGAAGAACGAAAGCCAGATAATTAGTGGAAAGAAAATAATTTTCACAGACTCTCGTGTAGGATTTATCGATGTCAGCTTAAAGGGTAATTTGAACAACGTCAACATAATGGAGCTGTGCCAAAATCAGGTTTATGCCCCCTCATACCCATTATAATTCTATTATTTGTAAATGTATTTTAGGCTTATAAAAATGTAACCAACCTAATAACGTCCGAAGTAAGACTTCTTGGACCAGTTACAGCAAAGAATCTCAATATACAAGGGCTGTATAATAATGTTAGTATATCCAATGTGATTTCCGATATGCAGATCTCCCAAGATTTGAACAATTACTACGAAAGCTATGCCCAATTGTTAAATATGTCGAATAGAATCAAAGAGTCATTGAAATGTTAGTACTAATTTTGACATTATATTAATACCTTGAGAAACACCCGCTGTACTACTATTAAATTTTCCTATTTTCGTTGTATTTTTCTTCCAGATCAGGCATATTATTTGGACCACTATGATATTGTGCAAGATTTTAAAGATGTCCATGATATATTTTATTTAATTCATGAAAATGAATCGACTATAGCACTCGTGAATGACTTGAGAAAGCAAATCGACCTTTTCAAATGGAACGAGTCAACAAAATCATTTGGTGATCATTTTGGTATGTAGAATATTGTGCTCGTCATAGTTGCTGCTACGTCTTTATAATTTTTAGGCACAATATATTTGAAAAACTCACGTAATGCAACATATTTCTCTCTTGTAAGCATCGAAAAAGAATATTATCTCTATTTTGAGCACCGAAATCTAGAGGACGCAGGTAAAATGATGTTAAAGGTGCTTTCGATACTATCATTAATACGCAATACATGTTCATCTCAGGCGAAACATTCATTGGAAGTTTTACATTGTTGAACGACATTGAAAATATTATTGCGAACATATCTACACCAGGTATGAACATTATGCATCCTTTTGTAATTCCAAATAAGACACAAACATGTTTCGTTTTCGTTTATGTTAATGACAAACATCCCGATATTTATTGCAAATCAAATTCCGAATGGAATATTTACTTCTACCAAGAATTAGAGACATGTACAAAATTTGAGGTAAGAGCGTTTGTAGAAAAGCCTTCGTTTGAATATAACATTCTCGATTTTAAGCCTGTTACATTCGCGATAAAGTCAACTGTCTATATACTAACCATCGATGATAGAACTGAAGACAATCAGAACTGTATTATTCTATGGAAGTACGATGTAAACACAAGATTCTTTATTGCACATCAAAAAATGTACATTACAGCTTCAAATGGTATATCTACGATAACTTATAAGAATGTTCAATATTTAGCGGTGTCGTCAGGCCATTTACAAGGTGCTCAATATGAAGGGTCTGTCGAAGTATATCGGTAAGTGATAATCCATTAATATGGCTTGCTTTAAAAATAATTAATCTGTTTAGATTCAATATAATGAATGGTAGCTTCATGCATTGGCAAGATATACCTATCGAAGCTCCGGTACAAGTAGAATTTGCCATATTGCCCTCGAATGAGTTAGTTTTGCATGTTTTAACAAACGATCTCATTGAACCCTTACGAATATACATTTACGAAGGTGTTAACGGTTTTCAGCAGAGACACTTCGCAACGTCTTTTGGGGAGATTCACAGAATGAAACAGTTTAATACTATCGGCAATCAACATTTCATATCCGTATGGCATAATAACCAGATTAGTTTAATAGAGTCCTACTTGAAAGGTTATAAAATTAGATGAGGCAATATTTGTATTTCTTGCAGTATCGCATATCTGAATGTTTATGCATATTAATTAGTTCTTTGTTGTTGATTATGTTTATTTATCATTAAATGTTATTTGTTCACTGTTATGTTACTATTTATAATTCTATTGATAAAATAAAATGATATGGCAAAGATTTAGTTGTTTCATTGAAATAATCAAATTTTATCACAGAAATTAACACTTTCATAATGTCACTGCTTACATTCTTTATTCCCTAAGGTTTATTCTACGCTTACCTTACGAAATACGTTTATTTTTATTTAAGGATTCCTCAAAAAATGTTCAAACTTGTGATGTTTAAATTTAAAAGAAAATTAATACCAAATACAAACCAACTGTCACACGAAATCAAACATGTATTATAGAAAGTACCATAGTGTAAAGTAAGTAAGGAACCTATTCTTATTTTTTCTGTGTGTGGCCATGTTTTGGGTATCCACAGGATTTTGTGTGATATACTTTGTAGATGTTTCGTAATTCTCTTCAAGATGTTATTACATCTTTATTAAATTATATTGTTTCGAAATTCCTTCAGGAATAATATTCATAGCAGTACATAAGAGCAGATTTGGAAATGAGGAAATGGGTCCTACTGGTGCAGGTATCCTTCATACAAGAATTTTTATTTTATGCTCGAACTAGGATAAGGATGGTGGTTACAAGTGAAGAAATGCTGTGAATTGTAATCCTTTTTCTTGATAATGGACACTGAAGGTCACAACGAAAATCTAAGCAATTAAAAATGTCTGATGCAGAGATTTTGCAGTAAACTTCACACCACACAGATTAATAATTCATTTGTAACGCAGCCTTTCAACGGCAGATGGATTCGGTGCATAAATATAAACAAAAAGATAAATGTGAAGATGAATTTACTCCCAAATTTAATTGCTATGTTTGCAAAGTCTACTTTTTTTGTTAAATTATATTATTTAATGATTATTAAGATAAATCTAATTTGAAGTATTGGACATGTAAGAGTTATCTGTTGTGAAAACAGAGAACTAACATCCCACAATAAAGATATCTATATTACCAACTCTTATAAAAAGTTATATTACCGACAGTGCTGTCGATAGGTTATTTCTAATTACCCATAAAAATAGGTTTCTTTACTAACGCAAGCATCCCGGCGATAGATGGCGAATTTATATCTTAATTATTTTTATAAACTTACATTATTACGTTATGAAGTTATTATAGGAGAGGTACATCATTTTTGACACGAACTGTAAAATTTCAAAATAAATTACAGTCAAACAAAAACAAAAAACAAATTTTGTCTACTTTAACGTGTATAAAAGAATTAATGTAGCGATTTTGGGTCACATCTAAATGTAATCAAATTTTGATAAATCTTTCTTGTCCAGACTATGTTAAAATGTATATAAAAATGAAAATTTTCATGCGTAAATTATGTAAAATAATCTCTAACTTTGGACTAGTATAAACTTGCTGTAACTATTTTGTCATTAAAATCGTGCAGTATTCGTCCAACTACACAGATTTTGAGCAAAAATTCAGAAATGATCGTCAGTTACTTTTTTTTCTGTATTATTTCAGTAATATGTCTGCATATCAGTCTGTTTGTACTTTGATGTAAATTTAAATAATTACTTGATCAAGATTGTTAGGCCTGTGGTTGTTGGTATATATCAATTTCTTTCACATTGGGATATTAAGTCTTGTAGGTAAACTTCAGTAGGTTTCAAAAAATCGCAAGGTCCACACCCTTTCAATTGTATGTGTTCTACAAGTTTATTTGTTTTGCAAGAAAATCATTTTAAATGAAAACAGATTTAGCGATAAACAATGCACAGTATGTAACCTTTTTAGTTGGGATCAACAGAATCTCTTGCACTGTTACATACTTTTCAGGAATTTTAACGAAATTATTAACGGGTTTGTTCGAAATATGTCAAAATAAAGAAATCTGGCGCTTTAGACGTTAATCTTTAAATCGTATAGTCTTATTTCTAAAATTCCGTGTTGACAAACGAACAAAATTATTCGCAAACGTCAAAATTTGGCACGATTTAAGCGCGTTTTGAGATGCAACGGTGGAGAAATCCGCGAAAAACAAAAGGAGAATCCGCAGACGAGAGAAGAGGTAACCAGGTATGAACGCGGTAAACCTACCTTTGGCATTGTTCACCGTTATTTTGAGGCGTTTTATCGACAAATTTCGAGCGACACAGGTGCGTATCGACGTCTGGATATTTAGATTAGTGAGTTTATCATCGATTTATCAGCAGCGTACCCTCATATTGAGATCGACCGCGCCTTGGTTGATTGATACGTCCTTGGCAAAGTCTTGCATGTACGCTTATCTGTTCTTCACTGGCATCTACTATACTATGAAGCATATGCAGCGAGGAACTATAGTTTCGCTGGCTAAGAAATGTTCGGATTGTGCCGTTACTATTAAAGATAGATATGTAAGGTAAGATATGATAAGTAAAGGATTTTCTATGAAGATTTCTAATTTCCATGTTAAATAATTTCTTTGTGTCCAGTTGCTTTTAGTAACTTCTTACGTTAAATCAAACTATTTTACAGAAAAAGGGATTACTCTAGCAAAAATAGATCGTCATTGGTAAAGAATATAGTAAGAGGTAGAGATGGTCAACAAAGGGCTTTAAGGTACATAGCATCGATGATACCTCACGAAACCACAATCTCTCCCACTCCCAATATTTTAACCCATAATAACGTTGAGCAAACGAATCAAGCCTGTCAGAATTTCCAGCGGGAATTGATCAACTACACTACGAATCCGTTCTTGGAACCCAGCCCCATTCATAGGGCCCGTGCCCAATCCTTAATCTATCATAGAGAAAACTATGACAACCCTCAAGCGCCATCTACTTTAGATACTGCAGGAGATCCAAATTTTTCGAACAATGAGGACGTTATCCAAATCGATCTGACCGAATCCAAAGAAATGACGCCTGTCGCTCTGGAGACTATGACCATCGCCAACGGTGTCCAAGCCGATAGAACGGAGAACGACGGCAAACTTGGAAGGAAGCGGAAGCCGAGAAACTGTTTGACGTTAAGAGGTAGGAAGATTCTAAAGAACGATTTGACCTTTTGCAGCGATAACGTCGTGAGAAAGACGAGAAGCGGAAAAGTATACGGATATATGACGGGACAGCGGGGTGCCAGTAAAATTATTAGGAAATTAGTTTGATGTAAGGAAATATTGTGAAATTGTGTCCATGTATGTAATAAAAAAGTTTTTGTTTTGGTACCGCGATTTTTTCTTCATTTATTTTGGAAGAATCCTACTTTGTACAATTAAGTCGTTTAATTGACAATTTTAGTTAGGTTTTCAACGTAATCTCCATGCAGAGCAACGCAATCATTCCAGCGCCGCTCTAACATTTCAATACCACTTTTGTAGAACGATTTATCTTTTGCCTCAAAATAGGCCTTAGTTTCAGCGATAACCTCTTCATTCGTGCGAAATTTCTTACCGGCGAGCATTTTTTTGAGGTCTGCGAACAGCCAGTAGTCGCTGGGTGCCAAATCTGGCGAATACGGTGGATGTGGGAGCAATTCGAAGTTCAATTCATGTAGTTTTGCCATTGTTTTGATTGACGTGTGACACGGTGCACTGAAAATGTTCGACATAAATGAGATAATAAAGGAAACCAAAAATAATCGTAAGGAACACGTAGAACGGATGCAAGTGACAAGGTTGCCAGTCAGAGCGAGATTTTATAAATGTTAAGAAAGAAGAAGTGTAGCCGTACTAAATAAAAGATGGATGTCGTAACAGGTAAAGTGCTTTAAACCTAAAGTGAAGAAAAAGAAGAAGAATATATAGTATCGCATGCTTAAGTGAAGAAAATATTGGTTCAAAAGTCTATAATCGAAAGCATTTAATCTTAATTATAATCTGTAACCGCCTAGTGTAAATCTTAAATCAAACAGCATAACCTCTTCTAACTTCAATAACTACATCAACGCAACATTTGAATCGGAAATATCTCTCATATCGCCAAGGTAAGCTGAGAAATGCAACATTAAAATAATTACAACCGAACCATGCATGGAAGTAAGTCGCGTAATAATTTATGTTCAGCGTACTAGGGTGTGCCATATGGGACCGCAGTTGACGATGTTCCTTCCACTCCACCGAATTGTGTGTGTCCTTCTAGCACGTGACCGACGATTGAGCATTTGTCAGCTAAAACATCCCTCGGATGATGCAGAATCACCTCGGGCCCATTGTAACCGAACAGCGTGAAGGTCTACCCGGTTTGATCCCTCTCTTGTTTATCGTTTGCCACCATTCGATGCACTTGTTCTATTAGCGTCGTTTCGTTTGTTAGTGTTAGGGCTCGGTAGTGTGTAATGAATAAAGAAGGACGCGTGTAAAGGGGTTTGAGGACAAAGGATTATAGTTGGATGTATTAGAAAGATTGCTGATGAATCTGTGATCAAAAAGAAGTTCTAGTAAAGGTATAAAAATGTAACGCGATTACGTTAAATTACCTGCAGAACTACGCCCTTTCTTTCGATTGAAGAAACATGGTCGTGTAAAAGAGATCTTATATGAGAGACAAAGGTAAGAAAGGACTACTTGACCTCTTAAACAACATTATAAAAAAGAAATACCAAACGAATGGAATATGGGAATAACTATACCCATATACAAAAAAGTGACACACAAAAGAATACTCAAATTACAGAGGAATAACTCTAACAAGCATCTCAGGAAAAGTATTAACAACAATATTAGAGAAGAGACTCCGAGAGAAACTGGAAATAACATTAGAAGATGCAAATTTCTAGTTTCAACAGCGTAACTTTTAATGTTTGTGACGGTGCCGCTAACATGCTTTCCTTAGGACGATCTATTAAAGAAGAGAGTGACAATCCGTTACATGTAAAATATAAAATCCATGCTCTAAACCTTGTGGCAGAATTGATTGACGCTGAGACCATGGCCTCCGTAATGCCCAAGCAAGTAACTTTGAACTTTGCCAAGGATCTTGACCGCGTAATCTTGATTGGCTTTGTGCCACCGTAAGTGATGTATCATAAGTGATACGAGTACTTAAACATTCGCAATTCATAAGAAGAATAGAGGAGAGACAAAATCAGAAACACGACAATCATTAGTAGTCTAAATATCAAGCCAATAGAAATAATCATAGAAGAGAGACAACTGGGATGGCTTGGACATTTACGCAGAATCGAAGAAGATCGAATAATAAGGATGGTTTTTGGAACCAAAACAGAGGGCAAAAACAGAATAGGTAAACCCCGAAACGTCTGGAAAGGACAAATGTATAGAACATTAGAAAAAAGAATGGAATAGATTGAAACCAAACAATTGGTTCAGAACTAGAAACAGTGGAAGACAGAAATAAGAAAATAGTAGTCCGACACGGCAATGTATAAAGGACGTAGAATTAAGAAAAAAAGAGAGATATTACATCCTATATAGCACACTTAATTACTTAACAATCTAATACGTAACCTAACCGTACTAGATACCGTTATACCCTCTTATAAGTGCCCCGCAGAACCTTACATAGCGCGTCTTCACGCGCCAAAATGCCGCGCCGCCGGATATCCGTTTTTAGTGCGGACGTACCATATTTTAGCGCGTTGTTGCGCAGCCCGGAACCCCGGTCACCCTCATCCCCCCGCTCTCCGGTCCGTCTTAATTTACCGCTCGCGTTAAATTTCAACCCTTTAATCGATGTTTATGAAATGAGGCTTCAGATATTAACGCTATTACAGTCTCAAATTGCTTCTTATCTTGTTAGGAGCCATGAAGAGCCGCATTAACCCACTAATTTGCCTTTACATTCTAATTAGATTAAGATGGAGTTTAAAATTCGTTCGTTTTCGAGTAATGCGATACGTTTATGGAATATGATGTCATCTGTACGCGTATACTGTATTGTGCGTATGTATAAATCGTTAAGGATCGGAAGGAATTTGTAAATGAGACGCGACATAAAATAGAGGGAAAATCAAGCCTATTAAAGAGATTGTTTCAGTGTGTTTAGCAGAGAATTGTAGGACAGTTCTAGTAAGTTTCGTGCTGATAACTTTGTGCTACACAGGATGTTCTCGATTGTCTATTATCATCATCCCGCTCTAGATATTACTGTACCTAATGCGAAACCCTCTAAGGTATTTCCCTTTCCTTTCAACAATAACATAAAGCAAGCAAATTATTACAACCTGCACCTTCATTTATCCACAACTGGTTATTTCTTAGGAGTCACCAAAATGTTAACTTGGCTGTACAGGATTTTTTTAACGAATTGTGTACTAACACATGGGCTGAAAAGTCCCGGCCCTAACAAAGAAAACACGGTTTTCTTGGTTCAAAATTAGCTTTATTCATCAACGTAATCTCCATCAAGAGCAACGCAATCATTCCAGCGCCGTCCTAACATTTCAATACCACTTTTGTAGAACGACTTATCTTTTGCCTCAAAATAGCCCTCAGTTTCAGCGATAAGCTCTTCATTCGTGCGAAATTTCTTACCGGCGAGCATTTTTTGAGGTCTGCGAACAGCCAGTAGTCGCGCAAATCTGGCGAATACGGTGGATGTGGGAGCAATTCGAAGTTCAATTCATGTAGTTTTGCCATTGTTTTGATTGACTTGTGACACGGTGCGTTGTCTTGATGAAACAACATTTTTTTCTTTGCCATATGCGGTCGTTTCTTTGCAATTTCGGCATTCAAACGCTCCAATAACGCTATATAATATTCACTGTTGATGGTATTTCCTTTCTCAAGATAGTCGATGAATATTACACCACGCACATCCCAAAATACCGAGGCCATTGTTGAGCCGATTGTTGTGCTTTAGGGCGCTTTGGACGAGGTTCACCAGTTGCTGTCCATTCAGATGACGATCGTTTTGATTCCGGAGTGAAGTGATGGATCCATGTTTCATCCATTGTTACATATCGACGCAAAAATTCCGGTTTGTTACGTTTAAACATGGCCAAACACTGCTCAGAATCATCAAGACTTTCTTGTTTTTGGTCAACGGTGAGCAAACGCGGCACCCACTTTGAACAGAGCTTTCTCATAGTCAAATGCTCATGCAATATAAAGCCAATACGTTCTTTTCATATATTTACGATGTCAGCTAAATCACGCAACTTCACTTTTTTTTTTGATGTTTTCTGGTGTTACCGCCTCATTTGGACGTCCACTGCGTTCTGCATCATCGGTGTCTCTACGACCTCGTTTGAAGTCAGCAAACCAACGTTTTATTGTTGTTTCTGATGGAGCGGAGTCCTCATAACACTTTTCAAGCCATTGCTTCGCTTGAACGGTATTTTTTCCCATCAGGAAGCAGTGTAAAATTAAAACACGAAATTGTTTTTGATCCATTGTTTTGAAAATAACAAAAGTAGCGTGACTCTTAGCACAATAACTCACAAACTAATGAATAGAATATCATGAAATTTTAACAGCTGTCTTTTGAAGGTTAGTACTAACTGAGAGAAAGGTGACTGCAATAAAACTAGCGTCATCTATGTGTTAGGCCCGGGACTTTTCAGCCCATGTGTTATCTTGGATCGATTTGTTCCTATGCTTGGTTTAAATTACAAGGCTCGATACCCTCCTTGGTTCTTCCCTGCAAGAAAGGAAAACTTAAAACTGAAGGCCTATTATCATAGAAAATGGAAATATACACAAAACAATTATTACAGAATGGAGTTTCCGAGATTACGTAGGCTGGTTAATATAGACATTAGGTTAGCCTGTAGTACATAGGTTCGCAATAGCTAACTGAGCATTTAAAGCACGTTCTTTTTGGCAATTCGTTCGTTCTAGATATGGCGCTACCAGAATTCTTCGTAAAGCCTTTGATGCCACTAACTAATACAGTGATCCAACATTGATAGTTAATGCTTTTGCCACATTATTCTCTGGCGTTTTCCTACCTAAGTCCTTGGACTCTCGTCTTCCGGATATTGAATCCAGCTTACCACGGTTGTGTTTGCAGTCTATTTCGGTAGAAGAAGTAATACAATGCATCAAAACTTTAAAGAACAAATTTACAGCTGGTGATGATAACATTCCTTGCTTTTTTTGTGAAGCATTGTGATACTATCTTTGCCACTCCTCTATGTATAGTCTTTCATCTAGCCCTACACACGTACACGTTTCCTGATATATGGAAACTAGCCAGAATTTCGCCAATCTTGAAAAAGGGTGATAGTTCCAATATTTGCAATTATAGATCTGTGGCTATAATTTCTTCATTTGCGAAGGTTCTTGAAGTCTTAATTTATAAACGCCCTTCCTATGGTATTAAATCATATCTCTCTGAATCTCAGCATGGTTTCTTGGCAAATGGATCTACTGTATATATAATTATTTTATATGTTGGGCAATAAAGTATTATTATTCAATCTCCTATTGGTTCTGAAGATAATCAATTTGGAATCTAGATGTCATCACTAATGCTGTCATCTTACCATGTGTCTGTGTTAGTGGGTGCAAAGAAGAAAGTTTGGATCGAAGACGGCGAACGTTCTGCTAGTACTGGCACGCAGCTATATTATTGGAGGTATTGGGTGAACCTAGTGTTTTCGCCTTCCACCTTTGGCTACCTTAGAACTATCGTTTGTATACTTAATACAAACATTCGTTTCGAACTGTTAGACATATAAAAAATGTATTGGTTGTTCTTTTTAACTCATCAATAACATCAACAATAAATAAATAACTCTGATTAGTAAATATTTACAAACCAAAACACTTAATTAAGCTCATCCCACAAACCAAAAGATGTTATTATTTTTTTATCACTTCATTCCCTACCATTTCGAATCGTATCAAAAACGTTACTCACTCTCGAGATAACTTATATGACGCGTATATTGTCCGTTTATACCTCCGAATATTAAATTAGACTCGTGTATACCCTCAAAATAATTAGATATCCAGACATCAATTTAAGGTCCCCGAGGAGGCAAAACGGACCTCTGGATCGCCGATCCTACACCGTGGGATCTTTTTGATGTTCGCCCTGTCTCTCCAGCGTTTGGAAACGCCCTGACAGTCGAGGTACGTACCAGATCGGATCCGAACCTTATTTACGATGGGAAGAGCTGTACGACTCCGGTCACAGCGCCGTAGCTGAAATTCCCCGGAGTCGCGACGGGCGATTTTAGCAGTCGACCTTTCTTAGACGACCACCGTTGACATATTCCACGGTATAGATACGCGATATTCATGCTGGGAAACGTACGGATGAACGTATGTACGTATGTTAACCAGTTGTTATGTTAACCATTGCGTTAGGTAAAATATCTCCGAATGGAGTGAGCTATGTATACAGGATGCTTTTTGTAATATTGACCATGTTATTCAGGCGTTCTCTACGAATAATGTCCCTAATAAGAAGCTTACTAGTTATGTAGTATGACTAATATTGTACAATTTAGATGAAAGGGAGCTACAATCTATGTGATCATTAGTGTCTATACAATTAGATATACACTCTGTAATAACAACTAAAGTACGTATATTTTTTGTTAATGAAATCGTATAGTTCAGAAAATAAAAGAAACTTAAATTGGGAATATGTGGTCATATATAGGCACTTTAACACAATTCATTAACATTGCTATAGGTCCAAAATTCTTAATTAAAGACTTCTTAAATACGGGAATCACTCTGATTATTTTGCAACACCAGGATAGTTTCTCAATAATAGAGAGTAAGAATTGAAAATTGCTGCAGTAGACAAATAAACGGACAAAAAAGAATTCTGGAATCCCTGGAGCATTTAAGTTCTTGTAATATAATAGTCTCCACTTTCATTGGTTGTAGTCGTAGTATTAGTCATTCCAAAAGCGCTTTGACAATACAAACGGCTAAAGCCTTTTGGACTCATTTTTAACTTGATGTAATTAAATAATTTCGATGTAGATGTTCAGAGTTTCGCTTAATGCTCCTATGTAATCCTTTAAATTTGATGAGATCATCAAAACGCATTTCCAGAGGTATTTTCTTCCTGACCTTGACAAATAGTCATTTCGCCACGTAGAAAATCTAAAATGCGAATCCTAAAAAGAAGAATCTATACGAAAGGAACGGAACAAGAATACACACATCACGACACGGAACCAATCATGCCGACTTGAATCAAAACAGTACATACAGGGCAAAGAAGTAAGGAAACACAAAAGAAATTGTAATCAAAGGAAACGCAGCTGAATTACAGTCCCATAAACGTATTTTACTACGAATTAAAAATTCTATAATAATGATATATACGTCTATATTATTTTGTGGCTGAATTAAAGAGTTATTAACTGGGAGAAAAAAAAAGGATTTACATAAATCTTGAAAGAATTCGTCTCGATACCATGCGAAATTAAAACATCCAAATAAAATATGGTCAACGTCATCTAAAGTCTCATTATCACATGAGCAAGGGCTATCAATAACACCAATTCTATTGAGATGTGCAGGGGAGCATACGTGATTAAACTTTAACTTGTGTATGTAATCAATGTGAGATGGTAATTCAGAATGAAATAACGCTTACTCTAAGCCCTAAAATAGCTAATCCCAAAGAGGAACCGATGAAGAACGTATATCCGTAACCGGTTTTTTAGAATGCATATCATCTATGTCGCTGTTAATTATGTTAGAATCGGCTTTACACCATACAAGCTTAACTTGCACATTCATTTCTTGTAACCCATATAGCAAGTTAAAAATTTAAGTGACAATGACGTAATTTTTATTAGAATTTCGTATTGTCTTCGGCGCAGATTGAGAATCAGACATTATAACAACGTAATTCAAGATAGACAACAAAATTGCAAAGTTTTCATTATTGCGTAAAGCTTAGCAATAAAAATAGAGATCTCCAGAGATATTTGAGTTTGATTCTATTAATGTGACTTTCAGTAAACCAAATCGGAAAAAAAAGGGAACTGTTATTTTCATAAGCTTCATCAATGTTTTTGAATTGGTAAAGAAATGACCAATTTATATATAGAAATATATCATACAGACCAAGCAAATATACATAATTTGCTTCCTTGAAATCATAAGTTTTATTATTGCAAGCAATTAGGTGGCAAGAACCGGGAACGTGCAGCACGGTAAAAATACTAACTAACAGAGGGAGATGAAGAACATCTTCATTTATCTTTATTCATTCGATGCAAGCTGAAGAAATCCGCCAAATTATTAATGATATGACATATGTTGTCGTTATAGTCTCTGAAAATAAATTGTGGTTCCCTAAAATCTCCGATAATAACAATTTTATTGCCACGACCGATATGAAATAATACTAAGGTATTCATAAATGATTCAAAATCAACTTTGACCATTTCAAGCAATACATGTATTAGCACTTTGAATTTTTTGTTAGTTCATGATTTTATATAATTTTAAACTGCCACATTTAATTCTTCAAATTTGTACAAAGTATGTTGCTGCAATTTTCTTAGTAATTCGAGTAGCAGCTATAAATACTACTCTTATCAATGAAAAACTATGATGGTTTGGTAATGATGCCTACGAAACGTCAACCACATTTTAAATTGCTGCATCACAAAGCGTTTTCGTTACAACATACGCATGTACCTTTCAGCGCTCGTGTGAAAAATCATAACTAATATACAAAGTAAACGTAATGTGAATGTTGCTTAGAGTTTCGGGTAATATTTACATAAACGAAATTTTTTAAATTTACATTTTCAATTACATAACTAGTCACTTAAATTACAACATTGATCATGTAAATTAAGTGAAAATTTACAATTAATCTGCGTATTTTCAAACATAATAAACTTGTGGAAACTAACTAGAGGAAACCTTCACATTACACATCACAAACATTTTTTCTATAACGTGAAATTTCCCTTTGCTCCATAAACGCTAGCATTTCCTTTACACCTACACATACACAGTTTGTCGTACACGTCCTCAATGTACCAGGGCGGCTTTGTGAAATTAAAAGAGGGCCGAAATTAATATCCCCTTCCCCGCACCCTTCACACCCTCTCCTCATAGCCTTCACGCCGACGTACCGTTCGCCAACTCAAGTTTTGTCAATTCAGCGTAAGAAGTCAAAAGTAAACAGTGTGATAGATGTTTATTATAGAGCGGCCATAGTTAGGCTGATCCCACGGGAGGACGGGGATGAATCTTAGAGGTGGAGCGGCGCTTACGCCGGTTTCTTGGACAAATTGCTAGCAGCGCAGATCGGTCGTTGGGATGAGGTGATCAGGTGGGCGTTGTTCTTTTCCACCACGGTCGAGTTTTTTGGACACCGACCAAATAGAGATCGGATTATTTTTATTATGCAATGTGATTGGATTTTAATGAGTTATTGGTGTGGTTTAGTATCATTTGAGGACGTTGAAAAGGCGAGCTAGAAAAATATGTGAGATTAATTTCATATTTAATATTATTATTTATTAATTTTTAATAATAATAATTTTACTATTACTATTATATCTCATTATTAAAATTCTACAAAACAATCATCTGCGTATTCCTTTAGGGCATTTCTTTTTCCATTCCCTTATAGTTGCATGTTAAATAATGTTGGCGACATACGACAGCATTGTGTCTTTTGTTTGTTGATGTTTCCCCAGTTAATCTTACGTCTATATCTACCATAATTCTGGTATCAGCTCTTACTCAATGTGGATATCCGTGTTCTTTCATAGTATGCCATAATTTACATCTGTTTACATTATCAAAAGCTTTCTCAAAGTCTATAAACCCTATGTATTTCTCTGTTGTATTTCTTGTGCTTTTCTATAACTTGTTCTGGAGTGAACATTCCATCTATGGTTGATTTGTTTTCTTATAGACCATTTGTTCCTCTTTTATTAGTTCTTCTGCTATGATTTTCAACTTGTTGTTTATGTGGAACTCCCTGTTCTTTTATAGTAGAAAATTCTATAATCTCTTTTTGACGAGACACTAAATTCAGCGTAAAACTAGTTGGTGTTGGGGGTGGCATATAGCTCCATGAGTGTAGGCTTTCATGCAGAGAATACATTCTTTATCTTGAGAATTTAACGGCGTAACAAAATCGTTTTGCAGACCATTTCCTAATTCTCATCTATCCCTGTTCATTCTGCCAATTACTCAATATTTTCTTTGTTACTGATTTGTTTTGAAAGAATAATTTATTGTAATTACTATTGTTACTCACGTTATTGTTATGAATATTAGTAGCATCAAAATTAATAAAATAATTATTAAGAACTTTTCTGTTAAAAATGAACCACTATAACATACTAAAATATATACTATTTTTCCTAAAAGACGTTGCAGCATCAGATTGAGAACCAGTTATTCTAGCTAAGCCATAACAAATTTATATGAGCATTGTTGCCTTAATTGGAACTGGTTGAAATTTCGCCAAAAATATTGGATGATTTAAATTCATTGTTGAAGTTTTGAATACGTAATCAAAATCAGAAATCCTTGAAACTTATAGTTAGATCGGATACTGTAAAATTTATGGTTTAGTTTATTATTATTTATTTCTCCAAACAAAAGAGATCAGAATTGGCGATGGGACATATATATATATATATCACTTAAAGATCGAAGTATTCAAGACTCAATACATCGCTACAATGTCTTATGTGTAGCTTCAATTTGTAATTTTCTTTGATACAATTTTCGTAGTTGACAAGCTTCAACGAACTTTGGTGGAATAGAATTTCACCCATCGACTTCACACCAATCCTGCAAGGAGATGGACTCCTGTCCTGAGGCAATGAGGACAATCAGTCTCTTCCTTGTTCTTATTTCCGCAGAGATATTTGTCCGCCCCCGGAATCTGCCCTTTCCCGGACGCGCAGTGAGAGAAGTTGGTCCTCATTTTCGCAGATCTCTGTTGCAGTCGTCCATACTATAATACGTAAAAGAACATTTGGTACGGCTGTGTCTCTATCCGAAGCTGGCGGCCATCGTCGCTTCAGATTGTGCAAAAAATCTAACGCTTCGTTTAGGGGGTATTATGGTGCTAATTTTGTTGTTATTTTTGGAAGTATATAGTAGTGAAAGTTTTTCTTGATAAGAAAAAAAGCGACGAGAAATAAGTTCGGCATAATCTGTACACGATACTTTCACGTTAAACTTGACCAATGTCAATCGAAATGACTTGCAAAATTGTTTCTCATCTGCAATCTCACCCAAATATTCAACTTGTCGATCCAATTGACCTTAAACTCATCATCGTTATCAAGAAGGGCATCGCTTCTACCGTGCAAAAGTACATACGAGCAAACATCATCTAAACACGTGCTAGTTATATTTGATTTCGCCTTCGTTACAATAGTAGTTCATTAGATATGATCTCATAGATCCGCACGTGCCGAACTACTTCGTTCTTGACGGCCAGACACGTGTCAATATCGAGTGATGGTAAGCTGGGCCTTCCGTAGCACCTATACATACGCTGTGTAGTTGTCAAATTGTTATTTTAATCTCGTTATTGTTGGGGAGGGGAGAAGGAATTCGGGATCGAAATTTAAGCAACCATTTAGTACTGACTTAATGTGTGGAACATTTAAAATTAATTTCTAATAAACGATTGTCGGTTTGTGAAACTCCAATGACATTTCTTTCATCAATAAAAAACATCAAAAATAGAAAAAGAAACATTATATAGTCTATACGCTGAAAAAAAATCACAGGATAGTGGGAGCAATGCAAAATTAAGACATTAAATAAAAATAAAACGCAAAATCAGCTGAATTCGAGACACAAATTGGATTAAAGCAATGATATGCATTAGGTCTATTGTTATTCTTTATACTAATAGACGATGCTGTTAAAAAAGCCAAACAAAAAAAAATGTGAAAGTAAGAAAGTGGAAAATGAATACAATATTAATGTAGAGGAACTAATGTTTGCAGATGATATGGTATTGATTCAGGGAAGATATTACTGCAAAACCTGAAGATATACTGGGAAGAACTAAAGAAGATAAACACAATGGTAATAAAGGTAGAAGAAAAAAACATAACATTAATTCTAAATATTAAGTCAATAAAAAAAATCATAGAGAAGATACAACTGGGATGGTTAGGACATATACATAGAATGGAAGAAGATCAAATACGAAAGAAGATTTTCAAAGCCAAAACAGAGGAGAAAAAGAGAATAGGTAGATCCTGAAATACCTGGAATGGACAAATGAATAGAACATTAGAAAAAGAAGTATGGGATGGATTGAAGCCTGATTGAAGAATAAAAGAAAAATAAGAGAATAGTAGTCCGACACCGCAAGGTATTTTATAAAGCACGTAGGATTAAGAAAATAAATCATAAAAATAAAAAAACCTATAAACATATTATAGAACTTTAAGAAAAGCCTTCTTCTGATCTTCTTCTTCACAGAATGAAATCCGAGAGCATTTAAATTATCTTCTGACGTAGTGGCTTAGTTGATCTTCAATAATTTTTAATTTAGAAAATGAGATGCTGCTGATGCTACTCTAACTGATAGAGATAAAAAGACATGATTGCAGCCAATACATCACGTAAATAGATGTGAATGTATAATTTTGAGCCAAAAAATTATTTAGTGGCAGTCCTTACTGGAACTAGATGAAGAAGTTTAAATTATAAAACTCATTGAAATATCTTTATGATATATTGCTTAGTGCGTCAGCATTTGCATCTTCACTTCATTTAAATGCTAAATGTATTTGTAATGTGTTAGCAAGTCATTGAATTAATTCATTGGGTGAAAATCTGCGAGCTCTTGATTGCATTCTGGGCGACCGGAAAATGAATCGAACACCAGCTTCACTTGAAACAAATAACACATATCTAACGATCTTGACCCCGCAGTAATACGCAACGAGGGCTTCATCGAATCGATGCAAATTGAAAAGATCGATGTGAGGATTGGATTTTGTAGTAGTAGTTAAGCAAGGGTAAAGAATACCGTTAGGCAGAGCTACCATACTGACATGCAGTCGCCTTGCAGAATTGCATGAGTATCTCTTGACTTTGTTAACCTCTAGAAATCTTATTTCATCCTCTTCTTACTCATAATTACTACCATCGACACGTCGAAAGTGCGCTATGGTATAATTCCTTTGGGTAGTGTAATTAGCTCTTTCATGAGAGATTCGTATTTGGTGAGAATATTAACTGTAGTTAGTACTAAGTATGGAGCAAATTCCCAGAGTGTTTCCGAAATGTCAATATATTTTTCGCCGAACCTGTTATAATATATATGAGTCTGCATAAAAATTGTCTCAAAAATCTTGATCTTTTTCTTAAGAAAAAACACCAAGCTCTAATTTTAAATACTGCATTTTTATCTTTTTTTTTTCTTTTAAGTAAATTAATAATCATTCTACATTGATTATTAATAATAATAATAATAATAATAATAATAATAATAATAATAATAATAATAATAATAATAATAATAATAATAATAATAATAATAATAATAATAATAATAATAATAATAATAATAATAATAATAATAATAATAATAATAATAATAATAATAATAATAATAATAATAATAATAATAATAATAATAATAATAATAATAATAATAATAATAATAATAATAATAATAATAATAATAATAATAATAATAATAATAATAATAATAATAATAATAATAATAATAATAATAATAATAATAATAATAATAATAATAATAATAATAATAATAATAATAATAATAATAATAATAATAATAATAATAATAATAATAATAATAATAATAATAATAATAATAATAATAATAATAATAATAATAATAATAATAATAATAATAATAATAATAATAATAATAATAATAATAATAATAATAATAATAATAATAATAATAATAATAATAATAATAATAATAATAATAATAATAATAATAATAATAATAATAATAATAATAATAATAATAATAATAATAATAATAATAATAATAATAATAATAATAATAATAATAATAATAATAATAATAATAATAATAATAATAATAATAATAATAATAATAATAATAATAATAATAATAATAATAATAATAATAATAATAATAATAATAATAATAATAATAATAATAATAATAATAATAATAATAATAATAATAATAATAATAATAATAATAATAATAATAATAATAATAATAATAATAAAAAGAAAGACTCACAAAAATGGCTCCAGATCCCGTTTGTTTGCATTCCTCACCATGTGACTGAGAGGTGCCTTAATCAAAATGTTGGTATTAGCTCTAGGTACTTGAAATATATTATAGTAGCGAGTATGATGAGTAGGTACGCTAAAGTTTATTTGCGCTAGAAGGGCTGGCGAGTCGATATTGTTTTTCAGGATCCTGCAAAGAAACTCTAAACTGTTACGGTAAGCAAGAGATAGAAAACCATGCTCAACAAGTAAGCTATAATACTCGATACCTCTTGCAGGATACACGTTGTCCATTCGAAAGGAGAGATACTTTAGAAATTTCTTTTGAACGCGTTCGATCATAAGCTCTTTGTATAAATAACGGGGATACCAAACAATGGAGGCGTATTCAAGCTTCGAACGAACGTAGGCATAATATAAACGTTTCATTATACCCAAGTCTGAGAAATGCCTACAAGAACGCATGACAAAACCGAGAGTTTTGGAAGCAGATGAACACATGGACGAAATATGTTCCGTAAATGACAGTCTATTATCAAACAAAACACCAAGATCTAAAGTTTTGATATTGCGTGGTATGGCTGCATCATTAATCTGGTAGTTATAGTGTAAAGTAGTGTGAGTGTTATTGTAGGAAACCACAGAACACTTGTTAATGTTCAGAGGGAGATAATTGACCTTGCTCCAAGTATTAATACGAAGAAGATTGTCTTGTAAATGTTTACAATCGAAAATGCTACGAACAGTATTAAATTAAACATTAATTTTATCCGCATGAAAGATCAGATCTATCATATAATTTTCAAGAAGAAGAAATATGACGAGGCAGCACAACGTGTGACAGTATTGTCAGGCGGTAAGATCGATCAGGAGCCACTTCCATTATAACAAAGCACTCTACAGAGCGTCTTTAAAAATGAACGCCGTATACATGGATATAAAAGAAATTTCCAAAATGTTATTTCTTCATTGCTACGTACAATAAGTTAGAATTGTATGGAAGGGTTTACTAATCCTAAAATATATTTCATTAGATTATTATTAAAGTTTAACATGTTTTGGGCTATTGTTGAATTATAATGCTATACTAAATTATTTCAGTAATTGCTTCTTTAACTATTTTTAGTGAGTAAAAATCCTCTGGTGTAATTTTCGTCTAATACATGTATAATATAAAATAGTACAGAATTCTATTCGTTTGTAGAGAATATGATGAATACAAGGCAGTTTGCTTGCTGTAACAACTCTATTGTATCTTATAACTTATATCTGACTTATATACACACCCTACATCCTAATATAGACTTAGTGGGGTGTAAATGTATCTTTAATAGTCAATTTTTTATATCCATTTTCTGTGTATATCCTACCAAATTTACCTAAGCCTGATTAAGAATCAGAAAGATTCTCAAACAACTTTTTATGCAAGTTAACATCAATTTTTTAATCAAATTGCCTAGAGCTGTATCACCAAAACAACTCTAAATCATGATACTACTTCCACCATGTTTTACAGTGGGAACCACACATCACTCACTCATTCTTCAGTCTACAACCTCACAAATGATCGACATTTTGAACGATAGGTTCGGAATTTCGACCCATAACCATAGGTTTGGAATGCAAGGGTCTCTAAAGGATTTCATATGGATCTTCACTAAACCAGATGCGCATTGTCTGGTTATTTATATATCCTCATAAGTGACACCTTACTCCGTTCGAGAAGAAGGGTTTGTCAAGAACATCATCGTTATTCATAGTACTTAAAAGCCATTGACAGTAATTAAGCCAGGTTGCGCTATCATTGAGTGAATGCTCATGTACACAATGAAACTTGTATGGAAATTTTTGTAGATCATTTTTAAGGATTGCCTGGTATGTCCCGTATGTAAGTTGCGCTTATTACGAGAACTTGCGAATAGATTTCTTAGGTCAGATTCCTTCTTCAACACCTGCTATATTTTTAGCTGTCCGTTTTGTTGGTCTACCACTACTTGGTTCTCGGGACATACACCCTATGTCACGAAATTTCGCCTCTGATTCTTGAACAACTTGCCGCAAACTGTCATATGTTAGTGGAAAATTTGGAAATTCTGCCCAAAATTCATCTGTACGTGGTTGCAAAGAGTACAGCCACTCTTCATTTTCTAATTTTATACCATTTCTGAAGTATAATTCGTTAATGAAAAGTTTGTGATTTATTGTAAACTTTTTTGTGTTAATAAACTGATGCAGCACACATAACACATGTATTTTATTTGTCTCTACTAATAAGATATTTTGAACAAATAATTACAGGGCTTGCTAAATGGTAAATTTATATGATCAAATACGATAGTATATTTCTACTATCGTTTATATGTTTTGATTATGGTCATGCAATCGATATTAAGCTAGTTATTTGATATCGTCAGAAAGTTTTCTGCAGAAATTCTATATCTTTTATTTCTAGCATGTTTCACTTTCGAAATACACTTCAAAGTAATTAAAAATACGCTGTAATTATGTAACAGTAATGTACCTGCAAGACTATAGTAGTGTAGTAGATGAAAACTACGTTAATTTTGTGAATTTTAGTAGAATGTAGCAGTAGGTATTGCAAATATTCTACATAATTGTGGTAATGTTAGTTTTATTTGCAGAAGAAGTGTGAAAATAATATTCTAATTTTTAAGACCAATAGTGTGGACTTTCTTGAATAATTTGCAGTTATGTAACCCCAAAGTATTATAATAAGCTTTAAGAAAAATTTATCATTAACATAAACATTCATCTAATTCGATTATAACACTATTCACTACACGAAAGACGCCATAATAATCAATTCTCGACTCATTGCCATAACGAAGCTAAAAGCTGCCAATTCTCCGGTTTCACTTTCCGCGTCGTCCCATCTACTTTACGCCATTCACATTAAATCAAGTTACTTAATCGTATTTACCCGAAACTCATAACCATCGGAAACGATAAAAACTCGAAGCGAGGACGAAATTACGGAGACCGAGTGACCTTATATTAAAAGGCGGACGTCTCGAACGTTTAAGCTCAAAAAAGCGTTCATCTGGCCGGCCTGCCCGCTTGCTTGTTCTTCTGTTTATCGTTAAGCGCCTAGCATCGACTTGACGGCAGAACCGACTAGCACCCTCTAAACTTCGGGGTTGCGGTGCGTGGAAGAGGAAGGAGCGGACGCAGTACGGCTTTCTCCTCGATTGCTCTGGATGATTCGATTACCGGATCGAATTAGACAAGCGAAACGGTCCGGTTGTTCTGCGAATAAACTAATGGTGTATATCAAGAGGCGGTCACTGCGCGACCGTTATTCACGGATATCCAGTCCGTCATTGACGGCTAGCTCTACGGATCATAGAAGGACGTTGAGTTGACGTTTTAACGTTTTAATTAGGCGGATGAAAGCAGATGGATTACTTAGTCGCTTAGATTCCTTCTTTTTAATGGCTGGTTTCTCAGCGTTGGTTTAAAGTGTGTTTTAGTATTAGTTAAATCGAACCAAAAATTTAGTTCACTTTAAAATCATAAAAGTAATCGGCTTAAGGTTTAGCTTCTCGCTCAATGTAATTTGCAAATAATTAAAAAAAAAACATTTATAGGGGGCAGTAATAATCGTAAAGAAAAGAAAACACTTTTATTTCAAACTGAACTAACATTTATTTATATAAATGTACATATGTACAATTCATTCGTCTTATGGATAACGTCAGCGCAAGCTACATTCGTTGCGAATATCACTTATTTAGTAAAAACTTTGACAAAGCATTCTCTAATATAGGAGGCGTACATTTAAAAAAAAACATGTATAAAATGGGGTTTAAGACACTAATGCGACGTAGAAACGACATCCAGTAAATTAAATTAATATGAAATGAATGATTTGAATCTGAACTCTCTCCCTTACCTTGGATTGTCTTAGAAAATTATAAAAAAATAATTGCCGAAAATGTTCTCTCTTCTCAACTTTGACAGATCGTCGTAGCTACCATACTACATGCACCGCACAGAAATTTATTAATTTTTAGTACTAACATTTGGTTAATGGCACCCTCTATTTCTCAGTATGCAAAACTTAAAAGGCATCCCTCGTATAAAAGTTTTCTTTGGATGGCGGGAAAATTACAAGTTTGTTTATGTTAATGAAATCGTCTGCATGTAGATATATTCTTCATCAAAATACGAGAATCTACTTTCCCATTCAAGCTGCTGAAATATCATTTAGGTATCTTGTCCAAAATTTAGGAAAACCTTTTAATTGTTCTCAGTACAGACTTTTCGTGCGCATTCGATCCAATCGATCATGGAATTTTGGTCAATAAGCTAGATTGTTTTGGATTAACTTTTTCGTTTCTTAAGCTGACGAGTTCGTATTTATCCCAGCGTATTAATTACGTACTTTATAATGACTATCGGTCGCAAGAATTTGTGTCTACTTCTGGTGTGCCGCAGGGTTCTAACTTAGAACCACTATTGTTTTGATTATTTATTTGGTCAGCTTTGGCTTATGCTGACGACGTTACGATCTATCCACCTATTTCTAACTACTTCAGAAAAATGCTGACTTCATGACCGCCTGGAGCGCAACCAATAGATTCAAGCTTAATGTCAACAAATGCAGGCATATCACCTTCACGCGCAAAACGAATTCCTTAAATTCGATCTATACAATTAAAGGGGATATTTAAGATAAGAAAACGCTGTAAATACAGCTTTCTCATGGTATTAGTCATGGTATCAATTCACGAGAAAGACATGTGAGACATAAAACGCTAACACACGGACATGTTTCTGCCTCCCCAGCGTCATCATGTGGTTTCGAGCAGTTTCATGCTAACACGTGTAATTCTTTCGCTGCTTCTATCGCCATATTTAACTCTACAATACAAATTAATATTAATATTATATATATATATATATATATATATTAATATTATAATATATATATTAATAATCCTGGCGCTAATTAGTGCCAAAAGAAAGAACAGACAGCGAAAAGACTAATACCATGAGAAAGTTGTATTTACAGCGTCTTCTTATCTTAGTGTTATTTTCTAGGCATTCTTCTAAATGTGTTGTAAAGGGGATATTATTCCTACGGTTGAATCATCTGAAGATCTTAGAGTTATTTTTGATAGCGGTTTAAGCTTTGTTCAGCGTATTGAAGAGCTTTCCTTAACTTGTTCCAAAAGGCTTGGGTTCGTGGTGTGGAGCACCCGGCAATTTATTGATATAAATATGTTAAAGTCCTTGTATTTTGTCTTTGAAATGAGTTGTCTGGAATATGTTTCTATTATTTGGTACCCTTATTATACCTGCCACCAGCTATTAGAACGAGTTCAATGCCGTTTTCTTAAATTTCTTTCTTACAAACTTGATGGTCAATACGCCCCTAGAGGAACTAATTACTATTTTTTGCTGGAGCGTCATGGCATGCGTTCCGTGAAAGAACGCAGATAAACTTATTGCTCCCAATTGTCTAGAGATGAATAAATGGATTTGTTGACTGCGGCGATTTGTTATCTAAATTGCACTTTCATGTTTTTCGTCTAGATTCTGTTCTACATTTACAGTATCTATTCCGAAAATTAATATTTTGCATAATGCCCCTCATATATAATATGCTTAGCTCAGCAAATAAATATTCTAATGATATTTTTTCGAATCTAGATAAATTTTCATTTTGTTGTTTGGCATAATTCGTAAGCACTTTATTCATAGTAACTCTTTACGCTCGTTATTCTTAGTTCTTTAGTTTCTAAGTTTTCTTTTTACAATCTATGTATGGCTTTATTATTATTATTATTATTATCCCCTAATTTAAATATATTTTGTGGATGTATTACATGACACATGATTATGTCGGTTTTAGGAAGAAACAGAAAACGATACGGTTAATATTTATTTTCAATGTAAGGCAGCAGTTTAAACATTTATTAGATTTCAATTGCTTATTTTCACCTTTATATTTTTTGCTTGGAGAATATTATAGCAACGTTACTTGAAGAATTTACATTGAAATATAATAAAAAAAAAAAGAAACTGTTTGAAAGGTTTCTGCATAAAGAAATAAGTTAAATTACAGCTTCTATATCATTGCTATTCCTGCAGATCATCTACAGGTGTTGATGGCTACACTATAAGCCCGCGCATAAACACCAGGATGTCATTCTCGATCTGCGAGCTCTCCTGTTGATACATCCGAACCTCCATCGCCCCCTCAGTTCCTTTCACGGATCCTTCCTTTTTGTCTCCTATTTTATCGAATACGAAGTCGATTTAACCCGTCTAAGTCGAACATCCAAATACAACCCGAACGATTCGAACAATTTTTCGATAAACAATACGCGCTATCGCGTACGTAAACAAATAGTTTCTTTTGCGCGAATTTCCAGCGATTACCGAGCAACGGCGGCGTTCAGCGTTCGCAGCGCTTTCGTCCTGTCTCCTTTCTCCGTGTCACCGGAATCGCGTGGCCAAGGGGACACATGACGTAATCCGCGTCGACCAATGGCAGCGCGTAAAACGACGCGCGCGTCGTGCCTATTGGTACGCGTCGTAGGCATGGAGGGTTGACACGCCCCTTCGCCAAAGCAACCCTCGATCCGTAACGTTTCGCGTCCCGCGCGTCGCGTGTCCTTCACCCTCGTCCAGTCGCCACCCTATTCTCTCTCTTTCGGCAGGCATCGAGCTGAAGCGAGCGAACTGGAGAACGGAGGTTTCTGGCATGTTATTGAATTAAGCTTATCATTTGATTTCGGAACAAGCAGACAGTCGGTTCCCTCTAATAGTAACACGCGAGTTTATACAGTTTGCACTACTGTTTTGTATTGTATACGTTCTATATATATCTATATATATATATATATATTACATACATAAGATTTAGTATTGTATTAAGAACGGAGGGGTATTCTTCTGCTAATAACACCGTCGTCAAGTATTACCAACTTTAGAACAGTTTAGTTCGTCTTTGAAAGAGAAAAATAGTAATAAAAACGTACCTGTTGGGGGGACGAGATTAGAACAAAAAGGATACGGCAAAGGAAGATCCGCGTGCTTGATAACTTTTATTAATTCGATTATCGATCGATTTAACTTCGCTTCTCCTAATCTAATTAACTAACGTAACCTTAAATGCCAAATAAAAGACCTGCGACATCGCCCTTTGACTCCGAAATCTTTACAAACTCATTTTTACGCGGTAAACTAAGTTCGAATTAGTGCCTATTCGTTCGGGAACATCGCCAAGGACCAAACACGAACGCAACATGGATTATTCCTATTTGAATCAAGCCGCCGGATTCGATTCCAGCTGTTTGCAAGGTGCCGGTATGGACCCGACGGGTTTGGGAAACATGCCGTGCTCCTATGGTGATATCACGTCCTGCAGCCAAATGTCCCAAGCCGCCTATAGATATACGGCGGCAGCCGCTTCGATGGCCAGAAGTTATAATCCTGGTGGTGGAGGCGGTGCCATGGGAGTACATCATCCAGGTGCAACGGCGACTCAATGTGCTGTTATGGGAGGTAGACCACATGTTCAGGACGTTCATAGAGCTACCATGTTCCCGTCGTCGATGAATTTGCAGAGTGAGTAGGAATATGTTTCTTCTTTAAAAAAAAACGCTAAAAGAGCGGTTAGAATCAATTACCAATTGTATTCTTTTTGAGCTTAAGATTAAGTTGAGATTGATTAAGTTAGTCCAGAAGCCCAGAAGAAGTTTCTTTAAAGATACTTTCTAAATTGCTAGCGAAGCTAGACATACCAATTTTGAAGATGCAAAGATCATTTTTTCTTGATAAAATAGCTTGGAATTTACTTGGGATTGGTTAGGTTAGTTTAGAAGCTTTATAACAGTCATTTTTAAAGTAATTATTAGCGAAGTTAGATATATTCAATTTTAAGCATGCAAAGATAATTTTTTTTCGGAAAAATAGCATTGGAATTGGTTAAATTAATTTAGAAACTTTTTAAAAGTTTTTTTTTAAATTGTTAAATTGTTAGATCAATTTTGATCATGTGAAGATATTTTTTTCTTCATAAAATAGCTTGGGCGTTAATTTGGGGTTGATTATGTTAGTTTGCAAGCCTCATAAAGGTCTTATTTTTTAATTATTACATATAGCTCTTTTGTAAATTATCAGCGAAATTAGGTATATTAAATTTTAAACATGTACAGAAAATTTATTTTCGGAGAAATAGCTTTGGTTTTGGTAAAATTAGTTTACAAGCTTTCTAAAAGTTTTGTTTAAGCTGTAGAGTATAGGTCTTTTCTAAACTGTTTGCGAAGCTAAATATATCCAATTTTGAGCAAACAATTTAGAGTTGGTTGTTTACTCAGAAGCTTTCTAAATGTATATATAATTAAATATGGATAATATTATTAATAATATATAATTTTGAGTATGTAAAGATAACTCTTTCTTCAAGAATAGTTTTGTGGGAATATCTTTTCACTAATATTATCAAAAATAGGTTAGAGACCTTTTCAAAGCTTAAAAGTTGGTTATAATTTCGTTTAAAGCAAGATTTTTTATTCACCTTCCAATATTGTAATAATTTCTAAAGTAAAAATAATTTAAAATATTTTTTAAATTTCCTTAACATTTTTACTGAACAAACCAAAAAATAAGACAATTATTTTTACTTCTTAGGCTCTACTCGAATTGTAGTGACTACCTAAAGCTTCTTTTTGCTGATAATTCGGCTAATTAAAAATAATTGTTGAAAGAAGCTATCTTCTTTGTTATTTCCGATTGTTTTAGCTGCGGTGTGTATATTGAAACTTTATTTCCTTTATCTTAAATTGCGTCTATTAAAATTTTTGTAGATATAAACTTACAAAGGAGATTGTATATCTGTTGTAATCAATAGTTTTGCATAAAATATATTAGTCCACATTAAATTTTGTGAATGAAAAAATTATGAATCTATAGAGGTAATTCTTCATTAACGCAAAAGAGTCGCATTTCTTTTCACGTAGCTAGTTCTAATATTATTTTATTAAGAATAGCTTCCTACCTTCCGATTTTTCTAACAAGAAGGTTGCGTATAACATACTTGTCATCACTAACAACACACAATACCATGCGCACATATTCTTCGGGGGTGGAAATTTTGTTTTCCATGTCTGATGTTGTTATCACTGATTTTCCACTGAGCTTCCGATTCAGTCGCTTTGACAGGGTGATGATCGCCTCTTACTTAGAGTAAGACGACGTCTAATATTATAACGAATGGAATCTATTTACAATGCTTATGCTAAATGATCGTGTGGTGATATGTATGTATGCAATAATATGAAAAGCAACCCGACCGCCTGCTGAAACTCGACTGACGAATGCCGAAGCTGAACGGGAGCTTCTTTTTCTCATTCCGGAACATTATAAGACCATAACTCAGTTGTGCTGCCGCTAACAAGGTTACACCTCGACCTTATCCAACTACACTCCATTCCAAAGCAGCAGAGCAGGCAAGGCACAAGCATCGGGCAAAGGAAAGCCGAGGGGGGCCACCTCTTCCGCCTAACTCTCTTCCTTCTCTCTTCTACTCCTCCGGCACCAGCTACGGCTCTCTAACGCGCCTTGCTTCGACCGAAATTAAATAATTTAATAGCAGCAAAAGTTTATTGTGAATAATCTAGTTTGTCGGGTTTTGCTCTCAGCACCGCCGGCAGAGTTCTACCACCACCAACGCCGTTTCCGCCTCGACGTGCTAGCACCAACGCTAAGAATTCCCTTCCATCCAATTCTACTCCTTTTTTTTATTTGCTTATTTAATTTTCACCTCCACCACCACAAACCTTTCTCTCTCTTTCGTTTCTTTTTTTTTATTCTTTTCTCATCAAGTCGAAATATTTAAAAGGCTTTTCATTTTCTTCTTTCGTTTTCACTGGTTGTTGGTATTATTGCTCTTTTTTCTGAACTAAGGTAACTGGTTAGGAATTTAGTGATAAGGTACAAGATGTTAGGTGTTCCAGAGTTTACGCTGCTATTAAACGCTTGTGTGAAGTTTGGATAGTCTTATCTTCAGATCTAAAATCTCTACCAAACAAGTGTTTTTGACCATTAGAAAGTTCAATATCTATTAAGTTCAGATACAGTCAAGGAATCATGGTAGTTATTCGTAAATGATACAAATTTAATAAATCGATAAAAACTATACTACATGTATTTAAACATAAAATAAACAAGTTGACCATTAATTGACTTAATTTGATATCTGAATTTATGAAAAGATAACGCAGAAATTTCTAAAACTAGTAAGGCTGCACACTGCAAAGAATGGAACAAGGTGCGTTTCTATATACCGTAATCGTAGTATTTTTAACAGAAGATGGTATTTAATTTTTGCAATAATTAATTTGAAAAATGACCTTTCTATATAACGAAAATATTTAGCCACAAAATCCATACAAAGGAATTCTATGAAAGTAACACATGGGCTGAAAAGTCCCGGGCCTAACACACAGATGACGTTAGTTTTATTACAGTCAACTTTCTCTCAGTTAGTACTAACCTTCAAAAGACAGCTGTTAAAATTTCATGATATTCTATTCATTAGTTTGTGAGTTATTGGGCTAAGAGTCACGCTACTTTTGTTATTTTCAAAACAATGGATCAAAAACAATTTCGTGTTTTAATTTTACACTGCTTCGTGATGAGAAAGAATACCGTTCAAGCGAAGCAATGGCTTGAAAAGTGTTATGGGGACTCCGCTCCATCAAAAACAACAATAGAACGTTGGTTTGCTGACTTCAAACGTGGTCGTAGAGACACCGATGATGCAGAACGCAGTGGACGTCCAAATGAGGCGGTAACACAAGAAAACATCAAGAAAATCCACAAAATCGTTTTGAATGATCGAAAAGTGAAGTTGCGTGAGTTAGCTGACATCGTAAAGATATCAAAAGAACGTATTGGCTTTATATTGCATGAGCATTTGACTATGAGAAAGCTCTGTTCAAAGTGGGTGCCGCGTTTGCTCACTGTTGACCAAAAACAAGAACGTGTTGATGATTCTGAGCAGTGTTTGGCCATGTTTAAACGTAACGAACCGGAATTTTTGCGTCGATATGTGACAATGGATGGAACATGGATCCATCACTTCACTCCGGAATCAAAACGATCGTCATCTGAGTGGACAGCAACTGGTGAACCTCGTCCAAAGCGCCTGAAAGCACAACAATCGGCTGGAAAGGTTATGGCCTCGGTATTTTGGGATGTGCGTGGTGTAATATTCATCGACTATCTTGAGAAAGGAAATACCATCAACAGTGAATATTATATAGCGTTATTGGAGCGTTTGAAGGCCGAAATTGCAAAGAAACGACCGCATATGGCAAAGAAAAAAATTTGTTTCATCAAGACAACGCACCGTGTCACAAATCAATCAAAACAATGGCAAAACTACATGAATTGAACTTCGAATTGCTCCCACATCCACCGTATTCGCCAGATTTGGCTCCCAGCGACTACTGGCTGTTCGCAGACCTCAAAAAAATGCTCGCCGGTAAGAAATTTCGCACGAATGAAGAGGTTATCGCTGAAACTGAGACCTATTTTGAGGCAAAAGATAAATCGTTCTACAAAAGTGGTATTGAAATGTTAGAGCGGCGCTGGAATGATTGCGTTGCTCTTGATGGAGATTACGTTGATGAATGAAGCTAATTTTGAACCAAAAAAACCGTGTTTTCTTTGGTAGGACCGGGACTTTTCAGCCCATGTGTTATAACACCTTTTCTTGATAAAGTATATCACGAAATTTATGAGGCACATCAATTTTGACTTGAAAGTTACAGAAACTCTACTCGGTTTATAACTTGGGTATGGAACCCTTGAAGACTCTTAAAGACGATGATTATCAAAACAATTTATAAAGGTGGTGATAAAATAATATAGAAAATTACAGCTTTAACATCTATTATAGCAAACGCAGTCAAGGAAGTAATTCTAATAAGGTTAGTCCAAAAGAACGAAAAAAATGCGTATATAAAAACACGTTCTACTATTTGAGCACTTTCACATGCAGTGGGTGTTTTCTTACATCTCCGCAAGGCATTTCACTGTGTAAAATATTCGGTTCTACTGATGAAACTGTCTCTCATGGGATTCAGAGGTAAGATGCATGACGTCTTGAAACCATACCTAACAGATAGCTTACAAGCGGTGAGAGCAGACGACAATGGTGAGTTCATTCAATCAACGTGGTTAAAACCACAGGCTTTCATTGTAGGGCCAATTCTTTTTCTGTTATTCATAAATAATTTACCAAAGGTAACGCAGCAAGAAATAATATGACGTGTTATGTAAATTACGCATGTTTTTGACGTATTTTATGTTTCTTTTTTCTACATATATGAAATAAACGGGACTTAAAGTGTAATATATGGAAATAAAATACCTTTTCTGTATTGCGCCATATGTGTGTGTGATACTTTTTACCACGTGCTAGCAATACAGTGTCCGTTTAGCAGTTGTAGTACAGTGCCGAAACAAATGAGTATACAATAATTGAGTCTTTAAATATCATTAACAAACATCACATAAAGTATTGCCTATTCTCTTGTGAATGCGATAACAGAGCGTTGTATTATAAGACTTTAATAACTTACATAGTTACGTAACTTAACTATTGCATTTAAATTGTTGGTACTGCAAGTCAAGACACTTCACTCAAAGACATCACTATCTATTTATTTTGTAGTCCTGTATCATCCCCAAAAGTTCGATTCTCAAGCGGACAATGTAGGTACATATATAAGCGTACTGACTTTCTGTATAAGTTATAATGCCGTACTGAAAGGCCGTTGTTACCGTTGTACGCAACTTTTTCGGTATAGGTTCGTAGAGGAAGAAAAGAGCAGGCTGAACGTAACCGGTAAAACGGCGGAACGTCTGCTGCAGGGTCCCTCGACTCGATTTTGAAAGATTGGCGTCGTAATTGGATAGGAAGGCTGCCCTGCTGTTGCTGTTCCTGCTGGCTGACGTCGCTTTTCCCCCTGCTACTTGTTTCGCTAGCGAAAAGTCGGTTGTATGTACGTTGGCGGTATATACACCTTCGGTATATATTGATCTCTTGAAATACTGTAGTCTGTACGATTACGTGATGATAATAATCATAGTAATAATAATAATTTCGAAGTTATCCATAACGTAATTGGAGAATTGGATTCTAGATAGTTGTTGCAATATTTGGACGTAATTAGAGCATTGATTGGATATTAGATCTGTTCTAAAATGATGGTGAAATTATGCTATTTAAAGCAATGAATGAACATTCCACATAATTTAGTATTTTACTAAAAAGTAGTGTTGGTTGTTATAACATCTACAAGTATTTTTATTCAAACAAGAGACGAATAGACAGATATCTGTTTTAAAGGGATTGTTGGCGGAGGTTACAAGTTTTAATACACCCCTCTTTACTGTTATGATTTGAAATGAGAGTTTGCAGATTTGGATATTGTCCTAAATGCAAACGCATCCGTCAGAAATAAAGGCTCCAAAGGCTATAGGTCTATTAGAATGTGGAAAAGTACAATAAAGTATTGTTGAAGACCTTGTGGTAAGTCAAACTGTAATTTCTACACTTTGAAAGGCCTTTTTGGAAAATTAAGTAGTTTGACTTAGTTGACGGCCAATATTAACGACATCAAAAGACGATCGGTACCTGTTACAACTAACACGTAGAAGTCGAACTCCTATTGCAATCCAACATCGAAGTCGGTTACGTAATAACCCACAATTTTCCTGGAAAAGTTTTAAACAAGAGTAGTGGTGATCTAATGATATGGATCGGAATAGACACTGAATAGACATTTATTTCATAAAAAAATTACTAGTCATAGACTCTGGAAATCATTATTCTCCTGCATGCAACAATAGTAGAGAAACCAGCTAACATCGTGGCCAACTAGTTTCATGAAGTCGTTTATCTGGATGGCATTACAATGGAATATGCTTGGAAATTCTTTGGAAAGCTATATTACTGCAGGAAATATGCATCACTATGAGCCAGTTCCGGCGAATATGGTAGGTACTCCATTAATTCAAAGCCTGCTTGGTGTGTAGCAGCCATAGCAATACCAGATGTATGCCTGGAAGCATTGTCCTGACGGAACAGCAAACCGTGTCTTAATTTTCCTCGGCGTTTCTCTTTAATAGCGTCTCGCAATTTAGAAATCAATTGTGCGTAGTAGGATCCTGTAATGCTCTGTCCCTTTTGCAAATCGTCAGTCAGGATGATTCCTTGACGTTTCCATCAGACGGCGCGACCTTAAATTTGCGTGGTGGAGAAGAATCATGGTGTTTCCACACTCTACTTTGCACTTTGGTCTCGGAATCATAGTGGTGCACCCTTGACTCATCTATGGTCACATACTGACTAAGAAACTTCTCTCTATTTGCTTGCTAACTTTCCTAAAGACGCTTACAAATCAACACTCGATTTCGTTTTTGATGAATGGTTAACATTCGGGGCACCCATCTTGCACTCATCTTTTTCATATCTAATTCTATAGTCAGTATGTTGTGCATCACATAATACGATAAGCCAATGTATTCCACAATGTCCCTGATGCGTCGGTCTTCCAGTACGATATCGTATACCTTTTTAATGTATTTGTCTGTTGTTACCGTTATGTGATGACCACCTGCATGTTAGTTTTATATAATTCTTCCGCATTTAAAATCTCGACACTAGCGTTTGACTATATCATGAGAAATTGCAGACTCACCTATAGTTGCCATAATAAATTTATGAATTTGAATTGGCGTTATGCCCTTTTTCTGGAGGCAGTTTATTGCGGATTTTTCCTTTACATGATTCAGGAATTAGCCACAGCACAACAACACTTTGAGATACAAATTTGATATTATGTACATATGATCAACAAATGTCAGTAAAGTAAATGTTAAAAATATTAATTAAACAACCAATTACTAGTAATTGAGGGGTGTGGCATGATGATCCGCCCTCGTACATTTGCTAAAATAAATTTTAGTTCAGTTTGAACTAAAGGTGGCTTATTTTCTTTATAATTATTACAATCCTTTTACTTTTACTCATTAACTATATTGTATTTGGCGATTGAGGATTGCTTGTCTTGTTCTCTGCATTTTAAGATCCCCTTTATATTTTGGTGATGCCCCCCGTGCCAAAAACTTTCTCTTCTTCCTCTTCACATGTTTTGCCAAGTTTCATTCCACGTTCTATTTTCTATTCCTTCCTCCTTCGCGATCCAGATTTTTATATACGAAAGACTAAAGGCGTCAAGCGAGATTCGACTTAATCCAATTTCATTTTCGAACGTAGGAAATTTAAAAAAGAAGAAAAGATGAAGCGAACCATGAAGAGAACGAAGGAATTCGTCGAGATTTTCGTTTAACGTGTTCATACGTTCTTAGCTCGAAAGCAAATAGAGCATACCTGAGATCAATTCGAGACAATAAATTCAATATTCAGAGGCAATAAAAGATTTATATCGTTTGATATTTCGCGTGTAGTATATGTATAGATGGCGTTGCGTGGGGACGCCAAAGCCCGGCCACCCTGTGCAAGGGAGAAAAGACAAAGAAATTCGTCTTTCTCGCCATAAAAGAAGTTCCTTTCGACCATAAAGTTACTCTACATGTTGCGACAGTAAAACGGGCATAAAAATTCGAAGCGCATTTACATCAATTTTCTCCGGTTCACTGTTGGCTTCCGCGCCTTCCCCTCGCCACGACACTGCCGGCGAAGACGACGCTCTTGCAACTTTTTTTAGGCTTGCTTTCAAAATGTTATACTTTTTGCCCTTTTTTTATGGGTATCTATGTGTATGTGCGCGGTAGCAGATAATCAACCGAACGTTGATTATTACTGTTCCGCTTGTTCTGCTACTTTGTGTTTTATGTCACATTCCGACTAGATTTTATGTATTGACTACGAGTTGCGACTTTGTAGCGAATATAAAACATCTACTCGCACTTGTTTGCATAGTTGAATGCATGATTTATGAATAAATTCTAGGAGATTGTGATCTTTCTTGCAGATATATGAATGTTTAAGTAACACTTCGGTTTGTTTGTAAAGTTTATATTCGCTGGTCAATATGAGCATCTCTTTCATATTAATTCTTCCCTAGTTCGGAACAATATCAACTTCTATTCGTCGTATAGCAATCAACATTTCTTATGTATCTAGTCATCTAAAAGATGAATATTGAATTGCGCCATTGGTTTATAACATTTTTGGATTTGCAAACATGCTTCTATGTCAGAAATTATCCAAACTTCACCTGACACGATAATTTTTCTACTGTGGGCTTCTCACATCATCGTTAGGGCATGTAGCAGCCCAGAAGAAGTTTCATACAACTTAAAGTGAAATTTCGGTAGACTCACGCAAGTACGGCGTGGTTTCAACCCGGAGACCTAAATCATTTGGCCGAAAAAGCACACCGAAGAGCTGGCTGACAATGTAAGAGAAATTATAAATGATACACCAGGAATTTCCATACGAGTATTATCACGAATGGGTGCATCAATTGGCACCTGCTACACAATTTTGAGAAAGAATTTATATTTATTTCCATATCGCACGACCGGTTATCAATAAATCAAAGAAATCGACTGCCGTATAAGAGACATCTGACATCGGAGACATTCCAAGGTATTCCTTGAAAGCTTCAATAAGCAAAGAGAAACACACTACGCGTCCTCACAGGTATTCTTACAGGGCATTGTCACCTTGGGGAACACAAGAACACAAGAGTAGGTCTGAAATAGAATAGCGGCTGCAGGTTTTGTGGGGCAAAAGTTAAAAGTTCGGAACAACCAAAGTCTAACTGCACTGCTATTATAGAGACCCGTGGCAACCATCTTAGCGAAGACGTCATAGGCAAGGTGGAAATACCTGCTCTGATACCATCACAGCTATCGCAATTTATTAAAGCTCTTGGACTGGATGGGGAGCTATAAATTCGGGCAAACCCTAGCAGCTTGCAGCTCATATAATCGTATGTGCTTTATACCTTGCGGTGTCGGACTATTTATTTTCTTATTTTTATCTTCCACACGTTCCTGTTTTGAGTCAGTTGTTTGGCTTCAATCCATCCCATACTTCTCTTTTCCAATGTTCTATACACCTGCTCCTTCCAGGTGTTTCGGGGTCCACCTATTCTGTTTTTGCCCTCTGTTTTGGCTTCAAATATCCTCTTTGTGATTCGATCTTCTTCTATTCTGTGTAGATGTCCAAGCCATCCCAGTTGTCTCTCTTCTATGACCACTTCTACTGGCTTGATACCCAGACTATTAGTGATTGTCGTGTTTCTGATTCTGTCTCTTCTAGTTACTCCTTCTATTCTTCTTAGGAATCTCATTCCCATCGCCGTAACTCTGCTTTTGGTTCTATTCCTGGTTATCCATGACTCACTACCATGTGTTAATGTTGGTCTGACCACTATTTTATACACCTCTGTCTTTATTTTTTTTGGTATTTCTTTTTTATCCAGAAACGAATTTTTCAATATGTTATATATTTTTTGCGGATTTCCCTATCCTCTCATTTACCTCTTTCTCTATTCTCCCATTGCCTTCAATGATTGTTCCTAAGTAGTTGTAACTTTTAACTTGTTCCAGTGCTTTTTCCCCGATTTTGATGCTATGTTTTCTTTCTTCTGCTGCTATTATCATTGTGTTTGTTTTCCTCATGTTTATCTCCATGTTTATCTTTGTTAGTTCTTCTTGGTATATCTTCAAGTTTTGCTGTAATGTCTCTTCCGAGTGTGTTATCAGTACCATATCATCTGCAAACATCCACAGTTCCTGTATGTTAATTGCATTCATTTTCCAGTTTTCTACTTTCATATTTTTTCCTTTTTGTTTAGCTTTTTTAACAGCGTCGTCTATTAATATAGAGAATAACAATGGGCTCGATACGCATCCCTGTTTTAATCCAATTTGCGATTCGAATTCAGCTGATTCTGCATTGGAAGTTCTCACCTTATTCTTATTGCTTTTATACAATGCCTTAATCATCTCTATCATTCCTTTCTCTAAACCTCTCCTTTCCAAGCTCTGCCATACATCTTCTCTTCTTACCTTATCAAAAGCTCTTTTAAGATCTATAAAACATATATGTATTTCCTTTCCTTTCCCAATTAGTTTTTCTCCTAATTGTCTGATTACAAATATTAAGTCCTGGGTGCTTCTTCCTTTTCTAAATCCATGTTGAGTTTCTTCTAGTGTTGTTTCCAGTTTCTCTCGGAGTCTTTTTTCTAGTATTCTTGTCAATACCTTTCCTGGGATGCTAGTTAATGTTATTCCTCTATAGTTTGAGCATTCCTTAGAGTCTCCCTTTTGTATATGGGCATAATTATTCCCATATTCCATTCCTTAGGTATTTCTTTTTTTATTATAATGTTGTTTAAGAGGTCAAGTAGTTCTTCGTTACCTTTGTCTCCTATATATTTTATCATTTCAGCTGTGATTCCATCCTCCCCGGCCGCCTTTCCTAGTTTTAGTTTGCTAACTGCTTCTCTAACTTCTTCGTCGCTTATTGGTGTGATACGTTCATCGTCGTTTTTTGTTTTATGCTCTTTTTCTCTTATGTATCCGTCCTGTTTTATTTTTGTGAGTTCTTCAAAGTATTGTTTCCATCTTTCCATTATCTCTTTTTCCTCAGTTAGTATATTTCCTTTGTCATCCTTTATATTTTTCAATATCGGCGCCTTCTTCTGTCTCAATTGTTTTATTGTTCCGTAGAATAATTTTTGGTTTTCTCTTATCTTACTTATTCGGTGCAAATAAACGTATTCCATTCAGTTAAAAGTGTTGGTTTTATGATTTTGATATTTTTTCATGTCATTCAAATAGGTTATACCAAACAGAATTCGTGTTAAGAGTTTTAGTAACAACCTAAGACATAATTATAATTTTAAAGGACACTTTGAGGTAAAATTTATTTTAACGCATGTTAGATCCATGACAAACCCTGGTTTACAATATCCAAAAAACAATTAAAAGGCTATAAGTTTTGTCTGGATTTTTGTTGTCATAATTGTATGGATGTTCCATTTTTTCTATATTTCTATAATCCGTTCACAGTAGCAGTTAGAGGCAAAGTTGAATTATTAAGCGTCATGTGAGTACGCATCTTCTGATGATAAGCTTTTTCCTAAAATGATCTTGAATTGAACGAATGCCGAAAAAAATGGTTTCTGGCTAAATTCTAAACTCGTCTCTTCCTTAGCATGAAGAATTAACATCGCTTAACAGTAAGACACTTAACGACGACCGTACTGGATCCAAAACTGTTAAAAAAAACGCCTATTTTTATTAAAAACAAACAATTTTCACATCTGTTATTCTTACGTTATCTACATCGCTTCGGCAAAGAAAAGAAGTGAACAAGGACAACGAGTCTATGAGTTTAAAAACCCGAACACGCAGAGAAAAAAAGTGTTGACGCATCGCGATTTGGCAAACAAGAGGCGCGAACCGCTAACGCATACCATCACTCAAAAAATTATCGCTACGTCTTCGTCTCGCCTCATCCTCACATCGCACCTCTTCAAAGCTTTCCCGGTCGTACGAGGTGTAGGTATATGCGTTGTTCACGTTCTTCACGTTCCTCTACTTTCCCATTCTTTCCACCATCGCGCTTAAGAAATAAACATTTGCTCAGCCGAAATAGAAAGAAAATACGAGAAAGAGCTGTGTGGAAAATCGAGTGGTGAAAATGTGTAATTTTTCGCTTATGCTGAAGGAAAAGTTATCCTGTTATGCCATAGAATATAGATAAACTTTTTTCTTGAGTGTATTATCGTTTAAAATCGATTACGTTAAACACGAAGACGAATAAATAATAATAATAATATTTGCTTGTTTATTTCGTGGTGTAAATAATAAATAAAAAAAAATACAATTTGTACCAAACATTGAGTGTCTGTTTTAAAAGAAATCACTAATGTTATAGAAACATTCATCTACTAAATATTTTTTAACGATTTCTATACACATGTATATGTTATTTGAGATACACTTAAGGTTTTTAAGGATTTTTTTAGCGCTAGTGAGTATTATTAATGACTAGTTTTACTCGTAATAATATGTCCTTGCAAAAGTATGTACAGTGTTGGCAGGATTCTGTTATTACAGCATTAGATAAAAGTATTTTTGCATAATGTATGTACATCTGCTACTGTACTTACCAGGTGAATGCATAAGTTTTTCTGTTTTTTCCTAAAAAGAAATTTATTCAAAATATTGGCCATCACCTTCTACACATTTCACCAGTCTTTCATGTAATTTATCGATACCATTCACAGGTATAGCAGTAAACTCCACAAATTTATTAATTATGCGGAATGCAGCGTTTGGAGAGCACGTGGGCTCTCATTGTCAACCGTGTTACCGACTGACTCACAATGAGAGCCCACGTGCTCTCGAAACGCTACGTTCCGCATAATTAATAAATTTGTGTGAGTGGAGTTTACTGCTATACCTGTGAATTGTATATCCACACAGTCCTTGCAATCGTCATATGGATACCATGCTAGAAAAACTGCTTGCCTTTTGCGGCAAATCATTCGTCAAGACATTTTCCAACTTCCTCGAAATTGCTGAAGTGCTGCTCTGAGAGCGCGTGCCCCATTGATGTACGAACAAAATGACGTATATGTCAAATTAATAGGCCGCGTACTTTTCGCTGGCGCCACCTGGTATAAGGAAAGTATATATTAATAATCTATTTCGCTTAATTCAAGTTCCGAATAAATGAATAATTTTTGCATCTTATCGATTTTACTTCCACCGCAACACGCCGAGAAAACGGAGAGGTTTGCTCTAACTCGTAACGTCTACAATTGCGCCATAATTATTTCTGGCGTATTTAACCGTTAAGCTCGGTTCGGATGGAAAACCACATGCTACTCGAGTATTCACACGTAGCGCCCCCTTGCGGAGCTAACGACGCTCCTAACCGTACGTCATATACGTTTACTAAGGATGCGGCAAATTAAGTTTAGACGCTTACAGTTTTAGCTCGATTAATTTTACGATAATAATATTTTATGCAAATGCTGCTGGCGGCGATGGTAAAACGTTGCCGGCACCTTGCGCTCGGTTTAATTCTAACTGTAAGTGTTTTGGCGTTAATCCGATATTATATTCGATCACCTATAAGACTTTACAAGATATTCTCTTCTCAAAATTTATTTACGAATTATTTGTGGTAGATAAACAGCATATTTGTAATGGAACACTGCTCGAACGACTTATACTTCGCTGTCCAGCATCTTTTTTAAAGGATTTTCGGGAGACTTCTGCCAATCTTTGAAAATCATCTGTTTCATTTGAGATAATCTTAGTGTTGGATTCTGCGACTTGAGCTCAGCGATTCTGCGCTTCTCATACGCCAAATACGCGGCCCGTCTTCTTTTCTCCGGATGCTTGTCCTCCATCTCCGTTTTATCCGTCAGGAGCTTTATAGCTTCCGTTACATTTCTCGCGTCTTCACCTTCTATTGCAAGCCGATTCAAATTCTTTTCCAAATCCTCGTTCGAATTGCATTTCTTCTTCATGACCGTTTTGGTGCTCATCTCTTCTATTTGCGCTCGCGACATCTTTGGAGGTGGCACGCTTCTAGTATTCGCTTCCCTCACGATGGCTTCCACCTCTTTCTGGAGTAACGCTCGAGATTCGGCCTTCTTGTCCAAAATCGCTTGCTTCTTGTTTTCTTGATCGATCTTCCTTTGCTGCTTCCTGAGTACATGTTTGTCGTTATCCTTCCAATGAGCGTCCTCTAATTCCTTCTGTTTTTTAATCTCCTCGGCTTCTTTGGCGGCTATCCTTCGTGCTTTAACCGCTTGGGCTTTGCTGTTTTCACCGGCATATTTTTTTGGCATTGCCGATTGCTTTAATTTGACATGTGAGGAGGATGCGCGATCTAACCTGTAATCAGTTCGGTTTGACAGGTGAGAAAATTGGCGTTGAAGTTACCGCTTTTAGACGTAGAACGGTTTGAGGCGATAAGTAGAGTCCGTTTATTATCTGGTGAGATCGAGGTTGTTGGTGTTTCTTTATGGGGAAACGCCGCTAATACTGATTCGAATATTAAGACTGTATGATTTTGTAATTTTTATATAACACATGGGCTGAAAAGTGCCGGGCGTAACACATAGATGACGCTAGTTTTATTGCAGTCACCTTTCTCTCAGTTAGTACTAACCTTCAAAAGACAGCCGTTAAAATTTCATGATATTCTATTCATTAGTTTGTGAGTTATTGTGCTAAAAGTCACGTTACTTTTGTTATTTTCAAAACAATGGATCAAAAACAATTTCGTGTTTTAATTTTACACTGCTTCTTGATGGGAAAAAATATCGTTGAAGCGAAGCAATGGCTTGAAAAGTGTTATGGGGACTACGCTCCATCAGAAACAACAATAAAACGTTGGTTTGCTGACTTCAAACGTGGTCGTAGAGACACCGATGATGCAGAACGTAGTGGACGTCCAAATGAGGCGGTAACACCAGAAAACATCAAAAAAATCCACAAAATCGTTTTGAATGATCGAAAAGTTAAGTTGCGTGGGTTAGCTGACATCGTAAAGATATCAAAAGAACGTATTGGCTTTATATTGCATGAGCATTTGAGTATGAGAAAGATCTCTTCAAAGTGGATGCCGCGTTTGCTCACTGTTGACCAAAAACAAGAACGTGTTGATGATTCTGAGCAGTGTTTGGCCATGTTTAAACGTAACAAACCGGAATTTTTGCGTCGATATGTGACAATGGATGGGACATGGATCCATCACTTCACTCCGAAATCAAAACGATCGTCATCTGAGTGGACAGCAACTGGTGAACCTCGTCCAAAGCGCCCGAAAGCACAACAATCGGCTGGAAAGGTTACGGCCTCGTTATTTTGGGATGTGCGTGGTGTAATATTCATCGACTATCTTGAGAAAGGAAATACCATCAACAGTGAATATTATATAGCGTTATTGGAGCGTTTGAAGACCGAAATTGCAAAGAAACGACCGCATATGGCAAAGAAAAAAATTTGTTTCATCAAGACGACGCACCGTGTCACAAGTCAATCAAAACAATGGCAAAACTACATGAATTGAACTTCGAATTGCTCCCACATCCACCGTATTCGCCAGATTTGACTCCCAGCGACTACTGGCTGTTCGCTGACCTCAAAAAATGCTCGTCGGTAAGAAATTTCGCACGAATGAAAAAGTTATCGCTGAAATTGAGGCCTATTTTGAGGCAAAAGATAAATCGTTCTACAAAAGTGGAATTGAAATGTTAGAGCGGCGCTGGAATGATTGCGTTGCTCTTGATGGAGATTACGTTGATGAACAAAGCTAATTTTGAACCAAAAAAAACGTGTTTTCTTTGTTAGGCCCGGGACTTTTCAGCCCATGTGTTACTTTAACTTTTTCCGATATTTATAGAATGTCTTACTTCTTCCGATGTCATTCCAAGCTCATTTATCATTTCTTGTAATTCTTCAGGGTCTTCTAACAGATATGAACAAGCGTTCACATCAATTCCCATTTTTCAGACTAATCTATCTACTGTCATATTGTGACATTTTAGAACAAATCAAGGTTAAGTTTATATTTATATATTAATAATATATATTATTTAATATATTAATATAAGGTGCGCAACTAAGTTCGCGCTCTTTGCCAGTAATAATTGGTGGTCGATTATGAACCAAGCTTCGTAAGCAAACCCTTTTAACACAGTAGTGATTTTGTTTTGACGTCATATACTTTTGGTCGTGCGAAAACGTCTGATCTTGTGCTAAATAATCATTTGCGAGTGTTGATTTTCTTCTTTCATTCGAAGAAAACGGCGGCTGATGCACATCCAAAGCTCTACAAAGTTTACGGATATGCTGCTCTAAGTGAAACAACGTGCCGTGATTGGTTCCGTCGCTTCAAAGACGGTGATTTCGATGTTGACGACCGTCCGCGTGAAGGAAGACCCAAAACCTTCAAAGACGATGCAATTGGAGGCATTGCTTGATGAGGATTTATACCAGACGCAACAAGAGCTTTCATCAGCATTAGAAGTCACCCGCTAAGCCATTCAAAAGCAAGGAACTTAGGTTCCTTGTGATTTGAAGCCGAGGCACATTGAGCGTCGTTTTTTCGCCTGTGAACAAATGCTCCAGCTGCAAACAGAGAAGGGTTTTCTTCACTGCATCGTTACGGGTGATGAAAAATTGATCCATTACAACAAGAAAGAAAATGAAGTCATGGGAACTGCCCGGTGATGCTTCTATGTCTTCGGTTAATATTCACGCTACGAAGGTTATGCTGTGTATTTGATGGAACCAGCTCAGTGTTATTTATTATAAGCTGTTGAAACCGAAAAAAGTGATTCTACTGCATGACAACACTCGGCTTCACGTTGCCAAACCCGTTAAAACCTACCTGGAAACGCTCAAATGGGAAGTCCTATCGCACCCGCCATATTCCCCAGATATTGCGTCGTCCGATTATTACTTGTTCCGCTCGGTGGCACATGGTCTGCCTGATCAGCAGTTCCCCTCATATGAAGACATCGAAAAATGGCTTGTTTTGTGGATAACCTCAAAATATGAATACTTTTACCGTAACGGTAGCCGAGCTCTGCCAGGAAGATAGGAAAAAGTTGTAGCTAGCGACGGTCAATACTTTGAATGACTTATTTGTAACCATTTTTTCGCAGTAAACTTGCATTTTCATAAAAAATATTTATAATTAATAATATTTATATTAGTTTTTATAATATTCCTATATTTTTATAACCTATATGGATTGAATATTGAACTACAAAGGATCACGTGTTTAACAAATATATTTTTAGAGTCTCGAGAGATAATAAAACGACTATATGGATTTCAAGGCCATTAGCAGCGGTTCAAATTTATACATTCGGGACAAAAATAGCTGTAATTTTCTAGATAGTGGTAGTTTTAACTCGTTTATTATTAACGATTGCAAGATTTGTGTGGTTGCATAATTCACATGGAACGCTGACATCGCTGAATAGACTCGTTAGAATAGCAATAGTTTCTCTTCTACGGATGTTGGCCATATTTGAAGGAAAGTCTAATACAAATAACGCATCAAAATCATGACAATCGATAATAGAATTCTGCTTAATAAGCTGGATTGTTTTGGATTTACTTCTTCGTTTTTCAGGCTTATGAGTTTATCGCAGCGTATCTTATAATGGTTACCGCTCGCAAGAATTTGTACCTACTTCTGGTGTGCCGCAGGGTTCCAACTTAGGACCACTATTGTTTTTATTATTTAAAATGTCGACTTTATAACCGCCTGGTGCACAACCGTGGTTTCCGAATTTCCTGTAGATTCCTATCTCCGAAGAGGAAACAATTGCTTGATAACAAGAAGTAAAATAAATAAACAGAAACTGATTTTTAATAAGGCAATATTTTCCTCTCCATATTTTTTTCATCAACGATTTTATTTTCAATTATCCATAGCTATCTTAATAAATTTTGCACTTTACAACTTGTCCCCTATTCGAGGCATCCATGAAATCTCGATTTTAATGCATCCACGTAGTTCGAAATGAAAAATTCCATAAAGACGGAACTTTATCTCTCCCGCTCGATATCTAAAAGATGTTTTAGTCTTTCTAATAAGCGAGGAGGCGCGCAAGTAAAAGTGCAGGTGAAAAAAACCAAACAACACAAACACCAATCCGACCGTACGTTCATTACGAATTTAGAAAGGAAGATCGGGCATGGATATGGAACGTAATATGCCGATTTCATTTCGGTTAACTTTACAAGGCGGCCATCAACCATTTAAAGTTAGCGAGGGGTAGGGGGCAGGAGAAGAAGAAGGCTAAAGGAAAGCGAAGGTGGATCGTAGTGCGCTTAGTACTTATATACCGACGCATATATATATATATATATACACCGTACATGTATATAGGACGGTTGAGATGGGCTCGAATGGAAAGGAAAGAGAATGACGAGGACCGCCTATATCGATCGTTGAAATTTCTTCTCTCTTCGAAGCGTTGTAAGTGCACCGCGGCAGGCGGAGAAAAATGTCTGACGGTTTGCGAATTCGACAAAACTTAAAAGCGTAAAAAATCCGGTGAAAGGCGTTTTGCTATTAAAAAGATTTTAGATTTCGCCAGTCGTATAGATTATAGAACCAATTGAGAGGAAATCTACTGAAATCGAACGAGAATGATAAGGTTAAAATTTTCTTGTAATTATCCAACGTACACTACCGCTCAAAAGTGTTTAGGCACCCCTGTTTTCATGGATTATTCATATAGTATTATGTTTAACAAAAAAAACATTATAACAAAATGAAATACGTATTTAAAATGTAGTTCAGTAAGATAAACACCCATTATATCGCATAAGGTTTATATCATTCACCTGCACTTGGTCGGATTACCATAAACTGTTTATTGCGGTGGAATTACAATAACAATCCCTCTGAATTTACTGGGTGAATTTAGTCATCTGTTAAATTGTAGGTAATAATGTTTAAATTACCTTCCTAGAAGAGTATAGTGAAATCTGTAACGTATGGTCAGTTGCAGTGTGGTATTTACTCTATTCACGTCGTGAGCGAAATATCGTGTGACAATTTTTTAAAATGCCTCCGCGAAGAGAAATTAGTACGGAAACACGTGCGCTTATAATAGCTTACCATAAAAGTGGCATAAGTAATCGACATATTGCCAAAAAAATGAAAATACACCACGCTATGGTAGACTATAACGTAAAAAAATATCGGGAAACTGGCAGTTTTCTTAATAAAAGACGGAGTGGAAGGCAAAAGCGACAACATCTGCAAATGATCGCAGAATAGTGGTTACCAGCAAGTTAAATAGACGCAAAACAGCCCCGGAAATCACCGCAGAATTAAATGTTGGTCGCCAAAAACTAGTCAGTGTTTCTACAGTCAAACGTCGCCTACAGAAAGCCAGGCTCCATGGACGTATTGCGATGAAAAAGCCATTACTACGCAAACAAAACAAGCAAAAGCGACTTAAATGGGCTCGTGAACACCAACACTGGACCATAGAAAAGTGGAACAACGTCCTATGGACGGATGAGTCCAAATTTGAGCTGTTCGGAACCCGAAGACGCATATTCGTAAGAAGATCTGTGGGTGAACGTGCCAGAGAAGAGTGTATTGCTGCTACCGTGAAGCATGGTGGAGGTTCTATCATCATTTGGGGCTATTCTGCTGGCACTAGTGTAGGGGACATTGTGAAAATTGATGGTATATGAAAAAAAGAAGGCTACCGCGAAATTTTGGAGAATCACGCAATACCTTCCGGAATTCGACTTTTGGGTCAAAATTTTATCTTCCAGCAAGATAATGACCCAAAATATTCCTCTAAATTATGTAAAGACTATTTACGCCATTTAGAAGAGGAAGGAACTCTCAAAATTATGGAATGGCCTCCCCAGAGCCCCGACTTGAATCCAATCGAGTTACTATGGGAAGAACTATATCGGGAAGTACGGATATCGGCTCCGACATCACCTACTGGCGTGTGGAACAAATTGCAATCGAGTTGGACCTCAATAACACAAGAAACTGGCAAAACTTATTGCGAGAATGCCTCGATTGTGTGCTGCAATTATCAAATCAAGAGGAGGTCACATAGATGAAAGCAAAATTTAAATTAAACGTTTTAATTTTCACATTTATTTAATATATTTTTATTCATGTACGTCTATCTGTACATAAAAAATAAATATTATTAACATTTTTGCTGAGTTTTTATACATTTTTGCTGTCAGTGAGAGTGCCTAAACACTTTTGAGCGGCAGTGTATGTAATTAAATTGCTGAAAAAATATCAGTTTCGGAGGCATTCGAATCCACGATCTCTATGTTACCGGTGTATTGTGCTACCATTACACCACGAGACCACTTGTGAGTTCAAATCGCTTTTAATAACTGGATGTCACTATGTCAGTAGATACATCATAATATCTTACATACACTATATTATTAATGAAAGCAAGTTCTTAACAACTAAACTAATATTAATATTAATACTAATATTAAAGAAGAGGATATTTTGGTGAATGTTTCATTGTTGATTGTTATGTCTGACATCTTACGAACCATAACTTCCGTATGAGAATTTTGATAATTTTTTTTTTGTGTTATGTGAAGTCCATGTCCATCTCAGTTCTGAACATTTGGTTAGTGTTGTTGCTTTTCATCCACCACTCAAAATTGAGATCACATTGACACATGTATGGAATGGGTAAATTTTCTATCTAGCAATAATGTTTACTACAACCTTAACAGGGCTGACTTCTTACCTTTATATAGTGATATGCTGGCAGTCGATTTGATAATGTGAATGCATTTTGTACTACATTGTATTCCGTTACAGATTGCTGTTCTGTTGTCAAAACTAAGCGACATACCTTTACATTTCCTCTTTGGAAATAGCACAACATAGTGAATTAAAAGAATTTTTCATCAAAAAAATGGAAAAGAACAAATACAATACGGTATTTTAACGAATGATAAAGATATGAGATCTCTTCATAAAGTATAAAATCAGGAATGCATACGAGAATTGTTATTTATGTATCCGAAATAATAAATAAAAATAAATATTTGTCACTGAAAATGGTTTTATTGCTATTTTTGTTATTTTATCAACTCCTGGCGGCGAAAATCGTTAATCACGTGTTTTATTCTTCACGGGCGGAAATTATTGGGTGCCAAATCAGGACTGTATGGCAGATGACCCATCAATTCGATGTTTCGATCGGTTAAATATTGAATTGTTTGGGTCGTTGTCATGGTAAAGAATGATCCCACGTCACAGGTTGTTCTTTCTTATATTTTCAAAGACTTCAGAATTGAGCGTTCTACGATTTTCTAGTGGCACTATAGCCACACTGTTTATAAGACAGGCGATCATTTGTTTCAAGATGCTTCTGGTGCGAACACTTTTTGTTGGATTTGGCTCACTTTGGAAGAGCCATAAAGTCGATGGTTGTTTACTTTCGGACTCCAAAGACCCAAGAATCGTCACCTGTGTAAATGTTATACACTTTGGCTATTGACACATCACGTTTGTATTTTTGAGCATTTCTTTGCAACAATTCGGCACGAGCTTTTTTTTAAATAATGAAGCGCTTATGTCATTCTTACGTTCATTCTAATGTTGTGTACGTTTCCTTTCCTTGGTATCCCCGCTATTTACACCAAAATCTTGGGATCTAGAGCATTCAAAAGAAATCTTTAAAGTGCTTTTTTTTCGAATGGGCAATGTATACCATGCTTGAGCCACTATTTACAGCTGTTATTGAGTAGCATAAATTGGATAAGATTGGTGGAAAGTTTGCAACATTAAGTAGATTTCCAGGTATGTTTCGGCACACGATAATCGGCGTGATGAAGAAAAAAAATGTTCTTTTATTTTGAGAAAGATCGTTCGGGAAATATGTAATGCAAACCTACACTTCCATTTCAAAAATTTAAGATAGATACGGTCAGAATTTGGAAGATATCTTTATGCAGCTACTGTGAGAAAGTAAAATAGTAGAAATTAAAAAACTGTAACAATCGAATATATATGTAAAAGACGAATTTATACGCGCTAGATATATAGAATTAGAAATGAAATAAATACTTTTTGATAAACGTTTTAACCGGAAATAAGGGTCAAAATGAGAAAAACAATACTTTGAATTGTTATTTTTGAAAGTTCTGTGGTTATAATTTTTCTGGTAATACAATAGTACTAACTTATTACAGTTTAAACATTTTAACGACTTTTGTATGTACAATATAGTAATTTTCGCATATTAAGGAGTTTTCTAATATTAAAATACATATGACGATATTAAACATGAATAACCATGAAACTAACTGTTATAGTTTTAGATATATCTCCATAATATAACAAAATAAAAACTCGCAGACTTTTGACAGTGATCGGGAACGCGTTCGGACTATTGTACATACTAGCAAGTTTAACGATCGAATTTGTTATTACTAATGTAAGCCTATCATTTCAATTTAACTATACTTCATGGCCTCGAATCTCGCACGTGTATGCGTATCAGCTTAATTGATATTTTTTCTGCTTGTTTTCAGGCGGTTTACCATACAAAGTTTATCCGGGGCATGACGGCGTGTTGACGGAGAAAAGGAAGCAACGACGAATAAGGACAACGTTTACATCGGCACAGCTCAAGGAACTGGAGCGGGCCTTTCAGGAAACTCATTACCCGGATATTTACACGCGGGAAGAGATCGCCATGAAAATTGATCTTACCGAGGCCAGGGTGCAGGTAGGTGCTATTTCAATGCCGGCAACGTTATCATGTTTTACGTTTATCTATGTAATAGTTTTATGGCAAGCTTTAATTTTTTATGTTTCTTGAAACCATGTAAATTTTTACTACATAGTCTTAAAATGTCTTTGAATAATACAGAATAGTAAAAAAACTAATCTAATACAAATATTGCCGTTGAAATCAAAATAAAACGAAATAAACATATTTGGTGGATGCGCCGGTATTAAGAATAAATATCTTTATTCTACTAATTAATTTAGTATCTCTAACGATCATATCAGGCAATGATATTGTTTCTAAATAACACCCGAATCATTTACGGAACGCTCTTGCACTCAAATCTACATTCTCATCCTATTTATCGTATGCGGTGTTGCCGTATGTGTACAAACGACACAGAGTAGCGATTGCGGTACGTGTTTCGATGAGATAAAAACCGTCTCCCTCGCATCCAAGGTCGTAACGCACGAATCGCCCAAAGATTATGTCCGTTGACGACCTTTAACCCTCGATAATGGCCGAGCACTTAGCTCTGGTAGCGTGTAGCTGACCAGACGGCCGGCGGTACAAATGAAAAGTGCGATGTTTCTCTCCCGTCGACGTTATTAAGCTCGGCGTATGTGTGGGCTGCCATTTTATTCCGTCCCATCATTTGTCAGAAAGCGAAGGTCCTCTAAATGTGTACGGCGTAAAGTTAAAGAAAATACAAATAACGCTAGTAATACCAAGGATAAATTATGTATCCTGAATCCATGTTGAACTGTTAATATTTGTGGATGTGTATATGCAACTATAGGATAGAGAATATTAATTATAATAATGATTTTAGAAAATGCGGATGGAAAAATTCTTATAATTTGTGATGCGGTATATATTATATAGCTTCTTAGTATTATATTAATCAATTATCAATATATTAATAAAATAGTAGTTGTCTTTTTTAAAATTTACGGTTTGCTATTATATTAATGGAAGTAATAAGAAATAAGGACTACATCCCTTAAGCTTATGTCGTTTTACATGCCTTGGGATACATTTCTAGTCGGCTTAAGTTTGGATATGTGTGCTACGCGGTTTATTTAAATAAATTAAAAATAATTGAGAGCAATAAGTGTAGTATGTGCAATACTGTAGGCAATCTGGATCATATCCTTTTCGATTGTGAGAAATTTGAAGAGCCATTTAATCTTCAACATATATTAACCCTAAATAGAAAGGACATACTAGACCGCCTAATTCTATTTTTAAAAAATTCAGGGGGAAAAATACGATTTAGGTTTGAGATCCTTGTGTGTACATCTCTGGTTTAATCCTCTCACATTATGGCCTTGCGTAGGTTGTGATATAAAGTCGCTTTAAAGGGCCTCTAGACGTGCATTGTGTAATTGTACAACCATGTGTTGCACCTTCAAATGTTTTCTCATATTAGTTAGGGCCTGGTTGCATGGATAATATCGGAAACGCCACAAAAAATGGACTACACCCTATTTAATAAACGAACTACGAATTGGACCGTGTCATGATGAGATATATAGAAATGAAATACGAGTAAGAAGAAAAAGAAATAAAAAGAAAAAGATGAAAAGAAGAAAAGTGAGAGGGGGGGGGCAAAGAAAAAAGAAAGAGAAGAAAGTAGAGAAAGGTGGGATTTCGAAATTCTTAGTGATGGGCTTGCAAGTCGTAGTATTGATTGGACATCCATTTCACTGTTAGCATCTCATTTTGGCACACGAAGACTTCATCTTCGTCTTTTTCACTTCAGATTTTAGGCACTTTCCCTGTTACGACACCCATCTTTTATTTGGCCTGTCTCACACTGGCTGGCATTAATTCTATGTATTCCTTCCACTCTTTTTTGTTTTCCTTTATTCTCTTATTTATGTCTGCATTTCTTATTCTATCAGATCTGAAACCTTTCACTCTTCTCAAAAATTTCATCTCTTGTGTCTGTATCCTGCTTTCTTGTCTTTTCGTTGTTGTCCATGATTCACTACCGTATAAGAGGGTCGGCACTGTCATCGTCTTGCAAAATGTTATTTGTGTCTCCTGGGTATTTTTATATTTGGATACATAAATACCCCTGATAAGTAACTTATTCCAAGTCTTACATTTGAGAAACAATCAATTTTGGAAACAAACACGTAAAATAAAAATTATTATTGATTTAAGTTAGTTTTGCTAACGTTTCCAAGTTTATATAGTAGTTAATACTGTTCCTTTTTCTTTCAAACCAAAATCACCCTGTATCGCAACGGTATTAGCTAAAGCGAGGTAAAAAACTGGCTGGCTGTGGCGGTGTAAGCTCCGACAGAAAAGAACGTCCGTTAATTTCCCAGAACGAAACGGTACAGGATACCTGTCTGATTCGTCGGAGGGAAAGTAAATATTGATAAACTGCCGCCGCGTCACCCCGATCCGCGTTTGCCGAGAAGATCGCACCGGCTACCGAAATTCCCTTCCCTGTCCGTAACGGTCAGCGTTAATCAAGTTAGTCGGCCGGTCTCAAGCGGCCGGACTTCAGTTTTGCGAGGCGGTATGCATGTACACGCGTATACATGCATGCCTACATATTCCATTCGTACGTACTGTAAATGTACTGCAGATGTGGATGTACGCGTGTGGGTGTAGGGAATGTGAACGACGTATAGAATAATTAGAACTTGAAATTAACATTTCAGGATAACGTGCAACGTTCTTTGAATAATTTTCATTGTTAGTATCGATGGAAAAGTCGGAATGTCCTCGTTTTCAAATTTTAGTTGTAAATCTATAGAAGGTTCATGGCGAAAAAGTTGTTGGTAAATTATTATAAATGAAATTCTATCTTCTAGGGTTCGGCTTTGCTTTAATAGAAAGTGATTTGTAATATGTTAGTTCCGAAATATCAAGCAGGAATGTTTTGGAAATTTTGAAAATAATCAATTCCACCACTATATTTTATTTTCCGCAACAGATGCGACGGCGTGTTTTATTTAAAATAATGTTTAGGGTGATGAATTGGGCAAGTTATAAAAATTTAATAAAACATGTTAAAACTACGATCTCCTGGCATTTAACCAGTCTTTTTTCTAATTCTAATGTTCACTGATAATACTAAGATTTTCTCTTTTATAACATCACACAATGATTGGATTAAACTGCAGAAAAACTTGGAATTGGTGCCTGGTTGGTGCATCTTAAATAGATTAAATTTAGATCAAATACAAATAACTGTAAAACTAGAAAAAAGTCATCTTTTGTTCAATCGACACTAGGATATTAACTCGTTGCACTAAGATTAAAGACCTTCGGGTAGCATTTGCGACTTTATTTCGTTAACCATGTTACAGAAATTCTTTCTTCGCCTAGAAAGACCATGGGTTTTATATTGCACACAAAATACGAATTTACTGTTGGTATTGTTGATGACTAGATTACGATTTCCTTGTAGGATTTGAACTCACGACTTCTACCTTACCGGCGCGTTCTGCTAGGATTACGATATATCTACAGACATTGCGACATCTAGGTATTAAAAGCGATTTGAACTCATTCAGTGTATCGCTTGCTAATTAGCAATGAGAAAGGTGGCTGAAAAGGATTCAAAGTTCGTAATACAATATTAGCAACAGATTTCTTTCTAGAGTCTGCGCTGAAGCGCACACGTAAATCGGTGCCACGGAGACTACATGATTTCCTAATGTTGATCGAGATGGTAACTGTTTCTTTATGGGAAAACGCCGCTAATGCTTGTTCCAATAATAAGACTGTATGTTTTTGTAATTTTGAATATTGAAGAAAGTAAGTAATACTATGTGATGCAAGCCTAGACAACGAACTGTACATGACTTGAGCTGTAGTAGAACTACTGTAACATTGTAAAAACTGACTATAAATAGTCTCTGTTTACGTTATTAAACAATCCTAAAACTACCTGTAGTAATAAATGAAAGTTCTAGGTACATGTATGACGCCAAAACACGAAATTCTAGGTACACGTCTGACGAAGAAAGATAAGAATAAATAACAAGGTAGAATTAAGAGATTAATACCTATTTAAAACAGAAACTCTTTCGGTTGTACCGAACTTTATTGACATACAATTTCAAAGTATGTCAATATTTTGTACATACACACAGTCCTTGCAATCGTGCATGTCAATATGAAGTATTTTTTTAATAAAATATAAACACGTTGTATCAACAAACATTTTTATCGTCATATCACAAATCTTTCTTATATTCTAACATAATGGTATAATGTTAGTTAGAAGAGCCAGCTTAAATTGAACTAAGCCTTTCTAATCTGCAATTTCATACCTTACATTCGGGTGATTCAATTATTATAATGCATTTTCACTGATATGTATATGCATCCATAAGTAACAAAAACAAACGTCTAATATAACGATTATCAGCGATAGCATTTCCATTAGGGACCTGGTACCCTCTTTGCGCGGTACGAAAAGAGCAATCCTCCCATCAGCAAGGGCTACTTCGGGTAGGGCCACGTGGCACCCGTAACTAGACACCAAAGTTTGATACATTCGCATCGAGGCGTTGGTAATCGAAAGTACTTGATATTATCGTTTGTCGGCCGATTTGTCGCTGGCACGCGTACAATTTGCTCTCTAGAATAGATTTCTAGGGCATGTAATGCCTGTTTTCGCGAGGTGAGTGGGGCAAAAAAGGTCACACGCTAATCTACTACGAACCGTTGGACTTTATGTCCGGATCCAATTTCAACAAGTGGTGTTGTCGAAGTTAATATCGATGTAATATCGATATGAGTTTGTAACAATGGAATTTTTGTATGACGAAACGTGGCTGATTCATGATAAGTGATTTTTCTTGGTATTTAGATTGCTACTCGCTATAGTGTGGTTAGATTTGAACGTATAGGATTGTAGAGGATTCGATACTGCTTTATTTTCAGTAAACATATTGATTATTGCACAGTCCTTGCAAGGCATACGAGGATCCTTTGATAACTACGTGGATTTACAAAGAAAATACAAATATTATGGACAAATACAATCTCGTGATGGCTCAATGCAGATTGATGAATTCAAACCCTCGAAATATCTATTTCTAGTAACGAATGGACCAAGACCCTTATTTTCCCTATCAAAAACTAATCACGGCTTCGTACCATTTCACAAATGGAAATTCAGTAACACATTATCGCGGCACGAAATTCCATGCAATACGGGAGCGATATTAAAGTATTATTTCAATCATTCGCAATTAACCCAACGGTTTATAATAACAAAAATTACGGGCGTTAGCCGGATGCCGTAGCGGAAATTCACCGGGTAGCATAGGTATACGGGATACGCAACCTACGTGTACGTATGTATATACGGCAGGATGAACAACAAGCGAAGGAAATCAAAAGCATATATCAGAATTAGCGGGCCACGTATGGGGCTGCGACCGCGGAAACGGTTTTGCGGGTAAAATAGTGACGAGTGCGCGCGTCATTTAGCGAATTTTATGGAGCGAGTAGCGTGCGCCCGAAGCTTTATCTTTTTACCCCTCAATTCCCAAAGCCGCTGGCGCATATTGCTAACGCGATACGGCGTTGTACTCGAATGAAATACAAGCAAAGCGCCTACGCATATGAAAATGTTGTACCTCTTCGTCTTTTTTTTTTAGTAAAGCTTATTTAACGTGGATTTGATTTGAAAACAAGGAGAAACCTTAATCGAAGCAAAGTACACTAGGGTGACGATTGCAAGGACTGTGTGGATGTACAATTCACAGGTATAGCAGTAAACTCCAGCTAAATTAATTAAGAATGCATTAAGAACGTCTCGCTTGTCATTACCGACTGAAAGTAGATGTATCGGAAGGAATTATTTTCTAGTCTAGTATCGTTACAACTATGACTACTTACAATCTACTAGGTGGTCGAGTGCCTATTTTCGAAAGGACTTGGACCCGAAAGCGTCGCATCATTAACAGGGCCAGAGTAATAAATCGCGGCGCTTCGCAACGTGCAATAAGTAAATTTTAAATAAGTTTCCGTTCTTTTCATATATACCGTTTCGTACGCGTCTAATTACACAATTTAAACGTTTTTAAGTAGGAGAAGAACAACTTATGTCCGGATTTTACCATATGCTCTGCTACGCTTGACCTTCTGGTTTGTCGAAAGAAGTGTCTAAAATGTTGCTTTGCGCGAACTCCTTTGTTGTCAGAGAACTTTCGCGACAAGTCATTGCAGCTGATTTTTACAGACCTTTTATCATCTGTTTGGATTCCCAGTTTCTTCAACTTTGACTAATTTGACACGTATAATAGGTATTCAGGTTGTGGCTAAAATTCCATTTATCTAACCTCTCTGTTGGCTGAAAAGGAAGACTTATAAATTTTTAATAATATTGTTTTTATAAAGTCGTTATGTTGATGTGTTGTTTGAGTTGGACCTTCCTTAAAATACGGTCGACATCCATAGAAGAGGATCCATTGTACCTCGCTACATCTTTGATATAATTTCTTAGATCATAGTAATAACTTACGTTAGAGTTACAAAATATTGATAAAAGAGGCATTAATATTACTATTAAAGATAACAACTTATCTAAGGAGAATGCAAAAGTTATTTAAACCTTGTAATTTGTTTCATTCCATGCTATCTCAAATCCTAAAACGATTACATCTTTGTTGTATTATTATACTTTGAATACAAGCTATTCTTATTCAGCACTCTAGATCGTTTCGCAAAAATAACTTCTTTAATTCGAGCGAACTCCAAAGAAACTAAAAATGCATGTCACTCTGTACCAATTGTACTTTTCCAGCACTAACATCTATCCGATGTACGCAGTCGTAACTATAGAATAGATACCTGTATATGTATATACTTACGATGTAGCAGCTTCTTGTTTTGTTCCATCAAGTTATCGTTAGCAAAGTGTAAGCACTTTTTAATCACACTAAGTGGATCCTAATGTAGAATAGCTTTTACCGGTTGGCTCGTACGTCGAGCCAGAAGAGAGTTTCGCTTCGGCAATAAAAACGGTGCCAGAAGGAGAACGACGATTGCTGAACGGAAACGGAAAACGTGCGGAAGATAACGTGGAATCGAACAGTCTCTTCTTTTCGCGTGCAACCTATGTAGAAAAGATACCAGGTATCCTAGGAATTTAGGGTTTGTGAAAGACTTACATGTAGGTGAATATACACTGTTACATACGTTAAGCACGTAGCTATCGCTAAATATTTATTGATAAAGACACAATTATATTTAATAATAATAGTCATAAAATAATGTTTCGGGACAAATTAAAAAAGAACTTAAACTGATGTAAATTAATATTAATATGAAGCTACCGTTGGTATTAGTAATTATAAAATTAAGATTTTCTTGCATTTAACCAAAGTTTTTAAAATTCCTGAAAAAAAATCAGTCACGGCAGGATTTGAACCCACGACCTCTGTATTACCGGCGCATTCTGCTACCATTACACCGCGAGATCGAATGTGAGTTCAAATCGCTTTTAATATCTAGATGTCACAATGTCTGTAGATATATCGCAATATTTCGGCAGACACTATATTATTAAAGACAAGTTCTTACCAATTAAATTAATATTAATATGAAACTGTTGTTGATATTAGTGATGGTAAGATTACGATTTCTTTGCATTTAACCAATGTTTTTAAATTGCTGAAAAAATTATCGACCCACGACTTCTGTGTTATCGACGCATTTTGCTACCAACTGCACCATGATACTGATTTTAATAATATTGTGTCTACTGAGATAATACTGTACATCTATAGACTGCAATTGGTAGCACAATATACCAATAATGCAGAGGTGGGTTCAAATCCTACCGTGACTGATATTATTTCAGGAATTCAAATACGTTAGTTAAAAAGCAAAGAAGCTGTAATTTTCTTTTAAACTGATGTATTTTAGTTATTATATTATGCAAGAAAGGCATGATATTTATTCATTATACCCATAGTATAAAACGCATCAAAACGCCTAAAGCGGAAAATATAATTTGGTTAGGTAATTTGGGCGTCTGTTTTAAAATAATCACTAATGTCATATAAGCATCTTTCCACTTATTATTTCTTTCTTCATGGTTTTTCTAAAGGCCTTTAGTTGATTGTCCATAATTTTATTTGGGATGTTGTTTAGAACCTGCGTGATAACAGAGAAATGCCCCCAATATTGAGTATTGATATATATTCAATACTGTCAATAAACCACATCTAGTAGATAGTAAACAACTGTTAACACACGACGAACGGTTGCTTCGTTCAACTATTCTTCCTTATCGATCCTCTCTTCAACCTGTAACCCCCCAAGCAGTTTTTAAACGAAACGTACACTTTGCAAGGTCGAAATTCAGCTGTTTAAATCAGTTTTAGTTCTGTAAATTATGCATTTCATTAAGTTAATTTCAATAAGTGGCGTCCGGACATGTACGCCGTCGTAAATTTACATCCGCCTTGGTTTTTACCCTCTTATCGCGTGCATCTACAGCTTTCCACGTCGTGGAAGACGTATCATGGCCCGCTTCCTTTGAATTTCGCAACGGCGTTGCTACCCAATTTTCCCTCCCGTCTCAGCGACGGTTTTCTTTCTTGCCTCCCTTCTAAATTAATTGTAATTTCGCTACGCCAGCGAAAAACATTAAATTAATCGAATTGAAAATTGCTTTCTGTTTAGCACGCGGAAAAGGTTACGTGAATAAAACGTGAAAGAAAGCAAAGATTAACTTTGATTAAATCGATATGTAGTCGATCTAGAAATAGATCTTTGGGGATCGATGTGTGATAGCTCCCACTAAAAACTGCGTTAGCCAAAAGTTATTTTACTGTACTTCTAGCTGGATTTTGAAGCGTTATGAAAAAAATGTTCACATATTGAAATTGAAACGAAAAGTTTAATAAATTTGTGTGAGTGGAGTTTACTGCTATACCTGTGATAGTCAAATGACGATTGCAAGGACTGTGTGGAAGTACAATTCACAGGTACAGCAATAAACTCCACTCACACAAATTAATTAATTAAGCGGAACGCAGCGTTTCGAGAGCACGTGGGCTCCCATTGTCAACCGTGTTACCGACTCGTACATCGCTAATAATTACAAAGAGAAAATTCCTTGTCTTCTTAGATTTACGAAGCTGTAAGTATACAATAAAATTCAGGAATATTGAAGACCAGACAATTCAAGATGAAACTATAATGACAGTCGGTAACACGGTTGACAATGGGAGCCCACGTGCTCTCGAAACGCTGCGTTCCACATCATTAATAAATTTGTGTGAGTGGAGTTTACTACTATACCTGTGATAGTCACCTTGCTCATAGGAGGAATATTAGTGCACAATCTGCGAATGAAATCCGAAAATAGCGAAGGTTTACTTAATCGGCCCTGTTATATCTAAAACTGTACAGATATAATAAAAATAAAAAAGGGATGTCGGTAAAAAGCAACAAAACTATTTGAATTAAGTACTAAAGCTAAGCTGCGAACATGCAATTTGAGAATTTTTAGAACAAATTACTAATAAATTAATATCTCTATTTAGCATAGAGAAATGTAAGAATGGTAGAAGTAACAATGGGCCAAAATATTATACAAGAATGAGTAAATACCGTGGAAAAAATTAGAGAAAAAGACACCGCAAAAAACATTAGCACGTTATCGCAACACATTTGAATAGATTAGAGTTAGGGCTAGTTTCGATTTTTAAAAATTCTGTCTGACACTTTTTGTAAAACTTCCCAATAAATAACTAATATAAAATGCTTTCCCCAAAAAATCTAAATATAGGGTAATTAATGCACATACAGCTTGAAATATTATATTGGTTCTGGTAGCTTCTTTAATGAAAGGCAATAAATGAAGTCTCAGAAGTGCGCATGCGTAAAACGTAGATCTGAATATCAAATAAAATTAGTTCAATTTAGAGTAAATAAATAAGAATTATATATGAAAAAGACAACACTAGTCCCAAGAACAACAAAGTTTGCGAAAAGTTAATCCAAAAAGACAAAAGTCAACGCACGCTTACTTCTATTTACGTACACGCATTGCAACTAAGATCCTAGAGAATTTCTCACGAACCACAGTGACAAAGCGACATCTCCAGAGAGCGCGAAACATAAAGTTAAATGGTGCATAATATAGCGTTGATTTCTCCATGGTACAACCCTAGACAAGTGCATACGACTCGATTGATTCTCACTCGAAACTTTCCCATGCATATGCGAATACGACTTCTGCGTGACAGGCAGAACGATGTACATTCACGTTCCCCCTGCTAGACGAGAGACAGGAGCCCCCACGAGAAGACGAGCAAAAATCCTCGGATGTAATTGTTTAATCGTGAGATCCGGCTATCAACATGAGCGTTTTATTAGTTCCTAGGGACTTCCCCGTGGAGATAGAGGGCGTGGCGGGTGGTAGTAACGGTTGGTTGCAGTCACGTGATAGTAGATGATGCAGTAAAAGTCCAATTAAATACCAACATTCATTAACTTTTTTGAAACAATTTATTTTGTTTGGAGAAAATAAATTTGTATATTTATCAAGTTTGCGATATCGTTGTGAGATGAACAAAATTAATCTGTTCTTGAAAGAATCTTAAAAGCTCGTAATTTAATCTAATTATAACGTCTGCTTGTCCTAGTTTCCGACGGCCTACATATCCCGGTCTGCTATAAACTTATGAAATAGGAGATACGTACGTTTATAAATCTAGAATGAATTGTGTTGTATATGTTTACATCGTGTACCTTTCATTAATAATATAACAAGCATGAGATATTAAGCCGTTGTATTCTCTAAAAACATAAAATCGCTTTTAAATGACTAGCATGTAATTGTACGAACATACGAGGGGAGGTTCAGAAGTTCGTGGAATGAAAGGGTTTTAAATAAAATAAAACAATAAATCTATTTCTCCTTTTCAATATAATCACCCTTAAGCACAATACATTTATTAGATCTATGAATTAATTTTTCTAAACCATCATAAAAATATTTTTTATCTTTCGCCTCAAAATGGGCCAAAGTTGCCTCCTTTACCACATTGTCGTCGGAAAACTTTCTTCCACGTAAGTCTTCTTTTAAATTGGGGAACAAATAAAAATCACTAGATGCCAGGTCTGGACTGTAGGGTGGATGGACTATTGATTGAAAGCCATGCTTGTGCAGAGCATCCATTGCAACTTTGCTCTTGTGAACCGGCGCATTCTCTTGCAAGAGCAACACACCCTTGGTCAATTTTCCTCGACGTTGTTCCTTGATGGCCTCCTTTAATTTTTCTAATATCGTTGCGTAATATTCTGCGGTTATGCTCCTACCTTTTTCTTTGTAATCAAGCAATAATATCCCCTCACAAACCCAAAAAACAGTAGCCATCAACTTTCCAGCCAATTATGACACTTTGAATTTCTTTGGCGGTGGTGTCCCCTTTTCATGCCAGTGCATGGACTCCTGTTTGGACTCAGACTCAAAGTGATGAACTCATGCTTCATCTCTGGTAACAATCCGCTCCAAAATCTGTGCAGGTTTGTCTTCACACAGCTCCAAAAATTGTTTGGACGTACAGACGCGCTGCTGTTTCTGCAGCGGCGTGAGCATTCTCGGTACCCATCTTGCACTGACTTTTGTCATACCCAGGTGGTCATGTAGGATACGCAAAATGGTGGTATCTGATACTTCAACTAATGCAGATAATTGCTTTTCCTTCAAACGGGTACAAATTTTTGCACTTTTTCGACGATATCTGATGTGGTAGCCTCAACTGACCGTCCTGAGCGGGGGTGGTCTCCAATCGACTCCCGACCATGTTTAAAAAGACCATGCCACTTATAAATCATTGATTTACTAAGGCACTGTTCTCCATAAAGGGTTTCCATTTCATTCAATATGGTTTGAGAGTTCTTTCCTTGCTTTGTAAGGAACTTTATCACAGCACGGTGTTCAATTTCCTCCATAGTTTAAATTTTCTTCCGGATTGACTTGTTTAGCAGGCAACTATTCGTAAACGACTGACGCTATAGGGCTGCAATTTAACTTATATACTAATGATGGGTCGCCAAGCAGAATGACACCTAGCGAGCACTCCTACCCCCACTCCATCCCCTCCATTCCACGAACTTCTGGACCTTCCCTCGTATGTTAGAAAATATTTGCTTTACTAAAACCGACGAACATTTTCTTGGCTAAATGTTAGTTATTTAGTTAATTACATGCAAGGACAGGGAATTAGTTTTTTAACAGTAATGGCGGTGTATTTCTGGGTTTCTTTGGCACTTACAAGCAACACTACTTTATGAGGTAATACCTACAAGTTATAATATCAAGTCAGGTAGAAGCATTATCACAATATTCTTCTAGCTTTACTGCGACTGATTTTAAACAATATCGATTCCACGACCTAGTAAGGCAAATTTTCGATCTGACGGATAGACATTAGATGTCGTTAAAAATTTAATCATTCGCTAATCATGTCTTAGTAGAGAATACAATTTCACAGTATGTAGAATACCTAAATGTATCATCTGACAATATTAAATACAAGTTATAATGCAGAAGACGATCGATTATTCAAAATTCATACTACATTAACTTTTTGCTGAGTGATAAAGAAAGAATAGAGATTTTGACGTTCAGATATATCGATGCAAATGTCATAAATGAGACTTTTCAATTTAGCAAAGCCGCTCGAAATGATGAAATTACCGCACCACAATTATTGAAGCTTTAAAGCACAAGTTGCGTATATCCGCGACACGTGGACATTACACACATATGTATATACGTACATACAAAAGGGCATCATCATAAACGGTACGTGCAAAAACGGAATTAAACCCGTTATTTACCGTTAAAACGGTCGAACGTGCTGCGGAATAGTAAAACAACCGACGTGTCATCAACGTACCGGGCTCATTAGCGAGTTTGGGCTATCCTACGCTACACGGTAATTATTTTAATTGGGTTAAAATAATATTAGTACGATAGATGAGAATTGCGAAGTGTAGGTTGTATAGGTTCAAGTCTAACGTACACTGTTGAAAATTTGAACTCGTTTCCTGGTATAATTTACGTTGATAAGATTAAGAGCGTAGGATATGTTAGCAACGCAATTATTGCGTAACTTATTGATGTAAATAGCGAAGTTTATCTCCTTTGGTACTGAAACTAAAATACCTCGGGACAGATTCTAGAATTTAAGGCACGGCTTATGCGAGGATTAATTACGTAGAATCGATTGCTATCAATTGCTCTTTTGTTTTTTGAGTTATATCTCATGAAAATGGAAAGAACTAAGAACGCATCAGAAATTTTGCAATGATGGCTAAGTACTCACCTAATACTTCAGCCATTTGGTTCTTCTTTTAATTACTACTTTGGACATTTGAGGGTTGTTAGTCTGAAATTCCCACGCTAGCTAGACGGGTTGGAAAATGATGCAGCTGCTATTAGAAATAAAAAAGTAGGTTTGGCTAGGAATTAAGGATAGGACAATGGTTTCTCCGTGTGGTATTTGGAGATAAACCAAAGTTCACGTGGGCTGGGTTGTATCCCCGAAATCATTAAACGAGGTGCGAGACAAGGCGACACAATATCTCCAACTGTTTACCCTTGTCCTTGGAGATGCTTTCGAAAATTAAATTGGCACAAAGCAGGAGTAAACATAGATGGCCGTTATACACACCTTCGTCGTTTTGCGGACGATACTATACTGGTCAGCACCAACCCTGAAGAATTACAAGAAATTATAAATGAGCTTGGAATGACATCGGAAGAAGTAAGACATTCTATAAATATCGGAAAAAGTTAAAGTAACACATGGGCTGAAAGGTCCCGGGCCTAACAAAGCAAACACGATTTTTTTTGGTTCAAAATTAGCTTTATTTATCAACGAAATCTCCATCAAGAGCAACGCAATCATTCCAGCGCCGCTATAACATTTCAATACCACTTTTGTAGAACGATTTATCTTTTGCCTCAAAATAGGCCTCAGTTTCAGCGATAACCTCTTCGTTCGTGCGAAATTTCTTACCGGCGAGCATTTTTTTGAGGTCTGCGAACAGCCAGCAGTCGCTGGGAGCCAAATATGGCGAATACGGTGGATGTGGGAGCAATTCGAAGTTCACTTGTGACACGGTGCGTTGTCTTGATGAAACAAATTTTTTTCTTTGCCATACGCGGTCGTTTCTTTGCAATTTCGGCCTTCAAACGCTCCAATAACGCTATATAATATTCGCTGTTGATGGTATTTCCTTTCTCAAGATAGTCGATGAATATTACACCTCGTACATCCCAAAATACCGAGGCCATAACCTTTCCAACCGATTGTTGTGCTTTCGGGTGCTTTGGACGAAGTTCACCAGTTGCTGTCCACTCAGATGACGATCGTTTTGATTCCGGAGTGAAGTGATGGATCCATGTTTCATCTATTGTCACATATCGACGCAAAAATTCCGGTTTGTTACGTTTAAACATGGCCAAACACTGCTCAGAATCATCAACACGTACTTGTTTTTGGTCAACAGTGAGCAAACGCGGCACCCACTTTGAACAGAGCTTTCTCATAGTCAAATGCTCATGCAATATAAAGCCAATACGTTCTTTTTATATCTTTACGATGTCAGCTAACTCACGCAACTTCACTTTTCGATCATTCAAAACGATTTTGTGGATTTTTTTGATGTTTCCTGGTGTTACCGCCTCATTTGGACGTCCACTGCGTTCTGCATCATCGGTGTCTCTACGACCACGTTTGAAGTCAGCAAACCAACGTTTTATTGTTGTTTCTGATGGAGCGGAGTCCCCATAACACTTTTCAAACTATTGCTTCGCTTGAACGATATTTTTTTCCCATCAAGAAGTAGTGTAAAATTAAAACACGAAATTGTTTTTGATCCATTGTTTTGAAAATAACAAAAGTAGCGTGACTCTTAGCACAATAACTCACAAACTAATGAATAGAATATCATGAAATTTTAACAGCTGTCTTTTGAAGGTTAGCACTAACTGAGAGAAAGGTGACTGCAATAAAACTAGCGTCATCTATGTGTTAGGCCCGGGACTTTTCAGCCCATGTGTTATTGTCCCCGGGCAGCATAATATTTATAATGGGAAATACTACTTTTGGAAAAAAAGATTACATTTATCTATATTCTGTTGACTTATGGTTAATTACAATTTTTGATTTGATTGTTTCGTTTTTATTCAATGCTATTACTTTAGTATTTTCTGTCGATGTAGTAAGTTTATTAAGTTCTTACGCAGCACTTTGAGATGTGTCTTCGTCACTGGCTATTAATACCTGGTCGTCAGCAAACAGCAGTTTCAACAAATATGCTTGTCTATTTAGATTGAGTACGTAAGTGCTTGACGTTTGACATCCATTTTTGTAACAAGTCGTCAATGTATATGTTAAAAACTGTTGGTAACAAGCTAGCTACGTCGTATTCCTAAGTTTATAATTGCAATATTATCTTCGTTATCGGTTGTGGCAATGTTTGAGTTGGTATACATGCTTTTAATAACTTGAATCAGATGTAGTGGTATTCCTCGTCTTTCCAATGTGTCCTACAGTTTTTCTCTTACTGCCTTGTCAAAAGCTTTTCTATAGTCTATAAATTCTCGGTGTTTCTCTATTATGTGCTTAATTCTGAATGTGTTGCCTTCAGGAGTACATTCTTCACTATTCTATTTAGCCTGGCGGTCACTATTTTTAAATATATTTTATATGCGACGTTCAGCAAGGATATACCTCTGTAGTTTTCGGAGTTTGGCCTGTCTTCCTCTTTTGTAGCCCTTCCTTCAGCTCTCTTAATTGTATTTGGTCTAGACTAATAAGGTTTCAGTTAACAGTTATCAAATAGTAATATTTAAAAAGTTACGTACGTAACAAAACATTATGTATAATTTTGGCGAATTTTCCCTAAATGGGGCAGAAAGGGTGAATTTCGAAAACTAGATCCGGTAGAACAAATCTGATGGCATTTTTATATTAGGCACCTCAAAATTGCTTAATTACACTTAAAAAATCCGAGGCACGAAAGTATGTGTTGGCCAGTGAAATCATTACAGTGGACGTGGTTTTTGGCGATATCCTAAATAAGACGGCATTTTATTCTAACTGTTTCGAACAGTGTAGATGCATGAAATCGCCTATACGATCGCCTAAATAGAGTTGATACTGTATGTATGGGGTGACGTTCGTTCGCCAGTCGAGCGGCAATGAGCGTGAGCGCGTATATCGACGGCAGTACAATAAATAAAAGCAGAATTGATTACGCTGATTGCCCCGCGGATTGCGTTTAACATAAATAAAAGCGAGCAAACGTTAAATTGTACGCGGGAGCAATTTTAATCTGCCTAGCGTACCAGTACGGGTGGATAGCGGCGGTGGCGGCTTGTAATTACCGTCGAACGGGAACAACGAGGACGCGAACTCGAAGCTGGAAGCGAGCTGGTTGGCGGGGTGGTCACCCTCGTTCGCACAACGGTGGTGTATTGTAAAGGTCGTGGTATGTATATGCATATGTATGTACATATATCGCGAAATTTAGCTCTTATATACCTATAGATATCAGTTACTACAACAGTAAAGATTCTTTAACAATATATAACGTTTAAAGGATGTTCGCAGTGGCAATATTAAGAATTAGTTATTAGCACAAAACTAGTGCAACTTACAACACGAATATACGAGTTCAAAAATTCAGTAACTAAAGCATAGGAAATAGCAATACTTCAATAAAATGTGATTTATTTTACAACAAAATCTCCCTCATTTAGTCGATGCTCAAGTTTCTTTATACATTCAATATTGTCCATCCTTAAAAAGCAGCAAAAGTTCTCTGCTTTGAAAGAATGTATAGAATAAACTACTTAATAGATCAAGTTATACAATAGCGTCAAAGATTGCTTTCACACACCACCTTCTGGTAGTTAGTTACGAAATTTTTCAGCTTACCCTCGTAGTTTATATTTTTGTTATACTGGGGCAATATCGTTTTCTAACTGCTGTATATTTTTAATTCTTTTGAAACAAGTTAGTAGAAGTAGAATTAAGTTAATACATAAGCATGCAATGAATTTATGGTATCTCTTTACCAAATTTTACACTTATATACAGCGAAACAGTAAAATCTTGTTCGTTTGGACCGGAATGTTTGTATTTTGGTTTTTGTTTTATGAATACTTAGACAGCATTCAGAAGTGATCTGTAATTATTAAAGTATTTCATCGTTTATGCTGTTTAGTTTAAAACAATGGCCACATATACTTGATGTATATTGCTTCTTCTGATATACGCCAAAGATTCAATTTGAATCTTCTTTTATTTAATATTTATTTGGACAACCTTTTGCAGAAACTGAAATGCAATGTACTTGCATACGCAGAATACTGTGTATTTTGGCAGTCCCTTTCACACTCTAATAGTAGTCGGCCATCATATGAGGATCCCATCTTCCTCGATACCGAGCTTCCATGGTTTTTAAATCTTGATGTTCGCCTTGTTCATTGCTTACAGCACATTTGAAGAAAATTGCTCGTGAATAATACCGATTACTTCGAGAGGCTTATGGTGGACGTGCTCTATTCCAAGATACGTGTGAACGTTGGTTTCGGCGTTTCAAAAATGGCGACTTCGATACTGCAGACAAGGAACGTGGAAAACTGCCAGAAAAATACGAAGATGTGAAATTGCAAGCATCGTTGGACGAATATGATTCGCAAACACAAGAACAACTCGCCAAGCAATTGGACGTTAGTCAACAAGTTGGGAAAGACGGGAAAGATTCAGAAAACCGGTACATGGATACCACATAAGCTGGAATGACATGCAAATGAAAAAGCGCAAAAACACGTGACATTTTGCTCGTTATGTACAGAAGGAAATCGTTTTTGTATCGTATAGTTACAAGGGATAAAAAATCTGAAGCGCAAAAAATCATGAACAAACACAAGCGCACCAGCCGTATCGACTACAAGACCAAATCGCTTTGGTAGAAAGAGAATGCTCTGTGTTTGGTGGGACCAGAGGTGTGTGGTCTATTATGAATTATTAAAACCGGGGGAAATGGTTAATACTAACCGTTACTAACATCGATTGACCCAGTTGAACCGTTCGCTGCTTGAAGAAAGGCCAGAATAGTGAAAGAGGTAACGCAAAGTCATTTTTCTTCCTGACAACGCTCCATCAGATACGGCAAAATCGATTCGCAACATGTTGGAAGCCCTCAGCTAGGAAGTTCTACCCCATACAGCTCACTCACCAGACTTGGCTCTTTACGCTTACCACTTACTTGCATCGATGGGCCACGAACTTGCTGAGCAGAGCTTTGGTTCGTAAGAAGATGTGAAAAAATGACTCGACGAATGGTTTGCAGCAAAAGGGGAAGATTTTTACTGGCGTGGTATTCACAAATTGCCCGAAAAATGGAAAAAATGTGTAACAAGCGATGGAGCATACTTTGAATGAAGCATAGATGTTACTACGTACTTCATTTCTAAGCTCTTTTCATGTGTCATTAGTGTACTGATGTTAGCGTCCGCACGGGGTCGTTTCCACTATCTAAATTTATTGTAGGATAGTTCTCTCTCTATATGGAAGTATTTTGTTGAAGTTTCTAACTGGCATACTATTGAAAATTAATTTGCAGACACTATAAAAATCAAATACATTTAACCCACAGCTTTTTATAGCGCCGTTCTGCAATGAATACACGTACATACATATGTATAACGTGTATACATACTACATAGATACATATATTCGATGCTGGGTGGTTGTTGGGGGTTGGCGACGTTAGGTGGCGGTGGTGAGTACATATCCTTTAATATACGTGTTTCCCTTGTCACTTTGCTAAATACACATTGCATACGAAATGTCGTCCCTTCGCATCGTAACCCAGCCGAACCAGCCGGGCCCCTTCTCTCGGCGATGATCAAACACGCGGGTGCTTCTCTTCCAACGCGCCGTTTTTACGCCGACCGCCTGGCCTAATCTACTGTATAAATACTCGAGGAATCTACTTTTCGGTACAAGATAATCCAAACAGAATAACAAGAGAACATCTGTACGATTTTTGCCCGTTGTCTTGTTCATTAGCTTCTACCACACGTATACGGTTATGGACATACGTATTCATATACATGGTGTGAGCGGTAAAACTACGGAATAAATTTATTAAATTGTAGCTATTATATATAGGAAATATTTATTATATTTTAGGGAACCAATCAGCATATATAGACTTTTAAATTCGACTATAAAATGGTATACACGGGTTATCTGGAGCACTTTTGGATTTAAGACATGATTTGGACAAGATATGTATTTCTGGCATTCCTTTCATCTATGATAGATGTATGAGGGTGAAGAACTCAGTCAGCTATCAGACATTGACAAAAATGACGTTAAAATGTGAAGAGACTTAAATATAATATGATTACTGATAATGATTCTATACCAAGTTTTCTAGTCAATAATTGGGCTTCTGTTCTCGCGTTCTCACCAACTGTATTACTTAATTTAGTTCCGGCAACATCTCAATTCACTGAAACGTGGAAAATGAAAAAGGTAACCATTCTCACTGAGTATTTTCCTGATCTTTGCTAAGATTCTGGAGCACATAATGCTTACCATCAATGTTCAACCATGCAACATGGTTTTGTGGCTGGAAGATCAACAGTCACAAATTTAATAAATACAACTCAATGTATCTCATTTGCAATTAATCGAATGTTATCTATATAGACTTCCCAAAAATATTGGACGCCATAGATCCCAATTTGCTTCTCGTTGAATTGAGAACGGTTGATGTTTTCTTATCTTAACAACAAATCTGGTTATGGATTTTATAGTGCGTTCTCGTCTAGGAACTTTGCTATAAATTCATTGGTCCCTCATTATTCAATATTTTTCTGAACGACCTACTTTTGAAATTGAATTCTGTGATTCTGGTATACGCAGATGACCTAAAAATATACAATGTAGAGAGGGAATGTATAAATCTACAGATTAATCCTACAATTAATGATCAATGGTGTGTACCCGATAGGATTTCCTTGAATATTGCTAAATGTTCAGTTCACATTCCAATGATTCTCTGGGTTTGGAATCTATTATTTGACTTGGGTGTATTATTTGCTTTAAAGCTTACTTTTTCCCATCATGTAACAATTCCTTGTCAGCATTCAGATCTTCATGTTTCTTCATTTCTGCATCAATTTTAAATTCCTTTCATTTGGTTTTCAGGTAATGACGTCATTGATAATTAGTATTAGGTCACAGTATGCGATTTTTTTATTGTAATAGATCATTTATTTATTTAAAAGGCACAATCAAAATTGTAACACCTTACATAATAAAATGTTTAGAAAAAGGTCATTTAAAGAGTGAGAAACACATCTCATTACTAAGAAAAAGTGAAGGTGAACGTTACTGTGTGTATGGGATACATTTGTACCTGCTTCTAACTTTAACTCTAACTTACCAAATGGCGGTATTCGGTTTCAGTAAAACGGTGTACGTCCTGTTTGCAAGATGACTTGGTTAGGTCACCAGACTTTACTCTTCCTAACTTTTTATGGGGACCTTTAAGAAATAGAAAAATAGAATAAAGTAAAATGAATAGAATTAGACCTGACGTCATCCTAAATGTAAAAACTGAGATGTTCGATGACATTCCGAATGTTAGATTTAAAAGAAGCAATTATCTAAATTCTTGAATGAAAGCGCTTATCTCTCTTTTTTCTTATTAATGAAATGTATGTTTTCCACTTTTTAACTTTGTCAAATTTTTGATGGTATAATTTATATAATTAAATGATCCATGGAACTTAAAATTGCCGCAAAAATGTATATTTTTAAAAAATAGAATTGATTTGTTCGAGCATTATTTAGAAAAACAAATTAATTCAAATTTAATGAATGTATTCCTTACTTTTGACTTGCACAGTGTACATGTGTGTAAAATATGTATATACGTGGGAAGAAAAAATTACTCTTAACATTCTTAGTATGATTACTTAATTTCCGTTTAAACTTATAATGGAAAATTTTAAGCTGTGGCTTAGAATTTGTATTAAAATATGACGTGCTGTTACTAAAACACTTGTCTAAAAATAGATTGACGTGAACTTGAAATTCTGTGGTTCAACTTGATCTTCAACGGTTACAATAACAAATAATGGAAGTTTTGCTACGGAAAAATTCTATTTAATTCAGGAATAAATCTTGTATGGAGTGTAATAATCCTATTTTTAAACTTAACGGTCTTTTTTTTAATTATTTTTAAAATTGTTCTGTAATTTGAATTTGTTAATTTGTAGTTTGTCTGGAAACATCGGAGGATGCCTTTGGAAGTTATGTTCATCCGTTTTTGAACTTGTTAAAAGAAAACCTAGAAATTCTCAGCAATATTTATATGCATGTATTCGTTTTCTTATTTGAAATTATAAGAAGATATATAATTAGTATATTATTAGCAATCTACACCATATGTTCCTTGGTTTCTTCCATATTTTAAAAATCTAAAATGGGCGAAATTTTGACGAATTTTCAAAGGTTTATGTTCCTAGCCTTCGGTGAATCTTGAACCAACTAGTGGAGCGAGTGCCTCGGCTTGTGAAAGCTGTTCTTCGCGCAAAAGGTGAACGGAATGTTTAAGAAGTTTTTGTTTATTTTCGTTAGAGTTCCTTTTTTTTTACTTTTACATTTTAATTTTAATCTCTAAGTTTTGGAAAAATTAGTTTGAACATTTTCTCGTTCTTTTTTTAATTTATTTTCGTGTCCGAACTAATATGGACGGTAGTGTACGTAATACATACAAGATTTCTGATTTACGGCACATTTGTAAGGTAATCACGGGCTAGTATGATTTGTAAATGGTAAATGCTCCATGGTAACAATGCACTTAGTTTGGCTAGTCTAGGATCCCCGTCCTTCAGAAAGTGTTAGATATTCTTTTTTGAAAAAACTTCTGATGTATATCAGATAGGCGGAAGAGTTGGCTTTCAGTTTCTCCAAATTGTATAAACGATATTTTAGGGCTATTTTTTTTTGTTAAATTTTTAGATCGTACGTTTTATTAGATAAGAGATCTTTACAATGAATGTAGTTTCAACTGAAGATGCCCGTAAGACGGACAAACATATATTTCAGTTTAATTTGAAGTTAAAGAAGCTTCTATTCTTTGCGATTATTGAAACATTCGAATTTGAATAGAGGTCATATATTATGAACCCAACAAGTGATGTAAACTCAATATCCGCACAAAAACTAACTAAGAAAATAATAAAATAAATATCTATATTTCCATATCAAACCCTCTCCCCTGCAATAACCTGTCTCCCGAAACTCAATTGAATTATTAACGCATCATTAGCAACGAATTAAAATTTACTTGATGCCGTATAACCTTCCCCCAACTCTTTTTCAACCGACGAACCACCTCCTTTGTACAGCCGTTTCGAAGCCGGGGCGCAGACACAATGCAAGGCTACCGAAAGCTAATACAAAATAGGAATTTTATGAACTGTAGTGCGCTGCTACCGCCGCAACAGCTAGCAGGTGTCCACTCTACAGCATGTGCGTTTATTACGAACTTATATCTCGCCTCATCCCCTGTTACGGGGTTCCTATGACTCGGCGCTAGCTCGAACTGGCTAATGTAAGGGGTGGCGTTCTGTTTGGATAAACCGAGGGGGGTGTTAGAACGTTTAGCGTAAATTCTTGAGCTGTTAGATAAATAAAAGAGCATATAAATGTGCATATATCTATAGATGTGTCACGCTAACTGAATAATAGCGTGTTATGTATTGAATGCGCTGTTTGCGATATTAGTATTGAAATAGAAATAACAGCTTTATTCTTTCTAGATTGATGAAGTTTAATTTATCTAAATGTTATAAATAAGCGACACGTTAGAAATTACAAAAAGGGGAGACTGTAATAGTGTGGATTGCGTTTAAATTGTGCAGTTGTGTTATTATATTCCTATAGCTTTAGAAAAACCGGATCATTTTCACTTTGAGTTACTGTATATATACTTATGCCGCGCAGTGGAGTCAAGTTCTCGAAAAAAATTCAATATCTACAGAACGAATAGCCCTACCGAACTGCGGTTGGTCTCATTCAATTCAGCATAAAGAAGACATTTAGAAACTAACATGATAAAGTAGGAATTATTCTTCAATAATATATATCGTCTGCATCATCATGTTGAGCACTATCAGCGGGAAGTGTAAACACAAAATTATTGGCCATCCAATCACCATTATTCTTTTTAAACACATTTTTGTCTCGATTGACTGATCTCCACATAAGATTGACATTAAGAAGAAATCTTCTTCTAATTGCGTTGGAAATTAAAGATATTTGATCTTCAACAGCATTAGAAAACTTTTCACGGACGAAATAATCAAACGACTGAACGTATGAAGCAAATATTCACACAAATCACTGTAACTGTTAACTAGGGACTCCATTATAACTTGAGGTCTAGCGTTACACAAATCTTATTAACCCCTACATTGGAATAGTTTATATGGGGAAAATTCCAGTTTCAAGGAATTGTGTAAGATAATGTACTTTAGTGCAATGGCAATGTAGTGTGATGTAATATATGTAGTGTAATACAATGTAATTTTCTTGAAATTTCGATAAAATGAAATATTCGATAAGGAAATTAAAAGATATTCTAAGTAAAGTTATAAAATTTCAAACAATGATGATTTATAAAACTGTGGTGATAGTAAAGTCAGCGTGATAACTGCTCAGTGTTTCGTATGAGAAAAACCAGCTTTGCTTACTTAAATACTAAAGCTACTTCAAGAACTAAGTTTAGATATGGTCAACACTAATGCAAGTTGTTCGTAATTACTATTACTATACCATTAAACATAAAATAAGAAAGTTGTTATCAACACCCCGTACGGCGGCAATACTGTTAAGCTAAAACCATTTTTTTCAAATGGGTTGTCCTTCAACATGACTACACTGCATGTTTCAAAATCAAATTCCCGCAAGAAGTTCGAAAAATTCTAATAGGACAGTTCGGACATGCTGTATTGTTAGTTGTATAATACGTAGTTATAAACATTCGGTGGCGGTGAAATACTGAAACTATGTGCACAAGTTCTGAATTTTCGCTGAGATCCCAGCTAAATGACGAGAATTTCTAAATAGGCAGCTGATCCCTTAGGGTTCTTTGCACTAATGCATTCTGATTCTAATTCAATCGATGTCGATTTAAAGCTTTTTCAAAATAAAATTATATGTAGTATTTATAGCGCAGTTTGGTTTATTAACGTGCCACATGTTTTGGGATTGTATCTACATGTTCATACCGAATTGATATACACTATTTTAAAACTAGAAGTCCGTATATTTCTTAAGAAAAGATGATTTTGCCTGCCGCAATTATTTCCGTTGCCCCACTGCGCGCCGTATAGCTATAGCTGCCTATATTTCTATTACATATATGTTTCGAGAATGCTTAATGTATTTTGCATACGTAAAAAGATATATTGGAATTATATCTCGTCAATGATCCGTGAACCTATTCCAGCCGATGCTTCCGAACGCAACATTTGAATATTAGCAGGGAACAACCGCATAATTTCGAACGTACGCATTAACCCGACGCTTTCAGTAAACGGGAAAACTAGCAAGGGGATGGGATTGATCTTTGGAAAGATAAGTGAATCATAATCACCGGCAGACGGCACCACCGTCGCACGCTGATAGAGACATTTATTTTATTGCAATTGCCGGGGAGAACGGTGATGCCGTTTCTCTGGCAATCTAATCATTTTCTCGTTATCGGCAGGAGGACGGTGCATCTCTTCTATTGTACAAATCTAACGCATCTGCGTGGTTTGCGAAATACTATGATGGGCGATTGTGCTTTCGGTAATTGAATTTTCCCTTATTGGTGTTATTATTTGTAATGTATTAGGTCTTGAATATCCTTGCCTTCTTTCCTTTGAAACATTAATTTATATATACTAGGTGCAAATCTAAGAACTGTTGATTGCATTCTGGGCGATTCTAAAATAAATTGAACACCGGCTTCATTTGAAACAAATGACGCATGTCTAGCGATATACCTCCCTCACCTCGCAGTAACACGGATTTAGTACTAGTAGTAGTAGTTAAACAAAGGTAGAGAATACCGTTAGACAGAGATTAGCATACTGACGCACAGACGCTTTGTAGAATAGCATGCGTATCTCCCGACTTTGTTAACTTGTAGAAATCTTATTTCATCCTTCTCCTGCTTACAATTATGACAATCGACGCGTCAAAAGTGCGTCATGGTACACATATCGGTTTCTCTTTCTATTACACATATATTTTTACTACGTCTAAAATTAAAAAGAAAATTGTCACATGACATAGAAGGTATCCAGTTATACAGGAGTGCCTATACTTTTATTATTTCTTAGATAAAGTTGCGATGGCCCCCAAGATCTTACTCGAAAAGACAGATTGAAAACTGAAATTAGACATCAAATGAAACACATTCCTATCATACATTAAAAATTTTATCGTTGAAAATTACAACGAAAATTATAACGTATCGTCATTAAAAACCAATGGAAGTTCTCTCTAATACGTTAACAATTAGCAAAAGGAAATCGACATATACAGCACTTACTACTGAACCCAAATAATTTTATCGAACTAATTTATTACACTGGAAAATAATGAAATTGCTTCTTAGATGAAAGTACCCAATCCTGAATGAATTGAACGTGCTTGCATGGGCAACCCTCTCGTCTTAGAACAGCCAAAATTAAAGAAAGTGTTTTTGTGAAGCCTCAGATTAAACAGAGAGCCTAAATTTGAGAAGCAAAAATAAACAGGTTTAGGGTGCGTTCTATCAAGTGGCGGTGAAGTTCCAAGGGATAGCATGGCCGACAATTATAGGGAATTTGTCGGGGAAATATTTTGCATTATTTTATGAATTCGGAAGCTATAGGGTCTTAAGGATTCACTTTCTTGACTTCCATTTGAATATCTACTCTGATAACTATGACTAGGTCAATGGTAGGTGTGACGAACGTTTTCATCAGAGTATTGGTGAGATGGGGTAACGGTATCAGGGCAAATGATAATACTGACTATTGTTGAACGCCTATCAGGAAATTTCGAACTAGAGACCAGGTTGGGGGCCTGTATACCATGGGAAAAAATTCGGAACTAGATAATAGGTATGGGCGTGGTACTGGGCAGGTGTTAATTATAGGTGTGCCTGGCTGGCTGGCGCTGTTTAAGCTATTCCTGGAGCTGCTTAAGCTGTTTTGGGAACATTTTTTCTCAAAAGTGCGTACATATTACAAGGAAACTTCGTTATATTCGCATTTAACACTCTGAATTCATTAAGGAATGGAAAATTCATCTCGGAAGCATTAACTTTTCGAAATTTTGTGTTGGAATTATCTTTTTTGCGTCTTTACAATTTAGCCTCAAGAAACCTTTTTTATTTACGTAGATTCGCTCCAAAATGATATCAAACCTATTTTTTGTATTACTTTTCTCAACGAAATTTCTATCGTAACATATAACCTTGTATAATTTGCATATTTGTCAACTGTAGAGCCTGAGAGTTATCTAGAATTCCCAACTTATTCCACAAACCGAAAAAATTTTTCCTCAGCAATGTTGTCCATGGTTAATAACTAGATTATTACGTCGTCTGTTTAATGAACTACATAATAGAATTGACCATTACCTCTCTTTTTTTAAAAAATCTTGTTAATAATGAATTGAATAAATTTGGAAAGGAAAAAGATATTTTTAGAAGACGAATAATGAAGAAATGGTGAGTTTTTTCAAAGTTAACTAAATATTGTCGTTCAATTTAGTTGGTCAAAAATCAAACACATCCGCTAAAAATCTCCCATCAGATTCAACATTTAATTCCGATAATCCCCACCTCAAGCGAACGAAGTCTAAAATCTCCAACGAGCACGTCCTAAACGATAGCCGTTGAATGCTTCATCGCTCCGAAAGACCCGGTCATATCAAGACGACGCTTTCCTATTCCGCACCCGTCTTCGATACCGAAGAAAGCCGGGAAGGAAGAGGCGGAATCGATGAATTAGCATAGCAAGGACCGGAGGGTTTCGGGGGTAGGAAGTCGCTGATTGGTGTTTGCCGAGGATCGTCTTGCAACGGTCCGGTGGCGGCGGTACGGATTCCGCAGCACTGATTTTCGTTTCGGGGAGGACGACGGCGTGAGGGGGAGAGTTGGAGGACCGACCGCCGGCTTTATTGGTAGACAATTAAGAGTCATCGTTATTCGGAGTGCATCTGACTGTTTACAAGTTTGATTGAATTTAACGTGGCCCGGGTATAGTAGCGAAACGAGTCGAACAGAGGATCCTACGGTCGGCCTACGTCGTTCTCTCTAACGAGGTTTTTACCGGGCACACGTATGTTCGTAGGCGAGACGTCGGTGAGGGTAGGGACGGAGAGATAGGGTTGTAAAAAGTATATGAAAAGGTGAAACGAGCGGTGAATTAACGTGAGTACGAGTGTCATACGCAAGATGGCAGTCTGACCAAATTGACGTCTAAATTTACAGATTATGTATATAAACAGGCCGAGAATTAGATTTGTAGTTAAATAATATAACGAACTTTTTTATGTTTTTCATGATTCCACTAGCCAACAAATAAATTTTGTTTTGGTAACTAAGATCTGATACTTGTTTTTAACTATTATCAGTACGTTAATGCCAAATATGTTAAAGCTCTAAATGTGCAAGGGGACTGTTTCAAATATATACATATATCAAAAAGTTTCCACTATGTTACAGAGAAATTAAAGCTTGGGTATTTGATGGACTTCAAGCTCTATGAAGGAAGCTGAGAAACAAATCAGGACTCCATTCATTATGGTCGAGAAAAATTTTCTTGGAAACAAGAATTATAAAGATCTAGTGGTATCAATGCTTCAAAAAATTCCACTGCCTAGGTTGTAACATGTAGATTTCCCAAAAATTTAGGTGCTTTAAGAGATGAGCAAAGCGAGAGATTTCATCAAGATTTATGAACAATGGAAACTCGGTACCAAGGGAGATGAGATCCTGATATGATAGCCGACTTCTGTTGGAGTGTTCAAAGGTATTGCCAAACCGAAATACACAACGGAAAGTGCAGCAAAGGAAAATTTATTCCCTGATTGCTGTTTTTACAAGTACCGTTGTACTTTTTTGGTGATTATCGAAATAAATACTTGTACTAAACTCGTGACTAGTATTTATTATATTTAAATAAAGAAATGAATATGGGTAAAGAAGTAAAACAAATTTTTACAAATATTTCCAATATATTTAACACGGCTTAATATCACGTTTCGCCCTTACTACGTTATTTACACTCAAATCCGAGATCTCCTCTCTTACACTAATTAAGGCTAATGTGTACATATTGTATTTACATAATAGTACATCTGAATATTTAGGTTTATTTATCTCTAGGGACTCGAGTAAATTTAATCTTAAACCTTTAGTTTCGGAATGTGAAACTTTGAAATTATTGTTGACATTGGTTATTCTCTAGTAAATGGGGAGCATAATTGGAATTTTTATTTTTATGTACATATCTTATGAAGTGCTCGTGTATTCTTTTATCATCATTCTTACCTGTTTCGCGGATATATGTTTTTGGGCAATTGCTTTGTTTATTTTTTTTATGATTTTTCTTAATTTAAATATTTGTATTAATTCAAAAGCTATTTAAAATCATCTATATTTCATTCCAATTTACATTAATTTTCTGCTTAGAAAATCAATATGAAATTGATATTTTGAAGATCTGTTGTCAATATTTTATCACCCATCCAAAATCTATTTGCTACGCTACTGGTTACGAAATCGCCAACGTGACAAAAATTTAGCAAGGCGCGAAATTTAAACTGTCCTCAAACATTTAAAATCACTCAGTATTCCTTACATGTTACATACTGTTAGATGCATAACTTAAATCTAGATTTCAAAATAGTATCAATCAACGATTCCTTTCAGCTTTCACACTAGCCCTACTAAATCTCGGATCTTCTACTAACAGAAGCAATAATGATAATGATAAATACATACATGCACACTACGTTTAACACAATACAATCGACCGTTTATGATGTTTAGTAGAGTTTATTGTGAACACATGTTCTACCCAAAGCACGACACAGATATCTCAATTGGAGTCCCGCGTACTGTAAACGTTACATTGAACTGTATTTTAATCCAATCAAGCCGAGGGATTATGATGTAAGTAGCGTGTTCACGGCTATTGTAATGAATATTAAATCATTGCCGGTCGGCTGCTTTCAATGCCGATCGAGTTCAGACACTACGATGATGTGTTAAATGTTTGTCGGAAGGGTGTGAAATAGATTCTGTATATATAAGTATTAAGAGGTATGGAAAGTTACTGCAAAAGTTATTTAATAAGTAAACTACAACGGTATTATAGTCGAATTACGATAAGTAACAAATCTGTTTATTTCCGTTTATTAAAATTGAAGAGGAGGTATCCCTACTGGAAGATTACGGCATGAATCATTCCGAAAACCTATTAAAATATCGATAGTGTTGCTCATCGTTCATGTGGTTATTCCGACATATATATATATACGTATGTACGTAGCGTGTATGTATATGTAAATATTTTTAAAATAGCAGCCGTTCGTATCCTTTCGAACAAAAATACATGTTCAGACGTTCTAGTTATATTCGGTCGCCCACGCATGTTACGGTGTAACGCATCTAACCGTCGAAAACTGAAAAGAACAAATTGTTACATTCTGAATATAAAACAATTTTATAAAAGTTAAATATTTACAACTTAATAATTTTTATTTTCGCAAAATTATTATAACTTCTCACATCCCATTTTTTGTAAAGTATTTACGTTTTTTTTTAATACTGTAATTGTTTAACATTTTTGTAGTCCCTTCATACTAAGAAGTTGAACTTGAAATCTCATAAACATTTCATCTTTTACAAAATATTCATATTCGCTTTCTTGCAAAGCCCTTGTAATTTCATAATGTCTCTAATTTTTAATATTTCTTCTCGGTAAAATATTTGTAATTTTTATAATACCTTTCTTTTCTGTAAAATATGTATTTATAATTTTGTGCATTTCTTTAACGACTTAACAATGAACATTACTTAGAATTTTTACAAAAAAAAAACCCAACTTGCACTTAAACAACTTTAATAACTGTATTTGTTTTATAATACTTTTCAATACATTTAACTTGCCCATCTGTATCGACACGCTCACTTTAAGGTTTCTTGTCTACCGCCTTCCCTTATCTCTTTATCGTCACTTTATACATATTGCACCGAATCATTCACTTATATTTCTCTAATTTGCACGCATTTTGTTAAATAATTGTATAACTTTTAGGATATTAATTTTATTTATAATTCCTATAAATACTTCTTTCTCTTTTTTATTATAAAACATTTGTAACTTAATTTTTAATTTTCTTTTATATTTTTTATATAAATCGCAGATATTTTTATTTTATTTATTCTTTTCCTATGATGGAATTGAATAATGCTCTGGACAATGTTAACAATACTTCGCCTGGTATACATGATATCCCGTATAACCTGTTAACATACTTGCCTTACTACAAATAAAGAAATTGTATGATGTAGTGGTCAATTTTGTCGAATGCTTTGTTAAAATCAGTGTAAATAACATCTACCTGTCGACGATTGTCAATGCTTCGCTGACATACTGAGTAAGTTCAACTAAATTCGTAACAGTTGACCGTCCACTAACAAAACCATGCTGATTAATAGAGAGGTATGGCTTAACACAGTTGTACAACCTAGTATTCAGAAGTTGCTCGAAAACTTTAGCGCAATTAGGGAGAATACTAATTGGTCTGTAGTTAAGAAGTGAGAATAGCCAAGTTGAAGATATAGCAAAGAGGATCGCATAACACCGGAGCACAATCATGCATGAGAAAGCTCGGAATATCATCATGTCCAAAAACAGAAGTTGTTTTGAGTCTGTTCAAAGCGAGCAAAACATCCCGCGCCGAAAAGTACCCGATATTGAAACAACAGCTGTTGACTTCCGACTTGGATGTGGTAGTGTTATTGGAGAAGGTAGTGGTATATCCATTTGAGAACACACTGGCAAAGGCCTGCAGAATATCAGAAGGCTGGTCAAGAACAGTATTGTTATACTTCATAGACACAATGTTAATATCATTCAATATGCTGGTGATATCTGCATATACTTGGTAAATAAAAATATCGACAAACCTTCTAAAGATCTTTCAAACACAATGAAGTTGATTGGGAATTGGTTGTAAAATAATGAACGAATACTTTCTTCTGATAAAACGAATTTGATGCGTTTCTCGATGTCAAGGAGAGTTCCGATTTGAAATATTAAATTTGATGGTGATATGTATTGATTTGTATTCTTTTGAATGGAGTTCATAATATGCCACTAGGAATGCTTGAGGAATTGCAAATTTTGTATGATTTCCACACACACATCCAGTCCATGACATGAAGATACCGTGGTATCTATGACAATCATGTTTTATTACACTGTATTTTTATGCAATAAGCGAACTATTTTTGGAATTTGAACGTGCCATGATGAGATATAAGAAACGAAGTAGGAGTAAGAGAAAAATAGAAAAAAGAGAAGCGAGAATGCTGTATTCTTATGTAATATGTAAAATTGAATATTTCTGTAAATGTAGCATTCTTATTAAAACTTGTCCAACAATGGGCTGAGATATTTGGTTACAAATATTAAAACTAAAAAGTATACGAACTCATTTCTTTTATATTTTATTATTTTCATGAAATACCTACTAATTATTCCGACCAACCAATCTCATATTTATCTTCGCTAAGAATCAAACATAATGCGAACGTGTAAACCTTCTCGGCCCCCGTTGTAGACTCACGTATCCCCTAGAAAGTGAAGAGTCATCATGCAAACCAATTGTAGTTGATTGCGCGGATTTTGCCGTTGACGCGTAAAATCAATCGAACATCGCGATCCACCGTTACGCGATTCTCTATTAGAGGCGGTAACTCCAAAGTGCCGCAGCAATATTTCCAAATACCAGACGCATATAACCCCGAACGTGAAACGTATACGTGGAGAGGCGGACGGTTACGACGCGTACTCGAAAATGGCAAATCAACATGCGCGTGATTTGTTACATCGTTCGACAAACAGCAATCACCCATTCGCAATTATAATACGGGCGAACGTGTTTCGGAAAAACGATGCGATCGAATTTGATTAAAAACCGAAGGCCATGTAAGGGGTGGTTCCCTGTCCAATTTATTAGGGTCACTTGCTAAAATCGCGATTTTGTTAAAATATATAATGAAAAACGTATTGTACTAGCATAAGTTTATTCAGAACTGTTTATACTATATAACTATTAGTATTTTGTAATGCCTCCTTTGGCTTTTGTAATTGCTGTTATTCTTTTTGGTATGCTGTCTATGTAAGCATTATTTACCCATAACGAAAATATATAATGCGCATACAAGTAACAGCTTAAAGTGCAACACTAACACGTAAACACGGAAAAATCGTTGTTACATAAACAGAAATATTATTTCTATTATAGTAACCGATTCAAATAATTTTCTACGAATTACTGTGTCTTTCAATCTTGTTTCTACCCATCATGAGGGGGATAATAATAGCGAAGATGTTATTAAGTGGCGCTTTTATATTTAGGGAACGTATCTACACAGTTATTGTAAACCCTATTCATGCGTTTTATACTTTTATTTGTAAATTATCGCGTTGGAAGCACATAAAAGCTTAAATTTATAAGGTGACCCTAATAAAATGGACACGGACTGTAATATTGACAAGTATCGTATGGTAATTCTAAGGCGGTGTATTTGATTTTCTTCAGCTATTTTTATTGGCGTATACTTAAGACAGCGTGTAAGAATAAAACTGAAGCAATTTCTACGAATGCCAACGTACGATTTTGTACGTAGATCAGCAAATGCATAATTTCAATGTTTGTTTGGCCTGCTTCATTTTGCTCACGCACTCGTAACGGAGCTGATTAAGTGCCGAGTTTGACCAGAAGCGCAGCTGTTCAATCCAGATCCGGCCCTCATTAGTTAGCCTGTCTGAAATATCATAATTAATCGACTCAGCATCGCCACCGTAGCATAGCCAACACTTGCTCGCTGGCTTGCTCGATTCCTTTACGTGAATACATTATTTTCTGATAACGCAACGACAAGCTGGTGCAGACAAGGAGATGTAATTTGCGTAATGGATATTCGGTTTTCGGTCGTGATGTTCGATTCGACGCTAAAAGAGAAGAAATAGTATATGGGGAAGATGCTTTACTACCGTTTGTCTAGCATGTATTTTTCTTTCCAGAAAGTAACTTATGCGTATGCAACGTCTATTATATTTTTAAAGAGTCTTGTACGATTGTGCATGCATTACCGGTGATAGTGGTTCAGTGCCTTGTGCACTTGGCTATTGGCGTCGAGAGCGCAGGTTCGAAACTCTTAGGGCTGTTTTTCAGGGTTCAGATTTTTCTGTGGCTTCCTCAGTCTATAGTGGATGAATATATTAAGATACACCACAGACGCAGGTGTGATAATAACTCATGCCCGACAGATGCCACTTGTAACTGGTGATAGCTGCTGGGAGATGCGGTAGCACTTAATTATTATGATAACTGTGTGATTCGTTTTGCTTAAGCAGTTAACAGTGTGCGAAGTTGCAAACGAAGTATAATAGATAACACTGGCCGACATACATGTTGGTGCCTCGGATTTTTTAAGTATAATTACGCAATTTTCGGGTGCCTAATCAAATGCCATCATACAGTAATTGGTAAAGGATGCTACGGACTGATGAGTCAAAGCTTAAGGTGTTCGGACAATCCAGGCGTATTTTTGTAAGAAGTGCGAAAAATCAAAGAATCTTGCAGGAGTATGTAATGCCAACTGTCAAGCAAGGAAGTTCTATACTTGTTTGTTAAAATATGTCGAAACGCGTATGTAAGTAAAGATTTCGCCTTAAACCAAATCCCAGATGAGCGAAATTTTGACGAATTGCGTCTGCAACTGAAAATTTTGATTAGATTTAGCGATATCATAAATGCGGAACGATATCGAAATACTAACGCCGACGATGGGTGTATAAAATTCCTGAAGAAGACTGACAGCACCAGATATCGTCGCCGAAATCAATACTTTCTCGTTTTGTTTTAATTTATTTGCATGTCCGTACTAATATAGATGGTAGTACATGTCATCTCTTTACTAGTTTCGAATCTCCTTTTTAAAATTTAAAAACCAGAAAAATATTTTAAAAAGCATATTTTCTCATACATTTGTATTCCAGCAAAATAATTTCTTGTAATGGTTATCAAAAATACCAAAAAAAAAAACGATTTCTCCACACCAATCCAGCCTATGATAATTCTCCTCAAGCATACATCGCTCAAAATATCCCATCCAATTCGGCGTAAGTAACGGGAAAGATTCTCCCGAGCCGTTTACGAGTAATAACTTTGTAAAATGTTATCGTGAAAGAGGTCCTCCGATGTGACAGGACACCTGGTTCACCCGCTCCTTTCCTGAAGCGACATCATCATATTACTCGGCACGGAATGCGGAGCGACAGCGTCGCCCTGTCTCACCCCGCGGCACCATCGCCCGGTTGCAGAGAGACGAGGAACCGAAGCAAACGTTTCGTAACCGCACTTGTCACATCTAGTAGCGATGTCTGGGCGTTCGTTCGGGAAGCCCGCCTTTATTATGCATCCCTTTGCTTCGCTAATAAAGTCGACTGCCGGATTTCAAACGTACAATTACGTCAAAATAAACGTTTCGGGTTAAGCATCGCGGTTTGTTCTCTACGACGTATATCCATAACGTATGACGAAGTTCAAGTCAATGTGGTTGGAGTTAAGATTCGTACGCTTGTATAGTTTTGCTATTCAAAAAATGTTGGTCAATAAGGTTGAGATTATTCGAATAAAATTAGAATTTTAATAAAGAAGAAATTAAGATAATCATTGCATTTTGCATTTATTTAAGATATGAGACATAACCTCAAATTTTTTCTAAATACGGTACGCGACAAAATAAACAGTACCGAAATGCGCACGCGTCAAATGTGTATGTGTCATGTACTGAAACGTGACGAAAGGTTTCAATAGACAAATTAATTTGCAAAACAAAAAGGGTCGAGATAAAATTACAGTTTTCCTGCAATTACCCAACGTAATTAGTTTCCGAAAAAATATGTGGTGGAACGACCAATCCTCAATATATATAAATAGTCGAATTTTGGCGATTTTCAATACTAATAATATCGGTACACCTAGGAATCGAGACAGTGCCAGAAATATTTTAATATAACAGCGTTTTGGAAACTTATTTTGTCGGTCGTCAAGTTGAAGGCTATTGTAGCCCTTTTTTGTTTATGAGAGAGTGATTTAAATAACGTTGAAAGATTGCCAGCGGATTTTCGTATCTTGAATTTTAACGTACGAATATTACATTATTTATAGATAATAATATTTGACGTTTGTCGCTTTTTCGCTACGCCTACTACACGCCATAAAATTCGATGAGTGTATCGAACAGTCGACGTTATTTCGGAGAAGTTTCCAAAGCACTTTGTCGCACGATATTAATTACGGGAATGCGCGTGTATGTTTCGTATTCAGTGGGTTTGTTTTTTTATAAAATGAAAGGCTATTTTTGAAATTTATAAATTACAATAAAATTTCGTAAGTGATCTTCTACTCTTAGCAATATTTTCAATAACATTTTGGCAAACTTGCGACACAGTTTCATGACTACGGTCAATAGTGTTTTCTTTTAAAATTGAGTTAATTAAAAAGATTTATTAACGCGTTTTCGTTTGCTGAATACATACATACTTTTCTATATTGCGCTGCTGTGCATGAGTGGATCCCTATGCTGCACCCCTGATCCTCTTACAGCAAAACTACAGTGCCACTATACTTTTTAATTTTCCCTTTACACTAATGCATTTGGTACATCGGTATTCCGTCTCAACAGCCACCTGGATAAGCCAATATCTTCCACAATGTCTCTGATGGGTATTCGTCGGTCTTGCAGTACGATATCGTGTACCTGTTTAATGTTTTTGTCTGTAGTTACAGTTGTGGAAGGACCACCGGCATATTGGGTTTTCACAGGATGTCCTTCCGCATTTAAAATCTCGACACCAGCGTTTGACTATATCATAAACTGTAGATGCACCAAAGGTTACCATAATGTCTTTATGAATTTGATTTGGCGTCATGCCTTTTTGCTGGAGGTATTTTATTACGGCGCTTTGTTCTATAGGATCCGTTCCTAGTCTTTTCGTCTAAAAATTTTAGATAATTACTTGTGTATAATTTATTTTTTTCTACAATAGAAATTATATTATATTGTATTAGATTATATTTATTTACATATTTAATATGCATTATACAAAGCAAAAAATAGCATAGAGAATGACTTTTATTTATATGTATTTTTTTAACATTTCACCGATTTATTATTTATTTTTTAAACAAATCCGCAAGCAATTAAAATAAATAAGAGGAAATAGATTGTGAACATTGTTTCTTCTTTTTCTTATTTAATTTTACTTTTGTATAAATATTTTATCAGCAACTGTATAAATCTTCATACTTTATCGTTTCCTACCGCATGCTATGCGTATAAGCATGTTATTCGGTGGGTTTTACGATGCGAAACATTGAGAATTGTTATACAGATCGCTAATGTAAATATGCACGTAAATATTTACCGGTTACATACCGGTGTAGGGTGTGGATGTTCTTACAAAACGCGTGCATACGTTTGGTATCTTGCATCACTGAGTACATGCATACATACATAAATATATAAGAACGCATAAAATCGTATAACGCTAATTTCGAGACGTATTCAGGATACATCAGCGCCCACGTTAAGAATTCCCGCTTTATAATTCGGTACAACGTTTGCCAAAAATAATAACTATTGCATTTCGTTTTACGCTTATTTATACGTCGTTTGACTGCAGGCGAATAGCTTTCATAAACATAGCTGTTGCGCATGAATTACGGGATTTGAGAGTAATTGCAGCAACAACATCTTCTTGTACGCTGAATACTGTAACTATGCATATTTTACACCTTCTGTAGCGCTGCAGCTGTGAATGTTTTTGGTTAAATAATAATTTAAAAGTACAGTCTTTCTTTTTAAGCTTCTGTTGAAATTCGCCGTTCTGTTAATATTTTAATACGTGCATCATCAAGAACCAGTTATATGATGCAGTACACACATTAGCAGTAATTGGTTTCGCATAACTGTTTTACTTTCCATCTTAAAAGTGTGACCTGTGTTGATGTGATGAGCTATTTTTGGACGTAACTTCACTTGAGCAACGTGTTCCTTATAGGGGCATTCTTCTTTCAGCCTGCGTACAGTTTAGGTCACCAGTTACAATTATTTCTATAAATTACAGAGTATAGGTTTTAAGAGAGTTTCGTGGTGTGTTTTTGTTGGAAAAAGTTGATATTAAATTGTATTTTTTAAGTAATTTCTTCACGCTATTCTGATAAAATCTTTTGCCATACATGCTTTTATTGAAGCTGGCTTTTTCTCAACATTACAAGACGTATTCAAATTCCTTATTTGTATTTTTTTGGTGAAAGTGGGATCGGAAGCAACCTATTTATTAAACCATCGAAACTGTTTAAAACTTTATAGTTGTAATAAGCATGGGATTGCCTGTGAATGTAGTTATTTACAAATTCAGACAGGATTACAAAAACGTCATCGACAGTATCTTACGCAATAATTAGGAAATGTTTTACAATTGGAATTAATAGTGTTGATCAAAGTTGATACGAAATAAATTAGCTAAGAGAGATGACGAGTTTTTCGTTGGTGTTTCAAAAAAAAGTGTGTTTTTGCTCTGTGCATAATTTATTTTGTATATATCGTAATAAAATATGTTTACGAGATTGGTTTTCGTTTTTATTTCGCTTTTAGTTCTGTAATACAGCTTCGTTTCCTTTATTTACCTTTCTTTTTCTAGGTTTCCTGTACATTGCTGATTCCTCCATACCATTAGTATTTATAAGAGCGAAGCGTCTAATTTACCTTTTTTTGTTGGTCAAGGAAAAATTTATTAACCTAGCACCAAGTTACTATCTTCAGTTAATAAATTAGTTCCGTCAGCATATAAAACGAACTGCACGACAAGGTAGCAAGCTGGGGTATTGTTGATATAAATTAAGAATGGGAGAGGTGCCATTACTGTACCTTGGGGAACCCTTGCTGAAAGTCGGTGATAATTAGATACGATGTGTTAGAAGTGACACAGTGTGGTCTATTCAAGAAGGAAAACCGTAGTATAGTGGTGGTAACACAGTCGTATGCCTTAAATATGTTACATTACATACCATAGTTAAAACCGTTTTCTGTGATTAATATAAGCCTATTCGCAACGCCAAAGGTTGATAATGATTTGAAATAATAATGACTTCTATTACATAGGACAACTTCATCAAAATATTTAGTAATGCGCGAGCTTGAAGCTCATTTAAAAATCTTACGGACTATAGAACTATACACCTAGTGAAATTTCTATAGTTCAGTTTATTATTGTATTCTTATTCTAATTCGAAAAACTCATTTCTTTCATAGGTTTGGTTCCAAAATCGCCGGGCAAAATTTCGAAAACAAGAACGACTAGCCCAACAGAAGGCGACAAATTCGAACGGCGACAGCTCCGGCGGTCAGCCTAACATCAAGGCGGAGAACAGTAACAGCACAACGAAATCGAATCTGGGCGGCAGCAAGGACGTCAAACCCGGTTCCCCGCATTCGGGTATATCGACTACCCCCAATTCGAACACCAGCGTATCATCGCACCAATCGTCATCCAACGGCGACGTTAAACCAATGAACGGTAAATAGAATCTTTCGTTACAAAAACAAAAAACTGTTTCGTTTCGAAAATAAAAGAACTATCTCGGCTACATGAAGCAGATTACCATCATCTTGACGGACGTTTTATTTTTCTGAGTTTTTTAAATTTCCTCGCTGCAACAAAGGTGACCTAAATGAGGAACATCTGTTCGATATCGAGTAAAGTTTGTGTCACATCGTGGGTCGAATACGTGATTGTCTTTTCGATGCCAACTTACCTCAACAGTCACAAGGCGACTATAAGTGAATAACTTGCGCTTACCTACATTTCTTGGCATGAACGGTTGATTTCTTTCAAATATAATTGACAGGATTTTAACGAAGAATCGCCAAAAGGTCTCCTACGTAACCAACGTCACAAACGCTACACTATTTGTTGTTTCAAAAGTACCTTCGGTTCTCTTAAAATAGTCAGATTAAACGGTGTTATCTGTAACACAAGGTGTTATACGAGATACACGCTTGAACCTGTATAAGCCTGTCAGGCCGAGAATTTATGGCGCGTATCTTGTAAGTGTTTTAGCACATCTAGACAAGTCGAACATGCACAGTCTTAAAACTGGTTTTGGAGATATATAAACATATTTTTTTTTCAATTTAGATAAATACTTTCTGATGAACAGCATGGCTCTTCAGTAACTACCTTACCTTAGCTTATTGTTGAAAGTACAGATAGAAATCGGGTGATTTTTCTGAGTCACTTGACGAACTAGATAGTCTCCCTTCACAACGTGTCTAGCAAATAAAAAACAATATCTTCTGCATAGTGGTCATCGATCCATCGTCAATGATTCTCTTCGAACTTAGGTGTTCTACAAGGGAGTAATATTGGTTCGGTGTTCTCTTTGATTTATATTAAAGATTTATGCGATAAACTGCGTTGTAACTGACTGAATCTAAAATTTATCAAAACAAATACTGTAGCTAACTGCAACATCAACTAAATATTTAACAAGTCTGTACCATAAATAATAATTCTATTATTAATATATCAAAATACAGCGTAATTAATTTATTACTGTAGATATCTTAATACTAAACAGAAAATAAAACTGTTTATATTGTAGGACATAGAAAATAAGTTAGCATTAAAATAGCAGTCATTCCAAAATATTATCCAGGTTCAATATTTAAATATATAGGAAACTAACTGCACATAAATCTAAAATTCTGTGTCATTCACGCATCATACACACGATAACTTAACAACCACAAGCAATGTATACGAATAAAGAAAAATGTAGGATGATAATGGAGTTTCAAAGGAGATAATCATATAACAATAATAATGATATCCAGCGTATTTTTCAACGTTCGCTGCGATCGAACTAGACAGACCCATGCGCTCCTACGAGGCAGCACAATATTATTTTTATATTTTCAGTATATTTCGGAGAATGATAAATCTATCTGCGAAGGGAGGGCGTAGGACGGGCGGGTTCGAGCAGATGGTGAACATCGGAAACACCTCGCAGGACGCGTTACTCATTTTTCGATAGAATATAGAAGTGGAAGGGCCGAACTTGTCAGAATCCTATGCGTGTAGGATAGATATACTGGGTTAGGTAAAAGTAACTGGTTTTGGATGAAGTAAAATAAGACATTTTCGCTAAACAAACAAGTGTATTTTGGATGCACCTTTCTGAGTACAGATTTTGACATATTCTGGATGATCTTTATCTTTTCAAAGCAAAAACAGCCAAAATTTATTTTATTTGAGTCTAATTTATTCTGAAAACCTACACCACTGCATGTCGACGATCTCAAATTAGTTTAGATGACTTAGACTTTTGCGACAAACAAAAGTTTATAAAAATTTGACCCTTGGATTTAGCCCAAAATCGCTGCGGTAACACTTTTGGACAAATAAAATACGATTTTAAAGTTAGAATAAAGGAAGTTTGTTTTATTTGAATGTAATTTGGGATTTCAATAAAGTTAAAGCTTGTAAAAGTCTAGAGTTGAAGATTTCTTTTTTCGTAGTCTGCATGTTGAAACTTTCATTTGAACATAGATTGTAACATAGTTTGCACGTCTTCGAGCCTTTATCAAAATTAAAAGAGATACCCTTTTGAAAAATTATCAAAATTTATACAGCAATAATACTTTTGTCAAGTATAATATTTAAGCAGATACGATATTTTAATATTAATGCCATGTTGCATTATCAATTAAATTATTAGAATAACTTAACTATTGGTGTTTCAGTGATAATTCAGTTTCCTTGTTATTACCAATGTTGACGTTAATTAGATTAGATTTTTGTGAAATTTTTAACTGAAAAACCAACGCAAGTCTTTTTAATAATTTAATCTTCATTTAGATCTAATATGATTTGGAAGACTTCGATTTTTTACAAAATTAGAAGTCAAAATTCTACTACTCCCAGACTTTGTTGAAAGTTTATGAAAACGTACAATGAAAATTTTAAAACGACAATAGACGAGGTTTATTTTCATCTGGCTCTGTATACACTACAACTAGGAGAAGAGGAATCGCATCTTTCCCGATATCGACGCCATTCAAAGCCACCGTCGCCTCCACCACATTTCGCTTCCACCAGCGTTCCATTGTCGAGTCTCCATCGGAGGCTGTGACGGCGACGGCCGACTACACTGCGCGACTTTGTATTATTTCTCGTCGGCTTTCGCACACATACACACACACACACACACGTACACATTCACACACCGCCAGAGAGGACAGAAACGCCACGCCACTCTTGACATTTAATCTAGAAAATTGCCCGCTACCGCTCATTTATTTCCATTACTGTCAACTCTTTAGTTGGCGCTGGGAGTCTGCAGAAGCGAGCAATCTGATGTCATATTACTTTTGGGGAAGGTGGGGGAGGGGAGGACGGACGGTCGGTTGCGATACGATAGGATGGATCCTCCTAAACCGCCTAACCTCCACAGTCTGACTGGTCGAATCTATGTAGTGTATGAGTTGACTTTCTTTCTTTCACCCTCGGGGATTATTTTTTACTCGTTTAAGTTGGTATATTCTCGTGTAGTATTGCTTTGTTGTGTTTCCTTTTTTTTTTGTTCTGTCGGACATCGCAAGAAGCTGTCTGTTTTGTTTTTATATCTCGTTTCTTCTTGCTATTGTTTTTTTTTTCGAAGGCAGGGGACGAAAAATTTCGAAGACATTAGCATATTAAAACAATAAAACAATGAAGGCAACAACGGTGTTATTTTGAGGATGTCTTATGGAATGTTAGAGTATTGGTTGATGTAGTGCAATATGTTAATGGAACTTGTAAATAAGTGAATTGAATACAATTAGCGAAATTGCATTTGCTACGCCTAATAAAACAATCAAAATTGTTCAAGCTGAAACTGAATTAGTTTTTGCATATATGGTATTCGCAACTAAAAAAATATTCAGCATTTATATTAAAAAAGTTATAGAAAACTAGAAAAGGTTATCTTCGTGTCATCCTTTTCACATCATATTAACGTGTCATTTATCGGCAATTTGTTTATTCTTTTGAAGCAAAAGAGTTGGCTTCAACACAAGTACTATCATTATTACTGGCATCTCCGTATTCTTCACCATCAGACTCTTATGGAGCGCTTCTTTTACTTCTACCGTTCTGAAAACGTTTGGTGCCGTTTATTTCTTCATCGTCATTAGACAATGCGTACCCACTGTTACACTCAATGTCACTCATTTCTTCTACTATCGCCTCCAGCTGCTACTGTGAAACGATTGCGTTTTCTTTCTATGTGTTACTTTCTGTAAGGGGCAAATCTAAATGTAGGAAAAATCAAACATATCAAACTTACGAATAACCACATTGCAAAAATTATAGAACTATACCTACTGTGAATACCAGCGCATCAGCTCTAAGCAATTACAAAAAAAAACAACTTCCGAAAATCCGAAATGGCCGTTGAAAGTCATCGTTTGCTGGTAGAAACATATGGTGAACACGCTCCATCGGTTAGAATATGTGAGACGTGGTTTCGACAATTTAAAAGTGGTGATTTCAATGTGAAAGAAAAATATGAAGACCAGCAATAGCAAGCGTTACTGGACGATGACCCAACTCAAACTAAACAGCAATTAGCAGAAGCATTACATGTGTCACACGGTACTGTGTATTATGAACTTTTGAAACCCGGCGCACCCAAGCAGTTTTTTCTGGCATGGTATTCGTAAATTACCTTCAGGGTTCCCGTGAAAATTACATGTATCTTTTTAGCAAAAAACTGGAAAAAAATTATGCATACACTTGGTATTGATGAAATCTTAATATATTACTACTTTGAAAAACTTCAGTCATTCTAGTTTATTTTCCTTTTAGGTAAACTATCCGACGACACCTTAACGAACAATAACAAATGGCCTTCAATGAGTCCGCAAACCTGCAATACGGCCCTATTGGTGCAGCAAGCGAACAAAGTATTGTCCTCTCAACCGTCTCACCTTCAGAGTCACCATGGGTCACATCACGCAGCCGCAGCTGCCGCGGCTGCTTTGTCAGCACCTTTTACGTCGCTGTTAGGAGCTGGCGGTGGAGCCGCTTCGTATTTATTGAGTGATCATCTTAAACCAACAGCGGCAAATCATTTATTTTAAAATTATTTAATTTAAGAATGAAGTGTATACAAAAAAGATATGTTTCTTTTCTTACGACTAAACAAAAATCAAAAAAATACTTAAAGTATACGATTTTCAAACCGAAAAACGAAGTTATACCATTACACATAAAACTATGTATTCGATATTCGTATACCCTTGGCCAAGAATTTTAAAAATAAAGTTGTAAATATAAATAAAACCTGTATACATGAAGGACTAACGTGAGCTGAAGCGATTCCAAAATTTCATGTACTTATGTATATTATACCGATAAATAAATAAAAAAGGAATCGTGTTTGAAACTTTGCGAGGATGCTGATTTTTTTTTTAAAGCGTAAATAACTGTGTAAATTTTGTAAATATTACTTGATTGTACGATTTTATGTATTTATAACGATAAGAATAAAGGTAACAGAGCAAGGTTGATGCGAAATGTGTGCATAGGAAAGATAAATAATTATTATATATAAATATTATACGATATATACACAATGTGTGAATTTAAAAATTGAATAAGTTAAGTAAGTTTAAGTGGTGAGGCGCGAAGAAGGAAAAGCTCTAGTCCATTGAATACCAGAATGCATGTAATCTATACGATGATGTTATTATTATAAATTAATGAAGATGATGAATAAAAAAAAAATAAATGAAATAATTGAAAGAAAATAAATAAATGATAAATGTAAATTGTATGGTTTCATTTTATATATGTAAATTGTGTAATGTGTGAAAGATTTGTCCGATCATTTTCAGAGATACATACACTACATCCAGAAGTACACTCTGCCATAAAAGTATCGATTACACAGATTACGAAAATGCGTATATAGACTTAGATATCTTTTATACGTTAACAATATATTTTCCATACTTGTAGTGGTTATAAGTATGCAAAGAAAATAATTTATTTTTCTGTTCTTGACAAATAGTCATTTAACCACGTACAAAGAACATCATACAACTAGCTTTTGAATAAGTTCTTTTTTGTTATTAGAGTAACGTTTTAGAAAAGTGTATATACACACTCAGTTGTTTATTGAAAGTGTTCCGATACAAGTAAATTTTAAAGTTAGAATACTTTACTAACGTTATTACAAGCAAAATGGGTATTTAACTCCAGAACAAGTGACTGGACTACACCAGGGTGACAGAATAAAATAGACACCTAATAATTAAAAAAAAAGATTCTATTCTCGTTTATATATACAAAGTATTTTAAAATTTTTAAATTAGACTAATATTTTGTCGATCCATCTTTACTTGCGTGAAGTGCTGCGAGTCGTCGTGGCATAGAATCTAACACATGGGCTGAAAAGTCCCGGGCCTAACAAAGAAAGCACGGTTTTTTTGGTTCAAAATTAGCTTCAAAATAGGCCTCAGTTTCAGCGATAACCTCTTTATTCGTGCGAAATTTCTTACCGGCGAGCATTTTTTTGAGGTCTGCGAACAGCCAGTAGTCGCTGGGAGCCAAATCTGGCGAATACGGTGGATGTGGGAGCAATTCGAAGTTCAATTCATGTAGTTTTGCCATTGTTTTGATTGACTTGTGACACGGTGCGTTGTCTTGATGAAACAACATTTTTTTCTTTGCCGTATGCGGTCGTTTCTTTGCAATTTCGGCCTTCAAACGCTCCAATAACGCTATATAATATTCACTGTTGATGGTATTTCCTTTCTCAAGATAGTCGATGAATAGTACACCACGCACATCCCAAAATACCGAGGCCATAACCTTTCCAGCCGATTGTTGTGCTTTTGGGCGCTTTGGACGAGATTCATCAGTTGCTGTCCACTCAGATGACGATCGTTTTGATTCCGGAGTGAAGTGATGGATCCATGTTTCATCCATTGTCACATATCGACGCAAAAATTCCGATTTGTTACGTTTAAACATGGCCAAACACTGCTCAGAATCATCAACACGTTCTTGTTTTTGGTCAACAGTGAGCAAACGCGGCATCCACTTTGAACAGAGCTTTCTCATAGTCAAATGCTCATGCAATATAAAGCCAATACGTTCTTTTGATATCTTTTCGATGTCAGCTAACTCACGCAACTTCACTTGTCGATCATTCAAAACGATTTTTTGGATTTTTTTGATGTTTTCTGGTGTTACCGCCTCATTTGGACGTCCACTGCGTTCTGCATCATCGGTGTCTCTACGACCACGTTTGAAGTCAGCAAACCAACGTTTTATTATTGTTTCTGATGGAGCGGGGTCCCCATAAAGATCTTAACATTTTGCTTGATTCTTGCTTGGATTAAATTTAAATTTGTCGCATAAAAATTTTAACAAATCACAAATCAAACTTCTTCCATTAATTTATACAAAAAAAAATGAAAATTACATTGTTTTGACTACCTCACATTCGACAATACGAGCTTCGAAGAATCTCGAAATCCCATAACTAAATATATTTTCGTTTGCGTCCGCGTATCGTTTCAAATTTGAGTGGGAAATCTAACCTATGCCTCACGCAGAGTATCGAAGCGTTTGCTAAATTTAAAACCCAAACGTTTTATGCGTGCAGCATTGGGAACGCTGCCGATGCGTGCTTCGTAATGTTTACATTTTTTCGTGAAAAGAAAACAACTAAAAAACGATTTATGACGCTAGAGTGGAGACATGGAAAACGTTCACGGTGTGGAGTTGCGATCCGATACTTTCTTAACACATCTTTTCAGATATTTACTGAAGATTTTCAGGGCAGTTTTAAGCGAGTTATTTGCCTTTAAATTGTATTTAAGTAACTATGGATTTTATGTGAATTTGTTATTGGTGTATATATAATTATTTTAGGAATAAAAGAAAATAGCTATATTGTAAAGAAAAATAGAATTATTACGTCTAAGTTCATTGATTAAGCATGAATGTAATTAAAGAACTTATGATAATTAAATTCGAATGGTAATGTTCAAACGCGGGTTTAGTTGAAATATAGACAAATTCTCCAAGCTACATAATTTTATTTACTTTTAACAGTTGTTACGATACATCTCGAACTAGTGACCCATTCACGATCTTATGTCGTTAGATACATTGCACTAGTTTTTATTTTAGGTTCAGATGTGAAGACCTTTCAGTGGTAGTGGTAGTGGTAGTGGTAGTGATGACGTACAAATGCAGAAGAAAAAAACATTTATTAACAAATGCAAAAGAAATTCGTGTTTTTCTACTTGCGCCATCTCCATCATCGAAAGTTAGCGGTCACCTGATCAAAAGTCTCTCGATCTGTAGCTGCTCTAATAACGTCTTGAAAATTTAATCCCGTTCAGTTTCTAATATTGATAATTAAGTAAGAAACCTGCTATCTGAAACCATGTGATTCTCATGGGAAATAATTTTTTGGTCGGGGTAGTTTTCTTTCGCCTTCCTCATTTAGTCTTGTTTGTGCTAGCTTTGCTGTTTCGTTGTAGTGGCGCCCTCCTTTACATCGAAATTAGTCCAATGCGAGAAAATAAGGAAGAGTCTTCAAAGAATGTTGAACGAACATATAGATTGATAGAATGTGTTCATTAGAATAGTATACAAGGCGATTAGAAAAGGTGTAGTGGTTCGAAAAGAAAGAGGTGTTATCTGACAACAGATTTTTTTATACCTGTTCTCACCAGATTATCAAATTCAAAAAATCTTCTAATTTGGAGAAGATAAGCTTAGAAAAAGTTAATGGTTATAATAATAATAATAATAATTCATACCTTCACATCCCACAACAGCTTTTACCAATTACGGGGATATCCGGCCAGCCATGAGTTACTATTACGCCTGCGCCCGCGGTTCGCTAAGGAATGAGGAAAACCAGAGAAAAACCTCAACCCCGAGGTACGAACCCGGAACCTTGAGACCGATGATTTTAAAATGAACTTGGTAAATCTACTGAAAATGTCTCTCTGAAACGAGTCACTAAGCTTGTGCTGGATTTTAAAGATATAATTACTAAAAAATGATGAAAAACCACTTTGTATTGCAAGTCGAAGTGAATATATAGTTTTATCTTTATTATATTAAACTTTAATGAAGTGGAATGTAGATGTTTGAGATATGTACTTGTTTTATTTTTAAAATGTTTACTTTTAAAGGAACAAATTCATGTTACCATATTTATTCACTTAAAATAGAATGTACTTTATAAAATGCAAGTGTATTTTTATTAAGGATTCAAGGTTAAAGGAAAATAGAGAGTAAATGATGTGGTTTCGGTTTTTAAAACTACTTAAATAGTTAAATAAACTCAATAACGCGTACAGACTTTAAATATTTACTTTCTCTTTATGACATGTAATGCTTGATAATTTTATAGAAAAGAAGCCACTTATAAATCACAAAGATTATATTGGCAAATTACAGGCACAAGAGAAAACAATTTTTATTTAAAAATAGTATTGACACCGATTAAAGAAAATAATGAAATTAAAAAAAAACGTGAAAACATAATTTTCCATTAAATTTGGCAAAATAAATTTATAAATTCATTTAAAAAGTTTATCATCTATTTCTTCAAATCATTTCATATTAAAAAGTCAAAGTAAAGGAATTAGAAACAGTAAAAGATATTCATTTTCTTTTTATCTCTTTTTCTTTTTATTTCTTTCTCCACTTACTCTTATTTCATTTCTATATATCTCATCATGACACGGTCAGCTTACAGTGATTTCTTTTCTTTACGATTATAATTGCCAAAAGGTTGGATGGACTTCAATAATGTGGTAGCTTTGGTTCTCATTGTTCTTGGACTCCTATAAAATAGCTGATAAATCTATAATCGTGCAAATTCTAAACTTGCATAATAAGGACCCTTCTCAATGCATATAGTGAAGGAAGAACTTTAATTATTTACTTACGAAATAATTTTGATGATCCCGATCGCATATCATCAATTGCTTAAACTCCGAGAAATTGTGGCGTGGAGTGCTGTTACTTAAAGTTGCATATCAGCCAAAATTTCAAACGTGTTTAGTCTATTGCAAAATAAATATTGAATTGAACTACGAATTGCGAGGCACTCTATTTACACCAATGCAACTTTCCAATCGAATTTTAGAAATTAGAATATCATGTTAGTCATCCCAGTTTTTCCGAGAGATGGTGCTATCATGGAACGAGCAATGTATAACCTATTTGACCTAGGGATGTTAATGTAAATTCTTTATACATTCATCTTGGTAAGAGAATTTTAATTGAATTTTCGCAAATTAGTTTTGCCGATTATATTTAGAATACCAAAGCAGATGTACTCTTTAATTATTTTAGATTTTCCAAATATTTGTTTGCAAATTTAACATTTGGATGATTCGAAGAAATCTATTTTTAAAACATTCTAAATGTTATTTCACAATTTTTCTAAGAATATCCCCGAAATATATTACCGTGTTAATTAGTAGCTAATAAATTAACAGTTTTACCGTTTGTATATACCTGCGGTACCTTCGGTGAGATCCAAGTGCGAAATTTTGACGATCTAAAATGTGCGATATTTATTTTAAGATAGAACAGGTGCTATAGCGAGGAAAAAAATATAATTTCAACAAGTGGTCGTGATTTTTCTCTCTCGTCACTTTATGACGGTAAAACGAAACAACGGCATACCTTTACCGGTCTAAAATGGCTTTAATTGATTTAAATCCGATAGTACAACCGAAATATTAATGTTAGAAGATCGACTCTCGTTTGAGTAGAGTTTTCGAAAGCAAGATGCCAGCGTAACTGAAAAATGTGTAGCGTTTATTTTCTGGCAAAGACGCGTATTTTCTAGAAATTACCAATCCGCGGCGCGTACCGCCATATGTGCCGAAAATTGATTGTAAAAACTTGAATAATCTACTAAATATAGTGGTTGTGTAAAATCTGAGGTCAAATGACGCCACCAATGCTTTAGAGGGGGTACCGGTTGCAGAGCAACCGACGCCGATATAAGCGTCTAGACGCCTCACCGATCATCAGTTTACGGTTACAGTGCTCTTGTGGAAACGACGTATCGCATCTAGACGATTCTTTTAATTCAATAGACGAAGATGTCTCTGGAACGTGCTGTCCGCGCTAAGGTAGATCGATTAAACAACAAATTTTAACACTTAAAACTGATAACGTTCTCTTTTCTGATTTTTTTTCCTAACTAAAGATTGCCGGTAAACGCAGTCCCGAACAAGATAAGGAAGCCCAAGAATGGATCGAGACCGTCTTGGGTGCTAAATTCCCGGCTGGCGAATTATACGAAGATGTCATCCGCGATGGCACCGTCCTCTGCCAATTGATGAACAAGCTGGCGCCGAACTCCGTTCCAAAGATCAATACGTCCGGTGGCCAGTTCAAGATGATGGAGAATATTAACAAGTAAATAAGATCGTTATTATTCCGTCGATTTTAACCTAATTACCGATTTTATTCCAGCTTCCAAGCCGCCCTCAAAGCTTACGGTGTCTCTGATGTCGACGTCTTCCAAACCGTCGAACTCTGGGAGAAGAAAGACATCGCGCAAGTGACCAATACCATCTTCGCTCTCGGCAGGCAGACCTACAAGCATCCAGAATGGAAAGGACCTTATTTGGGACCAAAACCGGCCGATGAAAACAAGCGCGAGTTCACCGAGGAACAATTGAAGGCTGGTGAATCCATCATCGGTCTTCAGGCTGGCTCCAACAAGGGCGCTACGCAAGCCGGCCAAAATCTCGGCGCTGGCCGCAAGATTTTGCTTGGAAAGTGAGAAGCTGATCGTCTCAACATTCACAGTGCATACGCATATATGATAAAAAACAAAAATGATAAAAAAATCGTATAATAAAGAAAATTACAATTATTTTTGTATATATATCTATATGTTAACGTATTACTATTATATATTATATATTTTCCTATATGAAGAAAAACGACATTGAATAAACTGTAACCGTTTTTATTACTACCAGATCGTTTCAATTACGTATAACTTGAAAGAAATATTTCGTGGAAATCCCAACGAAATGTAGGCGAGTTATTTTGGAACTTCGTCCGAAATAACTTTTAATAATCACGCTGAACACGCTAGGCGTCCAAATTTTCGCAAAACTCAAGGTCCTGGTGCGATTTTGAGATCTTCTAAATTCCAAAAAAAAAAATAATCAATAATTACACCTTTCACAGAAGATTTGGCATTGACACTAAATGCAGGAGGAACTTCGGCAGGTGTATTCTTCCAAGATATTCGACCGCAAGATGTGAAATAGTCGTAGGTACCTTTCCAAGTCCTAATAGGAAAATAAGCAACGCAGAGACAATATAAATATGTAAAACGTGTTTATTGTTCGAGATATAAGTAGATTTAGAGTTACATATAAATAGTTTTGATCAAAATCTCTGCCAAGTAGCAAAATCTTTTGATTTAAACGACGGCAATTATATATTCATCACTAAAATGTTTCTCGGCTTAAACTACAGGTGAATTAAAGAAACCTTAAATTGAAATTTATTTTTTAAAACATTCTAAAGCACGACATCTAGGCGAATCTAAGGCAACTAATTGTTGTGGTGCAATAAGGGTTGCCTTAGAAAACTGCGAGTTTCTTTTTTTTTCTGTGTTCAGAAAAATTCTGATTCAAAGTAATTTATATAACAATTGATGTTTATTGAGATAGAGTTGGTATTGGACTTTTTAGGGCATTGAAGACATTGTTTATTTAAAATTATAAATTGTTTCTTCTGCCTGGGCTTCTGACCTCCCACTACTTTATAGTCTATAATCCAAAACCCGGTTGGGAAGTTAATTTCAAAGTTATCTTAAATAGTTTTGAGTATTTAGAGCTACTTTGACTATTTCAAAAATTTTGAATGATCTTTATTTTAAAATGCAAAAGTATCTGATTATGGCAATAATTGGCATTTACAATTTAAGTGCTAATTATTATAAATATACGAAATTTATTTGTGATGAAGTTGTAGGATATCAGCACTCTATAAAAAATTTAAAAAATGATAATGGCATTACATCTCGTTTATATACAAAATATAACGGAAGTGGATGTGCTATATGCTATTAGATGAATAAAAGGTAATTGCACTGCAGGTAGCGATAATATACAGGCCTTCTTCAGTTTCGTTTTCAAGAATTGTACCTTCCCATGTATATGGAAGAGGAGTATGTTGTTTCCAAGTATTGTTTTATAGCGGTATTAAATAATTTTAGAAACGTTTTAGAGAAATGTTTATACAAGTATATTTACATATACGAAGGGAGGTCCAGAAGTTCGTGGAATCAAAGGGTTTTAAATAAAATAAAACAATAAATCTATTTTTCCTTTTCAATATAATCACCCTTAAGCACAATACATTTATTAGATACATGAATTAATTTTTCTAAACCATCATAAAAATATTTTTTATCTTTCGCCTCAAAATGGGCCAAAGTTGCCTCCTTTACCTCATTGTCGTCGGAAAATTTTCTTCCACGTAAGCCTTTTTTTAAATTGGGGAACAAATAAAACTCATTGCCAGGTCTGGACACTAGAGTGGATGGACTATTGATTGAAAGTCATGCTTGTGCAGAGCAGCCATTGCAACTTTGCTCTTGTGAATCGGCGCATTATCTTGCAAGAGCAATTTTCCTCGACGTTTTTCCTTGATGGCCTCCTTTAATTTTTCTAATATCGCTGCGTAATATTTTCCGGTTATGCTCCTACCTTTTTTTATGTAATCAATCAATAATATCCCCTCACAATCCCAAAAAATAGTAGCCATCAGCTTTCCAGCCGATTCTGACGCTTTGAATTTCTTTGGCGGTGGTGTCCCCTTTTTATGCCATTGCATGGACTCCTGTTTGGACTCAGGCTCAAAGTGATGAACCCATGTTTCATCTCCGGTAGCAATCCGCTCCAAAATCTGTGCAGGTTTGTCTCTACACAGCTCCAAAAATTGTTTGAACGCACAGACGCGCTGCTGTTCCTGCAGCGGCGTGAGCATTCTCGGTACCCATCTTGCACTGACTTTTGTCATACCCAGGTGGTCATGTAGGATACGCAAAATGGTGGTATCTGATACTCCAACTAATGCAGATAATTGTTTTTTCTTCAAACGAGTATCTTGCAGTAGAAATTTTTGCACTTTTTCTGCGATATCTGATGTGGTGGCCTCAACTGGCCGTCCTGAGCAGGGGTCGTCTTCAATCGACTACCGACCATGTTTAAAAAGACCATGCCACTTATAAATCATTGATTTACTAGGGCACTGTTCTCCATAAACGGTTTCCATTTCATTCTATATGGTTTGAGCGTTCTTTCCTTGCTTTGTACGGAACCTTATCACAGCATGGTGTTCAATTTCCTCCATAGTTTCAGTTTTCTTCCGGATTGACTTGTTTAGCAGGCAACTATTCGTAAACGACGCTATAGGACTGCAACTTAACTTATATACTAATCAGAACGACACCTAGCGAGCAGCCCTACCCCCACTCCATCCCCTACATTCTACGAACTTCTGGACCTCCCCTCGTATATGTACGTTCACGTTAGACCATGGATTTCAGGTGGTCAGCACTGTTTGGTTCAATACCTATCTCATAGTGGGGAACAGGTAGATGCTGCACATACCGACCTTACAAATGTCTTTGATCGGATCGATCACACCTTGCTTCTATTACTAAATTGGACAATATTACATTTTCATCATCGTTATTGTCTTTGCTTCACTCGTATCTTCTTGATAGAAAACAACCTGCGAGGAATATAAGTTTTGAATCAATTACTTCACGCCAACCTCTGGAGTTCCTCAGTGGAGTAACTTGGGTCCACTTTTGTTCTTAATGTTTATAAACGATCTCTTTTATCAATTAAGCTGTAGAAGTTGCTACACGTAGATGATTTAAAATTGTACTATCAACAATTCTCGGGATTGTAATCATTTTTAGGGCCAACTTAACGTATTCTACCCGTGGTATATCAATAATAAGCTGGCGGTTAATGTGTCACTTATCGTATTCTCCTAACACAATTCCAATCATCCATAATTATCACTTAGCTGGATCTCTCTTGCCTAGAGAGAACTCTATGAGGGACTTGGGTGTCATCTTTGATTCAAAACTGACCTTTGCTGAGGATATATCTAATATTTATTCATCAGCGCTGAGTTTCGTTGTACATGCTACACGACCTTTTTCTTCCATAATTATTTTTCGTCTTTATTTTGGTTTTGTTCGGTGTTGTCTGGAATATACATCATTGGTCTGGTCACCTATATATATTTATCAGATGCATCTTCTGGTACAGATTCAGAGAAGGTGTTTAAAGTTCTTATACTTAAAAAAAATTAATAGTTACTCGACACATGGGTTTACTCGTGATACTCTAGTAGAGACATTTAATATTAATTCCTTAGAACTACGCAGTAAACAAGCTGAATACGAATTCCTATTTAATTTACTGAAGAATGGTCTGGATGCCCTTGAATTGTTGAATCAAATCAATTTCGTTATTCTACGTTTAGAATCTAGGCAAGCAAATATATTTTTTGCTGTTTCGCAACCAGAACTAACATTGCTATCAGGTTTCCAATATATAGAACGTGCACACATCACTTTTGGCAAAATCTAAATCGCAGATACATTGTGCATAGCAGAATTCTTTTTTATTTCTTCTCACCTCTTTTCTCTTTTCTTTCCTTTTAACCTCTGGTAAAAAGAGTTTTGAGTTAGATGAAGCAATATGTGTATGGCTGTTGATAGTCATAGTACGTTGTAAAGGAAACGTAAAGAAAATTATTTTTACTTCGAGCTGAACTATTATATTATTCAGCCAATGTATATATATTTTGTCTGTCTTACAGACATCATTAGTGCAAACTACTCTCGTTGCGAACATAACTTATTTAAAATGCAATAAGATGTTATTTAAAGGTGACAGATCATAATTTAACAATTTGTGTTCAATCTTTTTCATATAAACAGCTTCTAAACTGTTTAAATTCTTATTATTGCTTAGTTACTCAGTTAAGTTTAAAGTCATGTCAGATACATAGCGTGATAGATTGATACATTAACTTAACACAGCAACTGCCATTTGCTGAGTGAGAATTAGTATTGAAGCTTCTGAGTAATTATTTGTTTAACATTATCAATCACATTTTTTGTTCGGACTTTTGATCTCTTACAACTCTCTTGTTGTCTCATACCACCGCTTCCTCAAAAAAAAAAAAATTGGAATAATCTTATTGAATGCATCCTGAAAAGTAGTACAACCAAAAACATGACTCGGGAAATAATTTCGAAGTTCTTTTAAATTTGGAGGACAATGAAGAATGCGTTACTTTAAAATTAAAAAATATCAGATTTTGGCAATTATTGACATTTAAAATTTAACTGCAATTTTTCTTGGAACTGCAAAATTTTTTTCTGATCAAGTTGTACGATATCACGAAATTATAAACATTTAAAAAGAAACGATAGTAAAAATGATGTAATACCACGTTTCTAAATATTTGTAATCACTTTAGTTACGTATCTGTAGTTTATACTATTAACGAAAATAAATTTAAAATATATTTTTTCGGTAAGCAAGGCACAAAAGATTATTTCGTAGATATCTACAAATTCGTCCAAATGCAGAGAAAAAAAGAAATCATAGAAAGACGTTTCCTATCAAGAAACCCCAAGGCATCTTTATCCGCAGTTCGGGCATCTTAGTTAGAAATTTGGATGTCATACTAAGTATAGATATTAGCCGCAAGATGTCGCTTTTAGGTAATCTATCCGTTTTAAATTATCTAAATAAAATGTTATTAAATCATATTTTGTATACGCCTTTCCTCTCCCAAAAAAAGAAAGACACACACACACCCAAACGTCAGTAATATTAATAGCAACGTTTATTAATACTTGTATATTAATATTTTGCGTAGAAAAACGCTCAAAAATTTTTGGCACGCTTCTACACCCAACCGATGACTAAGATGCGCTAAGAGCTTACAGCTTACATCTATATATAATTTTCCGTCGTAAGAAATGAAGATGACATAAACATATTGGGAGATGTAGCGAAAATTTCTAAACAATCGTTAAACGCGTAAAAATAAGTAACCTGCGAAACAATTTTAGCTCAGTTTCCCACTGTGTGGATTTATTTTTAGTACCGGTGCAGATGGAAACAGAATATTGCTGAGACGATTGTATTTGCAGGTTTTGCGAGGTTTTAAGCTGTGAAAATTGCATTTTTGGCCACAGTATTTATGAGTAGTTTAAAAATATTTTTTGTTTATGGAAGGCTGTGTAATCTGATTCGTAGCCTCATAGATAGTTTTTAATAGAAATTCAAACATTACCAAATAAAGTATGACGAGTATTTCTTAGTTGGTAGTTCGTTTTAAGGTTTAAATGAAAGATTTGTCAAAAATAATTTAACGGGTTTGGTGCCTAATATTTCGGCCAATGTATCAAGTGAATTTAAAGCATGAAACATTGAATCTCCCTCAAATAAATACTATTATCTAGAAGGTTTTCAGGGTCTTCATTTAAGAAATATAATTGGTTTTAAGGCTTTTAAGGTAGATAATACAAAAAAAAATGCTTCTCTTCATTTTATACAATTTTTATTGTCATTTTTTTTATTCATATAATAATATTATAAGTCCATCCTTACATCTAAACAAAAAATAAAATATAATATCGATTATAATAGTACAGATTTTGAAGTAAACATGTTCAGGCGTAAAAAGCTGCGAAGCCATGTGTGTATTATACATTATACATTTCCCTTTTAAATGAATAAATATTATGATATGATTATAGACCAAACAATTTGGCCGATGTAGATATATCAAAAAAAAAGTTTGATTCTCATTCAGGTCAACCTGGTCGTTCGAAAATTCTACTAGTCTTTACCGTTCATTATAATGAATATTTTTTTTCCGATTTTTTTTTTGTCTATTAATGGAATTCAAGACTTTCGAATTGAATTATTATTCCCTCAACGAATCTCCTTATATACAAAACGGAAAATATATAGATATGTTACAGAGTATAGTATATATAGAGACGACGACAAAAAGGAAAGAAAAGTGCAAGTCCATATTGTGGAATCATATCAAAAAATAGAAGAAATATATTCCTTATAAAAAAACATTCTTCCATCTTGTCCCTTACAAAAATTACTCTAAAATTATGTGCATCATCATCATCATCATCATCATGGTCACAAAAAGAAGCTAAAGTATTAATAAATCATGTTATAATAACCTTGGAGCATACCGCTAACTTGTTTTATTTATATATTCCTTTTTAATAATTAAAGCTATATAACGGTCTACTTCCATCAAATTTTACGACATCTAGCGCGATAAAAATTGATCGAAACGACCTTCTAAACAGAAGAAAAATTTACAATAAATCAATTCAAATTTAATTTAACATATAAGGAGGGTAGTTGAGGTTTATGCCATTGTCAGCGTACCAGCGCCCATACCGAAGCCTACACCCTTCGGGCCGAAATTCTTTCCGTAGCAGCCCCTGCAGTAGATCTCGCCGTTCGGGGCGTCGTTGAGGTTCGTCGAGTCCAGCGATCGATTGCAGTCGGTGCAGCTGAAGCAGCGCTTGTGCCAGATACCGTTCTTACTGATCATCTGTTCGGCGGCGTAGACCGCGTAGCCGCAGCGCGCGCATCCCTGTCCGGGCGCGGCCTTCGAGCCGGAATTCGGCGACGGATTGAGGATGGCCGGGGCCGCTCCTTCGGCGCACACTAGAGTTGGTGCGTGGCCGAAACCGAAACCTCTCGGGCCGAAGAGCTTGCTGTAGCAGGCGCGGCAATGGATCTCCTTATCGGGACCGTCGCAAGCCAGGACCGAATCTAATGGTCGGTGGCACTCGGCGCAGTTGAAACATTTCTTATGCCACATCTGGAAAGAAAAAAAAATTAATTTGATAAAATGTCGCAAGACGTTATTGTGTTATTAAATTATTGGGCGTCTAATGAATTATGTAAGGGAGCGCAGAGCAATGGAATTTATCTGGTGTCCTACAAGGATCTGTCTTACCACCAATATTGTCCCTTCTATTTATTAATGGACTTTTATAACATTTTACATTACTTCGAAGAATGAATATTATGAATCCTTATTTTATTAAATTATCATTTTTTCATCGACTAGAATAATTCTTCAATTCATCTACTCTGATTAATTCTTATAATTTTATTTTACTTGCGACATTAAAATTTACACAGTATACCTTTTACGAAGACTTCAACACTTATTTAAAATTTGTTTAAAGTGTTATACAACTGCCACAGCCACGTTAAAATTGTACTAAAATTTATTTTATTATTTATATTTTTATTCACGTATTGCCCAACTGAAATAAATAAATAAACTTTTACACCATACTAAAAGTTGTTGTTACGAAGCCTCCAGAAATACCAAACATAACAGAATGCATTTAAATTTTGTAATATAAATATACGATTTATATCTTTAGCTTTGACAACATCAGAATTCCGCAAAGGTTATCATAAATGTGCCTGTAAACTCGAAAACTTTCACTACCTAAAGATCTAATACAGCGTAGCGAGTTCCATTACATTTTTTAGATATTTAGAAAAATTGGTAGAACGCTATAAATCATTCAGCAGGTCCATGATATGGTGCCGAGGGCATAGACATATCAAAAGAACGAATTGGAAATATTTCGCATGAAGAATTACATATAAAAAACTTTTGTGCAAGATGTGTGCAATAAACCAAAATGTGAGTGGATACTTTAATAATGGTATTGTATTATTGGAAAGACGATGACATCATGTAACAAAGTTCCAGGAGATTATATCGCAAAATAAAACGTATTTCACGTCGAAAAAGAGTTCCTCCACTGGTAAACAGGGAAAGACTAATCTTTGTTTGAAGTCAGAACAAATTAGTAATACACGGGCTCGTAGAGTTTCATGATTGGTTATGTATTGTAAGCATTTGTCTGGCGCTTATTTAGTTTTCTCTCTATAAGTTTATTTTGTGGCAATTTGAAGAACACACTTATTATAGCAAATGGAATTCTTTTTTGAGCATAACCTACCTAAGAAACCGTCGATTTAACGTGCTTGTATCTGCTATATATTTTTCTGAAAATATGACTTGAAGTCAATATATTTTAGCGTTGTTGTGAGGAAAATTATATCTGTGTCTATTTGCCCAGAGGTGCGACAAAACGTAGTAGCTTTAAAATTTGACTCACCGTTTCCATATCCTTATATGTTCTAAGGTCATAAACAACTGTAAGTCATTTTTGACCCTATTTCATATTTAACGTTTGATTATGTTATTTTAATTTCATTTCTACAAATTTTAGAAATATCTGTTAATAGCTTATAAAGCTTTCACGGCCGTTATTGCTATCTGTTCTGCGGCTTTCGGGTTTTTAGCTGTGAGGGAAATTTGCAATATTTAACGTTTAAATCATCTTGTCGTGAAGTCGCTTCACTTCTGAAGAAGCTTACGGCAAGCGGCAGAGGACCAGAGTACCTAAGGGCAACTAGTTCTCTTTGAGTCAAATTTATATTATAAGTAAGCAATCTAATAACGAAAGCATCTCAAATCCCACGCTGCTTAAGAGACGTCGTATGGAAGAACAAATATCTCGAAATGGGAAGCAAAGTGGGAGTTTACAAATCACCAGTAAGGCCCGGAATGACATACACTGCTGAAACAAGACCAGACACCTCCATGACAGAACAAATGATTCGAAATAAAAATAATAAGAAACATTCATGGAGAAACACTACTTGATAGAATCAGATGCGAAGCCCTACGGCAATAAAGCAAAATACAAGACGTGGGAAATAGTTAAGAAAACGAAGGAAATGCTGGAACAAGCACCTAAGCAGAATAAGTGATAATATACTTGTAAAAAGTGCCAAAATAAATAACCCTATCGGAAAAAGAGATCAGGACAGGTCATCAGAACGCTGGAAAGAATACTGAACATCTACATCCGAAGAGGCACAGGAAGAACACAGGTGATAGCGTCCCTACCACTTGTAGAAAGGAAAGACAAGATGAATTAAATTTATGAACGTGTTGCCCTCAAAATTCTTTAATTCTGATGAGTAATAGTTTGTTTGAAATTATTATATTAGAAGAAGAAAATCATTTCCACACGTATTTATAGAGTACGTTCTCTTATTGCAACGTTACGATACTTCTGAAGCATGCTTTTTTGTGAGCTTTCTTCCATATAAGACTAGCCTTTACTATTGAATTAGGAATAAACTGACCTCCAAAGGGAATTTCTCCATTTAATCCTCTTCAAATTCTTCTTTTTAATACTTTAATTTTATTAACATCTGGTCTTACTTGAGCACATCATAGCTTAAGAGAAAATGACTACATATAAGCCCTTCACAGACTAGAATTAACAGTAATACTTGGAATTTATTTTACTTCAGGGTTATAAATACATTGAAGCTACTTTTAAACTCTGTTTATGGATCTACTTTCTTTATAGCAGCAAGATTCCATGGTCCTCATGTTATTATTGGAATTAAATTTTTAACAGTCTTCGATACCTTTATAATCACTTTTCATGTATTCATGATTTTGGATTTGAAGCAGCTGCTTGATACTGACATTTTGTGGATGTAGTTTGACTATTCTTATATATTTCTCTTTATTGATGAGGCAAATATTTATGTGGTATAATAATTATATTCGACTATCAATCAAAAGAACTGGTTTACGTCTAAAAATCTTTTGCAAACGAATAATTGATATAAACTTACAGTTCCTTTAGCTAACTGTTGTTCAGCAGCGAAAACCATACCGCCGCATCTTGGGCAGCCTTGACCTGGTGGAGCCTTAATGGAAGTAGTGTCCGGATTGTAAAATGGTCTAGTAGCAGAAATTTCTTCCTCGCTGCAAGGAAAATCATGAATGTAGTTTTGTAAATTTAAACAGGAAAGGAACTTACCTTAAACCGTCGGTTTGAAGGAAACCAGATCCGCAAGCGAAACCATAACCGTGAGGACCCCACTTCTTACCGTAGCAAGTCTTACAGTAAACATCGCTATCGGGACCGTCGCAGGCGATAATCGAATCTAAAGTCTTAGTGCAATCCTTGCACTTGAAGCACTTCCTATGCCAAGGTCTTCCCTTGGCAAGCACCTCTTCGGCGGCGAAGACAACGCCACCGCATCTCGGGCAGCCTTGACCAGGTGGCGCCTTGATCTTAGCGGTATCGATAACGGTCGTTTTAGGAGCTTGGTTGCTACAAAAATTCACGCAAAATTTCGGAGTCAGAACGATGACGATCGTCGCGTAGACAAAGAGGTTCTTTTTCTTTGTAATTTGAATATTTGAAAACGGAGAAGGTATATTAAAGGAAAATGCGTAAAGCGATAAAGCACAAAAGAAATGACAGAGGTGTTATATAGTGTAGTAGGTAATTGTGATATTTTCATTTCCGACATTTTCGTAAAAGATTTACCATGCAAGTGTCGACAAATGAAACAATGACGAAAGTCAATTTTTGATTTAATTTGAGAAGGTTTCCAATTTCTGTGTGGAATAGATAACTTAATTTGCGTGCGAGGTTTGGTCTTTATGTTGACCACTTTAAAATTTGCACCAAATGGCACAGTTTATGTTTATCGTGTAACAGATGGGTAAAAGTCTATATAGTGTTCTTTTTGGAAAAACGTGGATGATTCCAGACAGATTCTATTTTTGTGTACTCAGTTTTAACTAAGTATCAGATTTAAGTTCAACAATACTTTTCAAAAATAATCATACTTCCTAATTTTTGCGTTTTTTTCCAAAATTGTCGAGCTAACTTTAACACTTGAAAGTCTAAAATTTCTGGGCAATTACAATTATTATTGGTTACAACGATAGAAGAAGAATATTTTAATAGCGACTGTATATCACGTACATAAAGACCAACTATCTGATATCTATCACACACTGCAGGATACAATATTTCACAGTTCACTTTACTATCAAATAAATTTTTAGGTACAAGAAAAAGCTAATCTTAAAAACCTTCTACACCGTCGTCCGATTCATTCAATTTTAAATCGCCCCTTCTACTACAGACTATACTTAAAGACGGCTATCTATCTTATCATTTCTGTTAACTACCTCTGCCATTCTAAATCCAAGGCATCGCACATCAGTCCCAGAAACGATCCTCCGGCATGGCCTACCCCTCTTGGACCAAAGCGCTGAGCGTAGCAAGCTATACATGACAAACAGGTAACTCGTTTAAGGAAATCTCTTGCGCAAGAAAACAAACTTAAAAGCGTTGGAAAGACGATCGACTTTCGAAGGAAAAGCTTTCTAATCGAATTGAAAACGTTCGGAGTATTTCGCAAGCTATTTTCTTCGAACGAATCGATCGTTTCACCAACCGCCTTGGATACCTACAGGTCGGCATAGCAGTCGCTTTGAAGGGTGCCTCCGCCCTGGCCGTAGCCGTAACCTTTAGGTCCAAACTTCTTTCCGTAACACACTGAACAAAAGAAAAACGACGACACAGATGATAATCATTCTCTTAACATCGATGGAAGAAAGTTATAAGTACGTTTAAGATCTTAAGGAGCGATGAAAGTAGTAGAAATTGGTTGTTAGCATGCATAATAGGGAGGGAATAAGAATCTGCATACACTTTACTATTGTTATTTCATCAATTCCTTTTTGAGGTTGGTAATAAGAAAATCCCTATGTCATGAAATTTTTATGTACAAAGGTAAATTTGTGTTAATTTTTCTTTCAAGCAAAATATGGTACACATAAATATAATTACTGCCAACTATTATTTATTCACTGACAACTTTAGATGATTTCGAGTAGTCTTTTCAAACTTTACTCTGCTTTAATTTACTTATTAATTTGAATAGCTTCTAAAGTTAATAATATAGAATATATTGCCAAATGAAAAGGAACCCATGTCTTATGAAAAGTTTAAAACTAAAGTAATATGTTTGCCAATAGCAATCTAAAGCTGTTTTCTCAAGCACAATTTACCAACTTAAATTGTTTATTATGTTGTTAGGTTTTAGTTTGCTTTAGTTTATTAGTTTTACTGTTTTTTACTTATTTGTAAACTGATGTCAAATTTATTGTGAAGCATCTTGCTAAACGAGTTATTTGTATATTATTTTTTAATTTCCTGGGGTTGAAATTAAATAAATCAATTTTGACTTTCTGAAGTTGGTAATACAAAAATCCCTATATCGGACGAAATCTGTATCACACAATATAAAATTGTCTTTTCAAGTAATATGTGATACCCAGACACGAAAATTAATGCTGCCAATTATGTAAAGTGAAGAAAAAAAATAATAGATACCTTAATTTTCTGAAAGTGGTAATTCAAAAATTCTCATGTTCGATTACGCTTTTATATCAAAATGATTTAATTATCACTGTTTTATTTTTGCATAGAATATCACCAATTGTGGTATTGTTGAGTGCTGCCAGCTTCATATAGTTCATATTGTTCCTCAACTGTTAATTAAATTGATAGTCAATGTTACCAACCTCAAATAGTTTAAATGGATTTTATTGCTAATTTTTGTAATTCTAAAAGCAAATATAGATCTTATTTAGATTTTGAAGCAATGCTATAACGCACCTCTACAATAAATATCCTTGTCAGGACCTTCGCAACAACTAACCGAATCCAATCCTTTTTTACAGTCGCCACATTTGAAGCAGGTCTTGTGGAACGCCTTGAAGTGGGTAGAAACAAAACGAAATGTTTATGTTACGTTTAAGAACATCTAAGACATAGAAAAATTGATACTTTTTTTTTAGCACAATGTGACGACACAGTTTGGTGATAGTTTGAGGGACATTCCATTAACAAAATACAGGCAACGGATTAAAGTTAGAAACGAGAGATAAGGACGAAACTTTCCCGATAACATGCATCGTTTCACGTCCCAAATTGATTTTCTCCTCATCAAAGAAGATGTCTAAACTCTCCGAAAACGTGATCAAAAGTACCTCTGCAATACACCTCTCCATCTGGTCCGTCACAATGCGATACCGAGTCCAACGTTCTTGAGCAGTTATTGCATTTAAAACACCTTCTATGCCAGCCCTATTTTTGACAGCTAAATTTTAAAATCAAATTGCCAGGCTGTACCACGTGACGTATTATCAACGTAATCGATTGCTTATTCAGCAAGATACTTACCCTGCCGCGCGCTAGCATTTGTTCAGCTGCGTACACGTAGCCGCCGCATCTCGGACAGCCTTCACCTTCAGGAGCTTTGGCGACCGCCTTGGATAGCAGAGGAGCTCTCGAAATCATGACGGCGGGGTCGGGATCGCTACGAAAGGAGATTGAAAGATGTTGAGATAAGTTTTAATGTTGAAAAATGGAAAATAGTCTGAGGAATATTAGATTTGCCAAGAGGAACTTTAGTTATAAGAAATTTTAAATCCTTTTAGTAATGGAGAAATGAATTGGTTCTAGTTCCTCGTAGCTAATTCGAAATAAATAAATAAAAACTAGAAAACAAAGAAAAGAGTTCAGCTATTTTCGTATAATTAAAAAAGCGTGTATGTAAAAAAAAAAAACAAAAACAAGAAGAGTGACAATAGAAAAAATCTGCTGTGATACGATGGTCATCCACTAAGTTAGCCAAAAAGCGTTCATATTTTTATTTAGCTAGAAAAACAAACAAAAGAAGAAAGAAGAAAACAAGAGAATACTTGGAAATAAAACAAAAACAAAGGAGAAAAACAAGAACAAAAAAAAATAATAAAGAAAAAGAACAATAACAAAAGAAAAGAAACTATTTTGAACGTGTAAAATTGTAATGAGACGGTAAAGTAGTTTTCTTTTTTTCTTTCATTTAATCATTGAATCTCCCGATCTATCTGTCAACTGAATTTTTATCGAGCAGTCGTTTTCCTTTTTCGAAAGAACAAGAAGTCTTTGCAGTAGGAACTCGATGGTGTATTTGAGGGCACTTTCCCTATCCCATCACAACTTTCGTCAATTTGTTAGGGAAGGAAAGCCGAACAGAACATTGTTTTATATAGTAGAAACAAAAAAATAAACAAAAAAAAAATAATAAAACATAAACTGTAAATAAAAAAGGAAAACATCGGTACTAAACATAATACAAGTTAGTTAGAAACAGCTGCGATAGTTTGCGTAGAATACGATTATTAATGTGGTAAGAGATTAATAACTATGTGTCAATATCTGCGCAGCGCGAAGCCATGCTTTTGATATCTCGTAATCATCATCTATTTTCAAATTCAATTCTCACCATTACATCGGTTGAAACAGGCGAACGACGGTCTTGCAGATTTTTGACGAATATATTTTCGATTTATATCTTTACTGGGGAAGATAGGAAGGATTGGGGAACGGGAAATCGGTTTTACAAACATTTACACCACAAAGACAAAGAAAAAAAAAACTTCACACACAGGGACACTGAATACTCCAAAACCCTTTCTGTTTCTTAGTTTAGAGTTAGTCCATTTGGTCTAAATATTTGCAAAAAACCTTTACACTATTTTGGGCGTACAAAATCTATAAACGATTTTTTCAGCAAAGTTAGAATTATTTTAGCTGCCATTTTCTTTGCGTTAAAATTTCGATTTTACCACAGCAGTTCATACATACCTAAATATGATGAAAGCAACTTATTATGACTGGCAAGAGATGATCTCGAATCGGGAATTTCAAAAGAATTATGAAATTTTGGGAATATATATGCCACATATACGTTTTCTTTTGTGGAAAAACACTTTGAGTGAATGAAGTTTTATATAGATAAGTATTTCAACGTATAATAAAATTGATACTGAATAGGGCTACAGAAAAGAGTGTTTTTGCATTAGCGTACGGTACGTTTCCTATCAATATTGAAACTAATGAATGTAATTACTATTTTAGGTTGATTGTGTTGATGAAGTAGACTTTACATCAACAAACTCTGCATCCACAACACAATAAAACTAATTGTACGTAATAACATTCATAACATCAATAAAAATATTGATCTGGATCTATTCGACTTTTACTTGATGCAAATTCATGACCTCTAAAGGAATAAAACAGATGTTTTAGGATACACACATTAATAACTTAATATAACAATCTTTACACCATACAGCGAGTTTTTCAGATATCCTGTTGGGAATGTAAAACCACAAAAAGTACTATTTCCCTATCTTAAGTACCTACTTACAATGTAAGTTAAATTCTTAATGTGAAAAACAAAGGATTAAAATTAGGTAGATATTAATAGCTTACCTAAATTAAATCTATTTAATTATAGTTAATTGAGCAACAAATAATTTTTTTGCTGTTGAGTAAGATTTGTCACTTGTCTTTTGGTACTCTAATGCGAAACATGAAACCCATCTCTCCACGGAATTTCTTGTTTGCCGATTTCAACATTTTTCAAAATACAGCAATTATTACTTGTAAGAATACCGTAAGTTAACCTTTAAGCGACAGGGAAAAGGTAAATTATGAAGCAATATGTTAAAGCTCTAGATTTACAAGCTTTAAGTAAATATACAAAAAATTTTCGACGACTAGGTTAGGAAAAATTAAAGCTGGTGTATTTGATGGATGTCAAATTAATGGTAGTCTCATATATAAGTCAAGAAAAATTGTGTTGGGCGGAATTATTTAAGATTATATACTTCATTGTAAGTAGGTAATTAAACTAAAGAAATAATATAACTTAGTTTAACATTCCAAGCAGTATATCTGTAGAAGCCACTATCTGGTGAAATAATTATTTGTGCTATTAAAGTGTTATAATATATTGATGTTAGCTTTTGAAATTAATTTCAGCACTGCAAGTACAGGTCGCTATTATTAGCCCCATACATGTTTACTTGCCAACGAAATTGATATAGTAAACTTTCTTTTCTTGCCTACTTAATAAGACTCAAACAAACAATTTTCGTCTTAAAACCTTTTCCTCTGTCTCTTACCATTAGCAAGTTACGTGCATAGGGAGAATGAAAAACTTTCAACCAATTTTCAAACATTCATCTCAGCCACTTAGAGTGTTTTTCCATAGAAACAAAGTGTGCGTAGTATATATCTGTATGTGACCTACATGTTGCAAAGCTTCATATTTTTTCGAATTTCTAGGTTCGAGATCGTCTCTTGTGAGAAACGTATATCACCCTACGAGAATAATCTCTATTACCTAAAAGACGTTTCTTTCTGAAATTTTTATTTTTAAAGGCAAATTTAATATTAACTCATTTAATTTCAGAAACACATCTGACAGAAGCTCATTGTGAGAACAAGCTTACATATCTTGCCTACAAAAAAAATCAATCAAAATAAAAATATACAGGGTGACTATTCCATTATTATTTATTTTAATTTTTTAATAATAAATAAGATCGTGTATTCCCAAAACGTGCTATTTCTCAATTCGTGAAGGAAAGAGATTTTGTCAAAATATCCATTCTTTTACTAATTCAAATTATTTATTTCATTTTTAATTCGAATATTACAAAAAACAGAAAATGTATTCGAATGAAGTAATAAACGAACTACAGGCGAAACGATTTCTTTGAATTAATTAATTTTATTCCATTTTTTCCACGTGAAAATATTATGTTTTTTTTTTAAATATTATATATATGAAACAATAGTAAGAATAATAATAATAATAAAATCTAAATTGTTATGTATATAAACCTAGATTGTAAAACGTACATGTAAGTTTGAATTTACACGGTGTAATAAATATAATAAATTACTTTTTTTTTGGTTGGTTAATTAAAAGGGTACACTTTGCATCTTTCTAGATTTTAGAAACGAAAATTTGATTGTTAAGGACTTTTTTTTTTATTTTGGATCTTTTGTGCACCTCTTGTGTATATTACTTGAGTTGACTGGCGTATTGGTAGTAGTAGATGTAAGTCCTGGTTTGGCATCCTTAGGAGCTAGAAAAGGGGATACATGCAATGTAGGGATACATTCAGTCTATTAATCGTTTTTTTTTTTATTTTAAATTTATTATTATTGTCGTATTTTCTTAACATAAAAAAAAAACAAAAAAGAAACAACGAAAAAAAGGCATCGGCATCAATTGTCTTCAACATCATCTTTTTTTTTTCATTTATTATATGCAAGTACACGTCTGATTAAAATTTATTATTAATTAGGCGGCAAGCGGAGAATGTGGAAATTCTCTTTTTAAAGAAAAAAAAATGCTTCAGTATACAGGACAATCTTCAATAGATTGTATGTGGAAAAAATGAAAAAAATTGTTGTTAATGTGTAATCAGAAGTGTTAGCTTGCGCAACAAAGAGCGTAAACAATATGTCTATATATATATACGTAAATTAATTAACAAAAATGTAGATAAGGAAAAGCCCTCAGTTATTATTTTGATAATGATAAAATTGTTTTCTTAAATTTAACCGATACCGATATAAATAACTGTAACACAGATATTAATGTGGATATCTAATTTCTACCTCTTTTTTTTTAATTGATATCTCTAATATCTCTAAACATTTCTCTTTTAGTGTGGAAAATAAACAAAAACAACAAAAAAAAAGAACTAAACAAAAATTCATTTCGAAAAATCGAAAACTATAGCCAGCGAAAGGACTAACCTGAGATGAGCACCAGTGTCCATGCTCAAGCAACCAGCACCACCGCCAAAGCCGTAACCCTTAGGTCCATATTTACGGGCGTGGCAATTCTTGCAAAAGAGTTCTTTGTCGTGCTCGGTTACGTTGGTGGAATCCAACATCTTTCCACACATTCCTAGACAGATCGAAGTCGAAATTTCAATTTTTTTTTGGTCGCTTTTAAATTTTCCCTCGCCAACTCTTAGGCTTGGTTAACCTTTGATTTTCGAACTTACCGCATTTGAAGCACGATTTGTGGAACTTGTATCCACCTGCAACACGTTCTTCAGCGGCGTAGACGGATTTCTCGCATTTGGGGCATTTTGGGTTTTCAACTGGTTTGAAAGGCATGACTGCTGGTTTTTAGTTTCGGCCTGTAACGGGAAGAAAAGGGGTATGTTTAATTGGTTGCGAAATTATCGAAGGAAAAATAAGGATTTAGCAAGAAAATTTTAAAATTTTATAGATCCATGGCAAAATAACATGGGTTTAAATAAATTTTACTTCAAAAGATAGATACTGGAATAAAATTTTGGAAGTGGAAACCATGATTATTCATAGGTTATTTATTTTGCAGTTAGTCAATGCATTTATTGATTGTATTTCATTCTCTATAAAATCGAAAATTGATATCAAAATTATGGATCCTGGTTATTTTCCATTTAAACTTATTTTGTAAAAAGGAAACCTAGCAAATTTTGCCAAAACTTTGAAATTAACAGTAGCGCAGTAAAAAGAATGGTTTTTAATGCAGTTATTAAGTGTTTCGAAAATTAATATTTTTGAAACGAATGTTTGGAAATAAAGGAACTGAAGTGTAACTGATAAAGATTTCCAATGTACTGGAGAAAAATTGTTTGCACATAGGGATATTTTATAATATTCTCTTTTGATGTAATCATCAATCTTTCGTCAATTTATACCTATTCAAATTCTTTGTACTTTTCCTTTAATGCAATTGCCTAAATGTTCTACTTTAATATGTGTAAATCAATAACTACCTTTTTAACAATTTAATACCATTAAAATTCGATTACATATGTATTAGATGTTTCAAGTTTTCAGCATCATCGTTAAGTTTGACTTGATTAGTTCTTTATCGAGTAACATTAAATAGTGCCACCTCTTGGAAACTACAATGACAATATTTGATGTTAAAATCTCGTTGAAAAGGGAGTTTATATTTGATATGCAGATGTTTTTGTAATAAAACTACTTTGTAGTTACTCTTCCCCATTTTTGTCAAAATTATTTAAATCCCATTACATTTAAACTCTTTACTATTTAGTTCAAAACCAAACCCCGCGGAAAAACAAAAAAAAGATTCCCGAAATAACGCAAACAACGAAAAAAAAACAAAAAAGAAACGATCACATTACAACTTTCTTTCCTCATTCCGACGAGCTTGCAATGCCGGCCTATATTTTGTTCTAACGTTTTTTGGCATTTCGCCCGGATGTCGTAACCGTTCCCCATGACTCAGACGGTGTTCGGAAAAGACGGAGAAGGAAGAAAAACGCGTCGGCAAAAGATCGAGAGCAAGAAGCGCGATGAAATGTTGTAGGCGCGTGTTGCCTTCGCTAAAAATAGCCATCTTCGTTGCTGGAACGTAGGGCTTCGGCGCTATGCCAGCGGAAACCGTAGCATGTGTGCCGTGTAGATTGTTAAGGCGCACCAAATTTGGGAATGCACGGAGGCGTACGCGCAGAATCGGGTAACACCGTCGAAATTTTGAAGCTACTCTTTGGAGATTAATTTTTCAAACATCGGTACTGTCATGGTTTATTGCCGGTTAATTCCTTTATAATCAGTTTTATTGTAGGTCAAAATCAGTGGATTAAAAAGAGGTATCGGAAATGAAGCAATAACTGGATGGAAAGAATATTTGTTCCATTAACAAGATGATTCAATAAATGAGTCAACATCTTGCTATTGCGGTTTAGGAATTTGGACATATTCCAAAAGAATTGAATCAAGAATTTGAACACCAAAACGCGGTCTCTGGATTCAAATTATTTTGAAATGAATTAATTTTTATCACTATTTCTAGGTATTGCTATGGTTGCATCTACTATTTTGGAATCCAAGCATATTTAACACCGCTTCTAAAGAAATGTCTGCTTAGAACACTTGTTACATGAACATATTTAGATTTTCAGAACTGTTTAAGATGATATTCTAGACGCCGGCAAAGAATTTAACGGGAACCAATGGAAGTGTAATGCTCCAATGTAACTTAGCACACAATTGACTTTGATTATGGCATTTTGAAGAGGCATCCAATAGGAAACGAACCGGTTTACAAATTTAATCCGTCGAACATCAACGTTTGTAGTGGGGTCGTTCCAAATTTGGTTACCTCAAACGGTGATAGGTCGAAGAGATGAAAAAACAAAAAGCAGCACTACTTGATCGAGTTGATCGGCGGCCAAATAAAAAGAGGGGTGGGGGAGATGGAAACACAGTTAGAAAAGCGCACCAATCGCAAAAATCACTTGTTTTTCGCACAATCTTACGCGGTTTGGAAAGAAGTTGCACTTGCACTCGCGATGTTCTCTTTCGTTTACGAAATTTGCAGTAGTAACATACCTGAGTCGTTTAATAAATCGTTTAGGGGTAGCGTATGTCCGGAAAGAAGCTCCAGAAAGAAATTTAGATGGGACTTGCTTTCCCGTCACTGACTACCACACTTATTCGAATGGCAGGATCGTCCGCGGCAGCGCCTAGTCTATGGATCGGTTTTTGCACACGGCCCTTTTTACCTTTTACGAAATTGGACGGGCGATGGAGGTGGGGCGACACCGCTCCTTCGATATTCCTCATCCTCGTCGCTTACGCGCCAGGAATAACCTTATGAGAGCACAAGGCTATTTTTAACGTGCACCGTCTCGCCGGATGATAGACCTATACGTTTTTGATAAAAACCAAACCTTTTGGAGTAATCCGATACCTCGTATCCCACCGCTATGCGATCATATCCCACTTTCTATCCTATCTTTACCCCTTAGCGGAGTAATCCCACCTTCTCGACCGATGTGTCAACGGATCAAACTCGTAATTATGGGTAGGGAATTTGCGAAATGTATGAATAATCGAGATTAGTAATGTAATAATTACGATTGGGACTGGTACTATTTACTATCGCTATCTATTTCTAGTTCTATATCTGTCGTACGATACCTATTTTCGATAAGCGCTCGTTGAGAAAAAAAAATGTTTTTAAGTGGACTGTGGGTAGCGGAGTCATCGCATTGGCACGGGTGATCGAGATGTTTGCGGCACTTTCGAGATGAATGTAATATCTTTGGAATAATGAGTAATTTGATTTAGGAGGTTTAAAAAAAGAACTCTTGGCGAGACGAAAATTGTCCAAACTAATTTTCTATCATCCAGTTCGAAATGCTTCTCGATATATTTCAGTTCTCATACAGAATCTTCCAATGAATTGCTTGCTCAATACATTAGCTGCATACTTATAATTTAGTACTACAATAGCAAGTAGTAAGTGAAAATATTTATAAGTAAATCTATGGAGAAGATATCGTCCAATAACACTGATATACAAATTTCTATTTAATTGTGCTTGTTGAATATTCAGGAGTTCAACAAGAATACAGGGCAAGGGAGGGGGTAGGAATAATAGTTTATATTATTATTAGTATTTCATAATACTATCGTATGAAATGCGTCCATCAACATGGGTACTGGTTAGGTACAAGTAATGGGGAAAATATGTATATAACATATAATATATATATATATATCCAAATTAGTAAAAACAATTCAAAGAAAAACAAAAAAACAGTATTTATATTTAGATAGATAAAAAAGAAATCATTTGGACTATACAAACATCTCTGAATAAGTGTTTCTTCTAAATACCTTTTAGATTATATTGTTTGTATTCACAAGGTATGCCACTATAAATTTTTAATATCTGTGTCAGTACGCCCTTATATATACGTGCATACTTTGTTTGCGGCAAAAGAAGAGTCGCTCTTTGAGTGGAAGGCCAAAAGCGACAACATCTGCAGATGATCGCAGAATAGTGGTTACCAGCAAGTTAAATAGACGCAAAACAGCCGCGGAAATCACCGCTGAATTAAATGTTGACCGCCAAAAGTAGTCAGTGTTTCTACAGTCAAACGTCACCTACAGAAAGCCAGGTTTCATGGACGTATTGCGATGAAAAAGCCATTATTACGCAAATAAAACAAGCAAAAGCGACTTTAACGGGCTCGTGAACATCAACACTGGACCATAGAAGAGTGGAACAACGTTCTATGGACGGATGAGTCCAAATTTGAGCTGTTCGGAACCCGAACACGCATATTCAAAAGAAGATCTGTGGGTGAACGTGCCAGAGAAGAGTGTATTGCTGCTACCGTGTAGCATGGTGGAGGTTCTATCATCATTCGGGGCTGTTTTGCTGCCACTAGTGTAGGGTACATTGTGAAAATTGACGGTATATTAAAAAAAGAAGGCCACCGCGACATTTTGGAGAACCACGCAATACCTTCCGGAATTCGACTTTTGGGTCAAAATTTTATCTTCCGACAAGATAATAACCCAAAACATTCCTCTAAATTATGTAAAGACTATTTACGCCATTTAGAAGAGGAAGGAACTCTCAAAACTATGGAATGGCCTCCCCAGAGCCCCGACTTGAATCCAATCGAGTTACTATGGGAAGAACTAGATCGGGAAGTACGGAAATCGGCTCCGACATCAGCTACTGACGTGTGGAACAAATTGCAATCGAGTTGGACCTCAATGACACAAGAAACTCTGGCAAAACTTATTGCGAGAATGCCTCGATTGTGTGCTGCAATTATTAAATCAAGAGGAGGTCACATAGATGAAAGCAAAATTTAAATTAAACGTTTTAATTTTCACATATATTCAATACATTTTTATTCATGTACGTGTATCTGTACATAAAAAATAAATATTATTAACATTTTTGCTGAGTTTTTATACATTTTTGCTGTCAGTGAGAGTACCTAAATACTTTTGAGCAGTAGTGTATATCCGTTTCGAAAGAAAGATTAATGAAATTTTGCAATTGGAGTGCATAAATAAGGAAAATATAAACGAAATATTAAATCTAACATACATGGCACCAACGACAGAAAGTCAGAAGAAATGAATTCATTCAATTAACAATAAAATTTTCAATAAACAATATGGAACAACAAGAAGTTGTTTTAAATTAATATCGTTGTAAATATTTCTCTTTCATTTGTCTTGCTTCGTAGTGTAGTTGGAAATGCACATTCTATCCAACAACGTATAAAGAACTATACCACGATAACTTTTAATAAGTATTCATTGTCCTTTCTTAATTTTTGGATGTGTATTCCGTTTTCACAACTGGACGCTTTCCAGGTTGTACACAAAAGCTGGCAGAATATATTGCAATTCCACCTGTAGCTGAAGTTAATGTTAATTTATAACATAAATAGACGTTAACGGTTGACGTATATTGTTTAATAACTCTCGTGGTGTAAAAGTACGTCGTATAATAACAGAAACTTTGCTTTTCTGTATGTACATTGTTAATGATTAAGTACTTTTACCAACCTGAATGCTTTTTTATTAATATATTTTGTTTCTGTAATTCTATTTTAATATTCCTCGTATTTCATATCCAAAAGTACTTAAATATCTGAGCGATGGCTAGAGAAGGTAAACTTTTTACAATATATCACACCTAAATCTTTAATAAAGGAAGATTTTAAAAGATCCATCTATTAAAAAGGGCCAAGTTTCGATCCTTGCAGTACTCCAGAGGTGAGCTTAAGACCATTCAACATAATTAATTTTGTTTAGAAAATACGATTAAATTAATCTTAGAAAATTTCTACCAACATTTTCGACGTAGTTCTAATGAATCAATATTAAATGCCTCTAGCAGAGCACTGTGGCTAAATCCTTGTATCGGGTAAGTATTAAATTTTTTAAAGTACAAGAACTTCAAACACCTTCTCTGAATTTGCTCTAGAAGATGTATCTGATAGATGTATATAGGTGACCAGACCAAGGACGCATACTCCAGTCGAGATCGAACAAAAGCGAAATAAAGAGGAAGAATGGCTGTGATAGAAGCAAATGGTCGTGTAACACGTATAATGAATCCTAACATACTCAACGCTGATGTACAAATACTGGATATGTGCTCCATAAAGGTCAGTCTTGAGTCAAAGACGACGCCCAAGTCTCTCATAGAGGTCTCTCTAGGTAAAGAAGATCCAGCCAAGTGATAGGTAAATATAATTGGAGTCGTCTTACGAGTGTAGGTGACAATTTTGCATTTGTTTACATTAACTGTTAGTTTATTGTTGACACACCACGTGTGGAATATATCGAGTTGGCTTTGCAAATAATTGCAATCCTGAGAATTATTAATTGTTGAATACAACTTCAAGTCATCTGCGTATAACAACTTTGGACAGTTCAATTGATAGCACAAATCATTTATATATATGAGGAACAGAAGTGGACCCAAATTACTCCCCTGAGGAATTCCAGAGCTCGACGTGAGGTAATCAGACTCAAATCCCATGTATGTCACAAATTGCTTTCAATCAAGAAGATACGATTGGAATAAAGACAAAAGAGAAGACGAAAATCCAATATTGTCCAATTTATTAATAAGCACGGTGTGGTCGATTCGATCAAAAGCTTTTGTTAGGCCAGTATACACAACATCTACCTGTCTCCCAGCATCACTATCAGATAGGTATTGTGTAATTGTAACAAGATTAGTTACCGTAGATCGTTGAGCAACGAAACCGTGTTGATCATTTGAAATCCAGGGTCTAACTTGAGCGTAAATATACTTGTACAGGCATTTCTCAAAAACTTTAGCAAAATTATTTAATAACGCTATGGGACGATAGTTGAAAATAACACACTTCTCACCATTCTTAAAAAAACAGGCACGAATTTGGCATAATCGAAAACGCGCAGCTCGCCTAAAAACTCATGATGATCTTTCAGGTGAAATGCACGGGAGAAATTACTATAAGTAACATCCAGTTGACCACCCCCATCCATAGCCCCAGCCATCCTTTGGAAAATCTCCTCCAAGCTGGTTACAGTAGATCTACGTATTTGACAGAAATCCATTCTGCTGTTATTAGTACCGGTTACCATTCATAAATTATTGAATGCGTTCTTAAACGAAGATCGATATTGAAGGTTTCTGAACATATTATGTATGTTAACATTGAGAAATTTCATTATCTAAACAAGTCGATTTGAACAACATAACAACTAAAAAGTTTGCAAATTATCTTTATCTTCTCAGCTTCCTGCGAAGTCTTAATATTGCCGACTATCAAGATACAATTAAAGTTCTACAATTAGCAATTGGTTTAGGGAACAAAACATTTCAAAAAGACAATAAACAAGCCCGTCGATATTTAGCAGAGTTTGTAAACATCTAAAGCGAATGGGGCCTGTACTATTTTTACATTCTTTAATATAATAGAGTTAAATGCATGCAACACAGCAATAAAAATCGATAGATGTATTTTCATGATCCAACGAATGTTTTAAACGTAAATGATTTAAAGTTTGATTTATTTTGTTTCGCAGATTGCACTACAATATCTCATAAACAAATACATACGCAAAAATTTGAGTCTTAAGATCTTTAGGCGTAACGACGATTGACATAGTGTAATTTATCTTCCAAATTAGTATGAAATTGGAGGCAGAGTTTCGAAATTTTACGTCTCGGTAATCGAATTTATGAGTTTGTACCCAAATGGTTGAATTACAAACTTTCCGATCAGCTGTGCATATAAATTTGCCTTTTATTTGTAAATCTAGTTGATGAGAATATGTTAGGTGTATACATGGAAAATATAAGATGTAATTAGCTCTAAACTAAAACCTTATTTTGGTTATTGCTGTTCGTATAGTTTTCAGTAATGTTGTTCTTGGAATCTTATAGGGAAGCTTTTTCTTCTGATGTAAACTTGGAAAGATAAGAAATAATGTTCATTTTGGCAGTTTAATCAACATAAATCTGAAAACTGTACAACCCGATTGTGTAACGTTGTAATTAATGTCAAAGAAATGGTTAAATGCTAACACATGGGCTGAAAAGTTCCTGGCCTAACAAAGAAAACACGGTTTTTTGGTTCAGAATTAGCTTTATTCATCAACGTAATCTCCATCAAGCGCAACGCAATCATTCCAGCGCCGCTCTAACATTTCAATACCACTTTTGTAGAACGATTTATCTTTTGCCTCAAAATAGGCCTGAGTTTCAGCGATAACCTCTTCATTCGTGCGAAATTTCTTACCGGCGAGCATTTTTTTGAGGTCTGCGAACAGCTCGTAGTCGTTGGGAGCCAAATCTGGCGAATACAGTGGATATGGGAAGAATTCAGTTCAATTCATGTAGTTTTGCCATTGTTTTGATTGACTTGTGACACGGTGCGTTGGCGGTGTGTTGAAACAAAATTTTTTTCTTTGCCATATGCGGTCGTTTCTTTGCAATTTCGGCCTTCAAACGCTCCAATAACGCTATATAATATTCACTGTTGATGGTATTTCCTTTCTCAAGATAGTCGCACATCCCAAAATACCGAGGCCATAACCTTTCCAGCCGATTGTTGTGCTTTCGGGCGCTTTGGTCGGGGTTCACCAGTTGCTGTCCACTCAGATGACGATCGTTTTGATTCCGGAGTGAAATGATGGATCCATGTTTCATCCATTGTCACATATCGACGCAAAAATTCCGATTTGTTACGTTTAAACATGGCCAAACACTGCTCAGAATCATCAACACGTTCTTGTTTTTGGTCAACAGTGAGCAAACGCGGCACCCACTTTGAACAAAGCTTTCTCATAGTCAAATGCTCATGCAATATAAAGCCAATACGTTCTTTTGATAACTTTACGATGTCAGCTAACTCACGCAACTTCACTTTTCGATCATTCAAAACGATTTTGTGGATTTTTTTGATGTTCTCTGGTGTTACCGCCTCATTTGAACGTCCACTGCGTTCAGCATCATCGGTGTCTCTACGACCACGTTTGAAGTCGGCAAACCAACGTTTTATTGTTGTTTCTGATGGAACGGAGTCCCCATAACACTTTTCAAGCCATTCCTTCGCCTGAACGGTATTTTTTTCCCATCAAGAAGCAGTGTACAATTAAAACACGAAATTGTTTTTGATCCATTGTTTTGAAAATAACAAAAGTAGCGTGACTCTTAGTACAATAATTCACAAACTAATGAATAGAATATCATGAAATTTTAACAGCTGTCTTTCGAAGGTTAGTACTAACTGAGAGAAAGGTGACTGCAATAAAACTAGCGTCATCTATGTGTTAGGCCCGGGACTTTTCAGCCCATGTGTTACAAGAGTTTTTAAATTTTTAAAATTAGAGCAGTAGTTTTTAAGAAAGTCATTTTAAAAATATATTATCCAAATCGCAATATTCAATATATTTTCAAACATTCTACGTTTATCTATAATAAACAAGATTAGCAGTAATTGTGAATATTAATTTTAGGCCATTGAAATAAAACCTACAAAATACTGTATCTTGTGCCAATACCAAAAGCGATATGAAATAAAATTTTACATTTATTCTGTTTTACGACAGGATGTGACAAATAACTTGTTTGATTTATAAGAAAAGCATTTTTTTATCTTATATTTAACAATACGATAATAAATTTGTATTCACTCGGAAGTAAATAGAATAGGTTCCGTTTTTAAATTTATAATAGAGGTTGGAATAAATGATACATAATTGATTTGTCTCTGTTTTGACTTTGGTAGCAGGCTGTTCTTTAATCAATTAAAAATTAAAATAATTTTTGTATTTTCCGTCGGCTTTTAAGTTATAATTTAGTTTACTTTATATTACCAACGTTAATTTTAAATTTTATTAGTTTGCGGAATTAAAAATTCCACGGTTACGGTAGGATTTGAATCAACAGCTCCTCTTAGCTAGACAAGCACATTTTTCATTTACTCCATGGACATCGTATCAACAAATCGCTAAATTCAAATCATTGTTTTATTAAATGTCTTGATTTATTGGTACATCTAAATTGGGGTGCGTTAGAAATCTTTTTGAGGTGTTGTGGTATGATTTCGCGTGTTTTCTTTTTGGTAATATTGATTTTAGAGTAATTTGATTTTGACTAACACAATATTTCACCAATATCTTCATAATCACCGTACAATTCATGACAATATATTGTCATTTACTTATTGTTAAGACAACATTTCAGAATACTCTTAATAATCTATTCATGTAAAACAAGGAAATGTTTCGGATTCTGTTCTCTATGTTTGTTCTCTTAATCACCTGAAATAACAGCGGAAAAATTCGACACGCCTGATGTCTGTTGTTCTAAATCCATTTCGTATACCGACATATGTTCGTAATTAACGTTCCGAGAATAGCCGTTTCGGACTTTCGATGGAGACGATCCCGTTAAGCTGGGTAGCGTGGGCTTCCACAAGCCGGCGGAATCTCTGAGGCATCTTTTCGACGTCCAGCGCGACGGTTTGCGTACAGAAAGGTGTGTTCCAAATTACGCGGAGGGGAGGCAACTCCTCTACGACTTTCCAAATTTATCCGATGATGACCGCGTATGCACGCGAACCGCGTTGACTCATTTTTTTCGCTTCGAATATTACGAGGCGATGTTACAAGTACGCGCGCGCATGAGTATGTATAAGAACGTTACATGCATGTATAGGTGTATACCTGTTGTGTATTGGCGGCTTCGGTAGGTATATCTACATCTATCCACCTACCTGCTCCGTTTCGTTTTTCAGCAACGCTGCGAATCGTGTGAAGATCGTGACGGTGTTTCGGGTTTGTAACGCGGTCGTGTTTAGCCTTAAAAACCTTAAATGGTTTGTTGGCTGTACCGATATGCGGTCGGAACGATTTTTGGATAAATATAGATGGAGTATCGAAAGCATTTGTTCATTTTTCCTTTCAAGAAAAAATAATTTAAGTTTTATTCATTTACTATAGTGGCATTATATTTTTTTCTACTTTGATTGGGTGAATTTTGTCATCGCCAAAACACTTGTGCATTATCTTGATAAACAAATAATTTTTCTTCTTGTACGTAACTGATCCAAAAGGTTACAGTAAGCTTCAGAGTTAATTACTTCACCTTTCTGAAGATAATCATTGAACAAGACACCTTCGTAACTCCAAAAAGCTATTGCTATAAACTTTCCTCCTTATAGAATCGTCTTTACCTTCTTTGGTGCATTTCCACCCATTTTGATCTATTGTTTTGCCTGTTCTTTTCGCTCTGGTGTATGTATGTGTTACGAAACGATGCGTGAAATCGATTTTATCTTGCTTGAAACGATTCAAACACCTTTGAGAAATATCCATTCGAATGCGTTTTTGGTTGATTATTAGCAAATGCGCCACCCAGCTGTACAAAGGTTTCTCATATGTATTTCTTCATGCGAAATATTTACAACTCGTTCTCCTAAGTTGCCTATGCCCTCGGCTATTTGACGCATTTTCATTTATGATGAATGATTTATGGTGTCTACGAGTTCTTCTAAGTATTTAAAAAATGTAATTGAACTCGTTACGCTGTATTAGACTTTAGGTAGTGAAGGTTTTTAAGTTTACAGGCATATTTAGGGTGTTGTCAAAGCTAAAGATATGAATCGTGTATTTATTTTACGTAATTGAAATACATTCCGTTATGACTAGCACCTTTGGAAGATTCGTAACATTAGTATGGAGTAATGACTTACTTATTTACAAGGGTGGATCTCTATGCAGTACCCTTGACCCCCTTATAGGGTATACAGTGGTATTATATTTTTTATTTTTCGACAGTCTCCCTCTACACTAATACACTTGGTCCATAGATGTTCCAAAATCTCAACAGCCTTCTAGAAAAAAAATTGCCCAAACTCTGCAAACCATCTCCCTACAGCTTGCATCACTAAAACATAATTACTGGAAAATGTTTCCCCATTTTTCTTTTAAGTTGAGGAACAGCCTGTAATCACTAGGGACCAGATCCGCTGAATATGGTGGCTGCTCCGTTAATTCAAAGCCTGCTTGGTATATAGGAGCCATAGCAATATATCTGGGAGCATTATCCTGATGGAGTTTCTCTTTAATAACGTCTTGCAATATATATAATGCTCTGTCCCTCATGCAAATAGTGAGTCTGGATGATTCCTTGAGCATCCCAGAACACATATAGCAAAACCTTTCCAGCAGACGGCACGACCTTAAATTTGCCTGGAGAAGGAGACCCGTGATGTTTCCACTCTCCACTTTGCACGTTGGACTCGGAATCATAGTGGAGCATCCATGACTCATCCATGGTCACATACCGACTAAGAAAATTCGCTTTGTTTCCTTGGTACCTTTCCAAAAGATGCTTACAAAGCAACACCATCAACACCCGATTTTTTTCTTGATTAATGATTAACATTTGGGGCACCCATCTTTTACTCATTTTTTTCATATCTAATTCTTTAGTCAGTATGTTGTGTATCACATGATATGATAAGCCAGTATCTCCCACAATGTCCCTGATGCGTATTCGTCGGTCTGCAAGATATCTTGTACCTTTTTAATGTTTTTGTCTGTTGTTACCGTTATGGGAGGACCACCGGCATGTTGGTTTTCATAGGATGTTCCTCCGCATTTAAAATCTCGACACCAGCGTTTGACTATACCATACGGAACAGCAAATTCACCAATAGTTGCTATAATATCTTTATGAATATGAGTTGGCGTCATGCCCTCTTTCTGGAGGTATTTTATTCCGTCTCTTTGTTCTACAGGATCATTTTTATGAACAATCACGACATAGAATTAAAGAATTAGCCATAGCACAAGAACGGTTTGAGATACAAACTTGATATTACGTAGATATGATCTACAAATATCAGTTTATTAAATGCCGAAAACATTAATCAATCAATTAGAAGTAGGTGTGGGATGGGGCATGAGCATCCATTCTTGTAAGTAAGGGTGCAGAAACTAGTGCTTTCGCAGTAGCTTACGGCTCTGTTAGCATCAATATTGCAGGCAGTGAATGTCATTGCTTACTATTTTAGTTTGAGTGTGTTGTTGATGCAACACGTTTCTGCAGTCTTACTAATCAGATGATAAAGTTCTTTACATAATACTTATTCTAATTATAATTATTCAAATTATACGAGGTACCTCTTCCAATTGTTACATTCGAATTAGTTACGTTGTAATGTCTGGACCGCCAAGGTTAAAATTTTGGACTACTAGTATGCCATATTTTCGTAAATCATATTGAAAATCCGATTACCTCCATAAGCTTTGATTTATATTTCCAACAGAGCAATTAGAATGCACTAAAGTAACATTTTGGGCAAATTTTCTTAATGGGAACAGTGCGACTCCATTTAACATGAAAATTTGGCAGTAGATGCTTTTTTCTTTCTTATTAAATAAACTCTAACTATATCTTTTATTTTCGTATATGTATATGTATATGTATACGTATACGTATACGTATATGTATATGTATATGTATATGTATATGTATATGTATATGTATATGTATATGTATATGTATATGTATATGTATATGTATATGTATATATATATGTATATGTATATGTATATGTATATGTATATGTATATGTATATGTATATGTATATGTATATGTATATGTATATGTATATGTATATGTATATGTATATGTATATGTATATGTATATGTATATGTATATGTATATGTATATGTATATGTATATGTATATGTATATGTATATGTATATGTATATATATGTATATGTATATGTATATGTATATGTATATGTATATGTATATGTATATGTATATGTATATGTATATGTATATGTATATGTATATGTATATGTATATGTATATGTATATGTATATGTATATGTATATGTATATGTATATGTATATGTATATGTATATGTATATGTATATGTATATGTATATGTATATGTATATGTATATGCTTGAATATGTTTGTTATGGTTTCAGTAAATGTTTGTTTATTTGTATTAGGAACCCACTAATATTTTTGTCTAGGAGCTGGAAGACCCAGTAGGGTGACTGTGGCGATTAATAGTCGGCCCACATCTGTCGTAAATGCGACTCAACTCTCGACTACCCAGGTCTTCCTTAAATATTAAGCTTTGCAACAATGGGTGTATAACGTATATTGCTGTACCTACGCTTTGGTAGGATACTTGCTCCTTTGCCACAGCCCCCTTATTATAGGGAGAAAACCTTAAACCACCAATCTAAGGCTAGAGAGTGCTAAGTGTTAAGTAAGTAAGTAAGTAAGTAGTTAAGTGCTAAGGGATGATTATATACGAGCCGTCTACTACCTGCGACGGATAGCTAACCCGAGCATGCGCCGAGTCTGACGTGGTCGACGAATGAGCTGCGACAGATTGGCAGTCGTACTGTTGTGATTCCCGCGATGTGAACGTTGCTATGGCAACTGTATACGTACAAGGCGCAGAGGTAAATTCTGCAGCAACAGCGCGCTAATATACTATAAAATAATATATATATATATATATATATATATATATACATATATATTATAAAGGTATTTGAGGCGATTTCTTTTACGCTAAGGTATTTTGGTAAGCATATACATATACAGATTGAGGTAAATTTATAAAATAATATATACAATATAAGAACATAGAAAGCATTACAAAATATTGATTTAAAAGATACATATATATATATAAACATATGAATATAAAAAAAAATAAAATATTTACGATGAATTAGAGTTCGTAACATTTATTAACAAAGCATTTCGAATCTATTAGAGCTTAATAAAAAAGAAATCAATCGGAAACTTATAGGATAAAACACTACGAACAGAAAACCCCTTAATAATCCTGCAACTACCAAACAAACCGCGTATTTCGTGTTTTCGAGTTGTCCGCGTGAATACCCGAAAATACGCGCATGCAGAACATATTTTCAGGCCGCAAAATAATAAAACAGCGCCCACTTGATTCGGAGTAATCGAATCGCCGATGCAAACGCAGAAAACGAAAGTTATTTAAAAAAATCGCCGCCCTAAAATAGCCCGTTGTTACCTAGCTGGCCGCCTATGATGATGTTGCTTCGAACATTAGCGCATCGCATATTAATACCTAATGTCCGTGTATAATAATAATTTTTTTTTTCTGTACGCATATGTTGGCGACCGTGTAAAGTTCGTGTCGTAAACAACTTCGATTTTGTGAGCGTGTCTCCGTACGGTATATGCACGTACCTATACCACCAATTAGGCACATTTTTGGACGTTATATTTAGAAGTACTAGCGTTTTGGCAAGTGAATTTGATCGAAAATAGCTGGTATAGCGAAAAAAATTGAAATATGCGTGCTTTATGATTATTATGTAGTCCCAAGATGATTGTCCTTTTAAGGAGTGCTGGTCTTATGCATAATTTTGGAGTTTCGCAACTACTAAATCCACTGGAATTAAATTACTTAATTCTATATCTGAATTTATGGAAAATTATGACAGAAATAATAGGATCTAAACTACCTAGATGGAAGTTCATAGCTTCAGGAACTAGCGCGCTCGTTACAAACAGTTGTCATGGTATTCTTAAACAGAAGATGCTATTTTACTTTGCAACAATGCTGATGGATTTTATGAAAGTTTGGGATTGTAAATATAATTTCGCTTTAGAATTTACTTTAGGAGATACCCTCTTCCATTCTTACTGGAAATGCAGTTCATATAAACAAATACTATAAAAATGTGATACGACCGTATCAGTTCCAAGATCACACTTGGGATAAACTTTTGAGATTATATGACATTGAATGTGAAACACCGCAGACTTTAGTATTTTTATAAAAAACATTACATTTCAAATAAAAGCTAACACCTTCTTCGCACTATTCCCGCCAGATTAGAAGATGCTTTACCTATCGCACAATACATATTTATAATTGTAGACTTGGAAATATTAAAACAGAATATTCTAAATATATTTAAAAGGAAATTCAATGAGCATTTGTTTCTTGAACAAGATATTTAATTTAGACAGACTCTCTCTCTCAGACCCTTGATGGAGATTACGCTGATGAATAAAGCTAATTTTGAACCAAAAAAACCGTGTATTCTTTGTTAGGGCCGGGACTTTTCAGCCCATGTGTTACAACTATTTTTAAATACATTTGTAATTATATGTAATTCACAGTATTTTCTTGCTCTGTCAGGGGTGCTTATGTATACGAAATCTTGCAGGAAAACACTATTATAATAGCGTATTTTTTTCCTGAAGAACTGTCTGTTGATCTGTCTGTCTGAACTGTGTGTTGTTAGATCTAAATCTTGTACTTTACGCCAAATAGCTTGGTTAAAATGAAAGTAACGTCTTTTGATAACCGTCGTCAGAAAAAATTCTTCTAAAGCTTTAATTGCGACCACTTCAAAATCAAAAATACACTTTTTTTGGTGAAAAATTCTTGATTTTATTTTTTAATAAGAAAAATTGTTTATGAATCAGCTCTTCTTTTGTCCGTTAACAAGGCATGTATGGTAGGGATGATATTTGTTCTTTCTTCTGTACGACCAATATCCACGTGAATTGTATATAATTGGCAAAACAGTGAACTACAGCTTTTAAAAGTCCATCGAATAAGAAGCAAGAACTTCCTTCTAATAAATAGCCTCCGTCCATTGCAATTACAAGAATCTCGTCTTCCATACCACCGGCAATTATGATATACTCCTTGATAAACTCGGGAGCCTCTGTATCTTCTCATTCTTTCGGAAGCAAGATTATACCTAGCGATTTGTGTCGCCCATGGTACAATGCATGTTTCACTACTGCAAACTAATTTGTAACGAAATCCCAACCTCTATCCTTAGCAACCATCATATCTTGCCGATATAGTTGCGATACTGGTGTCATTTTTTCTCTTGCTCTCTTTATGGCTTTCTACAAACATTTATTGACATAATTTCTTGCAACATCTGGAACACAGTTATGGCTTTTCTCACTTTTTTAACTTTTAATTTTACTTCTTCAATAACAATCGCTTCCGGACAGTTCCTGTTTATGTAAATCCATCGAGGAATTAATTTTTTTGCTTTTAAGTTGGATTTGTATGCAGAATAGAACATTCACGAAAGCTTTAATAGAGGCTTTTACTGGCTAACTGTCACTTGCAAATTTTACGCACGAACGAAATTCAGGAAAGTAAATATAGTTTGGAGACCCGAAACGGGAATATTTCAGGTAACATTTTTCGTACAGACGAAACAGGAATTATCTCACGCTTTTCTATTCAATTAACGCCCATGTGAATACATATCGTTCTTAAATAGTTTCTGATTACTGTTTGTGAATTTTACGCGTATGTACAACGCTTATATAAACCATAAATCAAATAACAATACTAGCCGTGCATTCGCATCCCTCATCTGCTTTCGCCAATTACAGTCGAGCATCGGCTGGCCATGAGTTATTATTACGCTTGAGCCTGTGGTCCATCTTAAGATATTCATTCATTCTAAGCATTCGCTAAGATGTGAGGAGCACCTTAGAAAACGTTAACCTTGAGGTTCGAACCCGGGACACCGAGGCTAATAGCGAAGCGTGCAAGGCACCAAGTTACCAACCTCGGTAGTGATCAAATGATCCTTAATTACCGGCGTACCCTTCCCCACCTTCAATAACCCTGTTGTGTGGTGGGCCCATTTATCGTTTACTCCTCGATCCGTCCCTGGAATTGACGCCATGTATACCTGAATACCGAGACTTATTACTATTAAATAATACATCCACTCTATTTTAAAAAAGGTAGCAATTCTATTTGATTTACAATTAAGATACACAAAATATTGCCAATTATTGCCAGTAACAAGAGCTTGGCGAGTGATATATAGAGTGAAAACTAGTCAAACTAATAATAAAAATGATGTTCATTCGTTTCAAATTAGACGGCCAACTACGATGCATTCATAAACGTTTCAAGCCTATGACCATTGTCAATTACGATGTACTCCGCGGTAGCAAATTACCTTCGAACTAAAGTTGATGTGTAGGGATGCGTTCCAAAACCTTTAAATTATTACTGTGTTAGAAACTGCAATCGTAAGCACCTGGTCTACATTATTTTACACGGTTTGTTTACATAATTTGCGTACGAAAGGGTAAAAATAAGTGCTGTTGTGCTCAGAGAGATTTATCATAGGCAAAAAGAACCCGGAAAATAAATTGGACCGTTTAAATTGGTTAATGAACAAGTTTCAAAATCGTAGATTGTTATTTTTTAGAAAATTAATGCCGAGAATTGGAAAATTTCCTCTGAACCGTTAAACACCACAAGTCAAACTCTAAAAATAATCAAAATTTAATTACTTCAAATTCTGCATCTTCCCAAGCATATTTTCGACACGTTTTATATATACATAGTCGCGTTGCAGTTGCGCGATTTTCACCATTTTAATTTTAGACGAAACGAATCGGTTTCGACACTATCTTCCCGGTTAAAATAACTTCCTGCATGCTCTCTCACATTCGAAAGCTGCGTATTATGGTCTTTCGACGTTCGCGTCGTTTATTAAGCAAACCTTGCAATTCGAATGCTTTGCAATAATCTCGACGTATTGAGTAACTTACGCTGAACGTTTTTGCCTTTAAAGTCCGTCTAATTATTGCGTCTCGGCGTTGTAGAAACGTAGCATCGTTATTTTTATGCGACGTGTATAAGTCGTGAATCATCCACATATACCTCGCAGTGGAAGCTTTAACGTTTTAAAAGTATCACCAAGCTTCGTTTTGTTTCGTTTAAGTGGGCGTAAGAAATAAACGGCCTCCGATATGACTAAGTGTTGATAATAAACATCTGGTTTATTTTTGCAGGGACTTAGGCTGTATTAAATAAGGAAAGCTGCAACTAATAATATAACGTTTAGATAATTGCAGATGAACGAATATCAAGAAGGTATTAAATCAAATGACGTCGGTAACACGGTTGACAATGGGAGCCCACGTGCTCCCGAAACGCTGCGTTCCGCATAATTAATTAATTTGTGTGAGTGGAGTTTACTGCTATACCTGTGAAAGGTATTAAATCGTCTGTAAATTTCTTGGATTGGAAATAATAAATAGGTTAAATGACGATTGCAAGGACTGTGTGGATGTACAATTCACAGGTATAGCAGTAAACTCCACTCACACAAATTAATTAATTATGCGGAACGCAGCGTTTCGAGAGCACGTGGGCTCTCATTGTTAACCGTGTTACCGACTGAAACTAAAAACTGTATCACACATGCAAATTATTTTCTACGCAGGCTCTAAAATTTCTAAAACATGTGACTATTTACAATCTACTCGGTGGTCTAATGCCTTTTTCGGGAAAGGATGGACCGAAAGCGAACCGTATCTTTAACAGGGCCTATGGTAATAAATCCATCAAACTCGAGTGTGCAAATGGGGGGTGGTTCTCTGTTCAATAAGTTTCCGTTCTTTTTCATATATACCGTTTCGTACGCATCTAATTCTCTATACGAGTTCACGTTTTTAAGTAGTGCCGGTTTTTTTAAATCAATCTTATGTCCGGATTTTACCATATGCTCTGCTACGCTTGATAGTTCTGGTTTGTCGAAACGATAGTGTCTAATATGTTCTTTGAACCTCGTTTCGATACTCCTTTTCGTTTGTCCAACATAAACTTTCTCACAATCATTGCATGCGATTTGGTATATTCCAGACCTTTTTATTATCTCCGGTTTGTCCTTGGGATTCCCTAAGATATTCTTTAAGTTGTTTTTTGACACAAAAGACACGTTCATATTTAGTTGTCGGAAAATTTTACTTAACCCTTTTACTGTTGGGTGAAAAGGAAGAGTTATAAATTTCTTATTACCGGTGTTTGTTGATGTCAAGGTCGTGGAATTTCTGATGTGTTGTTTGTATTGGATCTTCCTTAAAATACGGTCGACATCCATAGAAGAGATGGCAGACAGAAGAATAAACCAGTGGTAGTACATCAGCACTAACTACATCACGTAATATTCATATACAATAACAGAAAGTACATACTTTCTTACAAACTAGACCTGTATGACTGTTCCACTTGAGACAGTTATCCACAGCAAGGCACAAAAGACGTGCTAAATGTTGTACATCTTAGTTATACTTGAGGGACAGAAGCTCAGGATAATCTATTTCCTTCGTTTTTAAGAGCATAATGTTGGTTTTATCGTGGTTAAGAACTAAGCTATTAGCAGTTGACTATTATTCAACTAACATCAAGTACCTGGAACTATGATCAATAACCGTCCCAAATGAAGATCTCACAACTACCAACATAGGTCTAATCTCCATCAAAGCGACATTCGACAGCATACATATCATTAAAATGAATAACAAACAGTAGTGGCCCCAAGATACTGCCTTGGTGTACGCCCTACAAGTATAAAGGGGATTTGGATAAACACGAACACCATTAGAGTTGATCTCAATTGTCTGCTGTCTATGACTTAAGTGAGATTTGAACCAGGATAGAGATGTACCTCGGACACCATAGCGCTCCAGCTTACAGATTAATTTAGAATGGTCTATAGAGAGAATACAACATGGTAAGCTCATCGAAAACGGCGGTTTCAATACGTCTAGAAAATTCGACTTAAGAAATTCAACTCGTGATACCAACGATAAAAATGCTGTTAAAAACAGCTTTTCTCATGGTATTGGTGAAATCGTTCACGAGAAAGACAAAGTGAAGAGACATAAAACGCTAACACACGGACATGTTTCTGCCTACCCGACGTCATCGGCATGGTTTCGAGCGGCTTTTTGCTGGACGCATTGCAAATCCCTCTCTGCTACTGTCGCCATATTTAACCCTACAACTCAAGTTATTATTCTTGGCCCTAACTAGTGCCATAGAATGAAACATTTGTCTGCAAAGTCGGACATAGCAAAAAAAAAACGGGTACAGCTTCACACCCTTCTCTGGAGCTATACATGGATTGCTAATCCCGAGAGAGCGCGCGCACAAAAGGCACTGCATAGGGTAACTGCACATGTGAATGATTTCTCAGGCTTACCATGACGTATTTATAACACATCTAAAGAAATGCCTAGAAAATAATGATGACATTATGTGAGTATTAATCTTCATTCAATTTTGGTGAAGCAACAAGAAATTGAGCTGGAAATTTTCTGAACTTCAAAGACGATGTTTTTGGAAACATATTCCATTAAAGAAGAATTAACGAAAGAGTGTTGAACAACAATGATAAAGTAAAATGGGCAGTAGACAAGTAAGTAGAACGCATGCCTGAAGAAACTACTCCTAATATTTTCTATGCGCGTATTTATTTATTTTACTAGTTATTAATAAAAAACGAAAGTAAAATTGTGTGATATATAAAAATTACCAAAATTTCCCAATTTTTCGGCCAACTCCATACTAGTGTTATAACAAATACTATTCAGAAAACACTACATTTACAAATAGAAACACAGGATCATAAATAAAAAGATCAGATTCAAGTCAACACATTCTTTCATCGTTAACGATTAGAATCGATGACAGACAGAATCAAGTGAATTTACCGATTTTAACGTAAAATTACAATACGAAATAAATCTTTTTTGCAGTCGACCGTAGGAGTTCCATGCTCGTAAGAAAACGTCAGAACCACTGCCAAATATCCCTAATTATTTAGAGAGGTAGCTATTTTCTTCATTGCTTTCAAATTGATGGCCGTGGGATGTTTTAAATGAACGATCTGGCCCGGTAAATACCACGCTCCTGTCTGTTAATCATATAAAATGCGAACCGATTTCGTCCAATGCATAAGCAACTAAGAATTCTTGGGACCCGTTCAAAATATGAGCGATTACCTGCGAGAATGTTTATCTCATCCTTGTATACATACGTTCTACAAATGTAAATGGTTGCTATCCGTGTTTTCTTAAATATAAAAATAGTATGTAATAGGTTATTTTCAATCGGTAGCCATCTGACGTATTGGAAGCATGTGTTGGATTTGAGACGATCGAAGTGACAGAGATATATTTAGTTTTATTTCGCATTTATGGTTTGTAAATGTAAAAAATTAGCAGGCTATAAAAACGAGATTACTTGCTTTATTAAACTGTCAGAGAGGTATCATATTTTAACACTTTTTATGAGTTATTAAATGTGTCGATTTTCTGAAAAATTTAGGAGGCATCAAAATTTGATAAATCTTTTTCTTTTTGTAAAAAATACAAGTCTATACTTTGGACTTTTACAAACTTTTAAGCGTTATAGCAGCATTACGAAAAAGGTACGTTTTTGAGTAAAACGCTATAACGTTTCTCGAGAAATTATGCTTAAACAAATTTCATCTATTTTAAAAAATTGTGATCGTCCCAACGTGTTACTGTATCGATTTTGAGTAAAATCTAGGAATGGGCAAATATTGATGTTTTCAAAGGGACGTCCCTGGGAGAAAAAATTGAATTCACTCAGTATATATTAAAATCTACATGTAAATGAAGATTTTGACATCCAAACTGTGATAAAATAATCTCTAATACAGAAACTTCAAAGTTACAATGCAATTCCTACCATTCAATTTAGTATTTCTCTCTTTCTGGTATTAGAAATCTTTAATCACGTAAGTAATCAATTCTGTTTACCCAAATATCATTTTATTTCGCCTTCTTCGGCATGGTAATCTTAAAGGCGCCGTTTAGTTTTTTTTTACAACACACAGACAACAATCGTTTCTTACAAAATTTACATAGTTTGTCTTTTGCGAAACCTCTACAACATGTAAAATGTTACGTAATAGCCACAAACATAATAAAATTATATTTAAACTATTCTGTTTTTTAACACGTTAGATATAGCTTTTCGGTGGGATACAGACAACATTCAATCCAATTCTTATGGATTTTATCTGTTAGACTTTATGTGAATTACTTCCTTAATATTTGGTTCCTGTTACATTCAGCAAATTTTCTATAGTTCTGCATACCTACTTCAACATTGACTAAATTGATAAACAGTATGAATATCCGGCTGTTTGAAGTTATTTTGAATAGAGGATCTAACACTCACTGTTAAGTTTAGAAAGAATTAGAAATTTTTGCGTATTTATTTTATTTATTAATGTTGTGTTAATAGACCTATAGAAATGTCCCTGCTTTGAGTTACCATTATTGTATATATTGTGCTTCTTTGTAGTTCAGTATTAACTTTTATGCATAATTTGCCGGAGATATTGAGAAAATCAAGTATTCTGTTGAAAAGTTCATATGGAACTATAGAAATTTCACTGAGCATATTGCTTGGTACAACGTGGTGCTTTTCTTTTGTTTATTTCAGGTACTTTGTCTTTAATTCTCCAATATATGAACTAATCTGCATCTCATATCATTCTGTACATCCACCGTTATGTTTTTGATGTTAATTTCGATCGTAGCAATTATTTTTATTATTAGAGCTTTCTTATAACTATTACCTTTAAAATTTAATCTAGACCCTAAACTTTACATCAACTTAAGTGGTTTTATTATGGACATACTGTAGTTTGTCAAACTTTTTTTTATTCCTTTAATAACTATGTTACGTATTAAAAAAGTTGTTGCGCAGCATGATACTGTTAAAGGTTAATAATTTTTGATCTACCTATGTAATGAAAAATTCATTTGGGGTATGTAAATAGCTACCATATGTTTATAAAATTTGTAAAGAGCCTTATAATGTTTGGAAAGACATTTTGGACAGTAAAATTTCTAATTTTTTTACTTTTAATTTTTATGAAGTTTGGACTGAGATTTCTTAGTCTTACCCGAAAGACCAATCCCTGTTGCCTTCTAGCCAGGCTGAAAAGCGTCTTGGAGTATTTTTTTACAACGTTCTTTCGGTTCTTGGCTATATTCAATTCCTACTTTCCTCTGTAATGCTCGTTGTTATATTTCACCCAGATTTGTGTTATAAAATAACAATAAAATACGTTACTATCATTGAATTAAAAATAGCAAAGGGAAGAGGTCCTAAATACGATCCTTGAAGTACCTTACGAAGGCACCTTATTTCTAATTTTTTGCTTAATATTCCGTTTATTTGTGAAAGATTCTAAAAGTTAAAAGAATTCGATCAGCCCACGCAAACCATTTCTTTGTAAAAACGATCTTTTTAAACGTATAAAATATTGTAATTCTTAAGTAATGGCGGATTTTCGAAAGATTTATTAAAAAACCGAAATACGACAATATTTTATAATTTTATTATTAGTCCTTTTCCTCTAATGCCAGAAAAATAACCGCTGGCTGCCAATAAACATAAATAATAATCCTTTTTGCTAGATTTGTCTGCAAAATCATCCCACAGCTTCGCGCAGCTGCTTTCCAAGGCGTATTTCTGGATTAAGAAAATAAATCGCTTACGTAACACGTACGATATTAATTATGTAAATAAAATAATAATCACGATCGTAAAAATATCGCTTTTATTCATATTTTATTTAGAGAAAGTCAAAAATCATAAACAGCACTGTTTATTTACCAAGTCCATTACTTTTTTATTTTATTTTATTTTATGTTATTCTGTAGAGATAGTCTTTCATACAAACCGAACACGTAAGTTAGAATTTTCCACAGTGAAATATTTACGAAACTCGTTCACGTGCGCCATTGCTCTTATTAGAATTCTAATTATAAAAGCATCAACTTCCGCGGTTAATTTTAGCATCGAAATGTGGTCTTGTTTAATGGGAGCTCATTTCCTGGCACTAAAATACGTAAAATATTAAAAATTTTCCAATGGAATTAACAATATTTATCGCGAATGTGATTCTGTGGGTAAATATTTATCGAATTAAATAATATAATTTTATTGGCTTATTAAAAGCCAATGAGGACAAAATAGATTGAAATGTGTAAGAATTCAGCGACATCTTTCTTTTGGTATCTAAACCAATCTGTCATATAGAATGCTTTATGCTTTTATTGCGGCAATAAGGCTACTGCACATTAGATGGCGCTAATGTAAAATTTTTATTATATTTTAATTTAGTTTTTGTTTATGGATATACTTTTTTATCAATATTTTTTTAACAATAGTGGTAATAATAATGAAAATAATTATTACTACTATTAACAGTGTTAAGTAACGAGGTTCCATCTGTTGTTGAAGTGCTGAACTAAAATCCAACCGTTACTATTTCCGATAAAATGTCTGTAATTTAAAAGGAATCGTTTTAGAGACTGAGAAGCTTGGGTGTGATATAATTAAGACATCCTATAGATGTCACCTATTAACGATTTGTTAGTAATATAATTTTAGAAACATACTTGAGAAAATTGTTTTTTTTTATTGGTTTTATTAAAGTACTTTAACACTTTATAAAATGAATAATTATAATACAATTGTTTTGGCAAGTTCATGAGAAGGAGGAAAATAAGTAATTGTATTTTGAAAAATTGAGTTTTAAAGTTTAATAATTCATTGTATACAGTCAATAGTTCCGGAGAATTTCAATTTCCCAAGAGATCAAAGATCCAGAGGCACTTAACATTTTTCGAAGAATGCAAATCTTTCAAAAATGATAAGAAATAACAATACAACAATGTTTACAGCTGCATCAGGCATTTATTATTTATTTGTCGTATGGTTTAGCTACATTTCAATGGTTTATAAACATTTAAACATATAATGTGAGATACAAATAATAGAGGATAAAAAATTATCGATGTGGTTGGTGCACTGACCAACATAGGTCCACGTCCAGCCGGCTTACTCACTTCACGGCCATGGATGTAGCTTCGTAAGTATGTTGTATGGGCCCATTATATTTCCTCTTCAGACGTTCTTGTAATATATGACTGAGGGTTTGATCCGGTGCGCTACAGACACATTTTGGGGACTCAGATATCCCCCATTTGTGGACCGTATGCCTGCACTTTGTGTGTCGTGTTTATATACAATTTCACTTCGACCACTCTTTTCTTGGAAGGTTACAGGTATTAAGAGGTTTTGCGGGATCAAACACACCATTATGACCCCCGATCGATGATCTCCGGATTTTTCTCCATTCTTGTAAGATGTTGTAGTCGTCTGGTTGTTTTAGGTATGGGTTGCTTCATATTGGTTTCCGAGATTTTAAAAGTGTATTTTAAATATTATCATTATAGAGACTTTAATCATGTAAGACATCTACTAATAGACGTAAAATATAATAAATAAATTAAATTAAATTTTTGCACTTTGTATATTATCCGATAATGTACATCGTTGATTGGGAGGCTCCTCAAGGTGCGGGAGTCTCTCTCTTTCCGTTCTTTGATTGTGGCTTCTTGGTGTAATCGAAGCTGTCAGATTATTAAAAATATTTTGGTCCAATACTACTACTCATTTATACTTTAATGTGAGACATCCTGTATGGTTCCATTCATTTTCAAAATTCTACATTATAACGCCAAATTGAAAAACAAATTGCACCACGTTATCTTCCAACATAAGTGTTATGATAAAATGAAAATGATTATAAAATCACATCAACAAATGAACATGTGTTTATTTATTTTCGTCGGAGCAACAACGAACAAGTTCTATAGTCCAATTCATTTTATTCAATGTAACGTTTTCAAGTCTTAAATATTTAGTACGTACGTAAAAAATCACATATTTTCGTTGTTTTTTATTTATTTTCTCTCCTTTATTGTAGCAATTTAAAACATCCGCTCAATCTTTCGTAAATTCTCAACATTAATCGATACAAGGCTTGCTGTTCTAACGGTAATTGCTTGTTATTGACTGCAGTAATAATAAATATAAGGGGTGAGGAATACTAGTTTTTGGCAATTGCCAGAATGGGATACGAATGTAAGGGCTGTAAGTCATCACCATTTCTGTATGTAACAGTCTGTGAGTACAGACGCATAAACACAAGGATGTACTCAATTTAACGTGTACAATAAAACTTTAAGCAAATTAAATTTCTACATTAATTATGAAGATTATATATTATATAAATAAATTTAGTTATAAGATGAGTATTATTGAATTAATTTTGAAGTTGGAATTAGGTTATAAGTTTCCAAGTTTTGTGATGTATAGTATTTTCGTTTTTGAAGATAGATGCCCATTTAACTGCAAAGAGGGAAAGATGCTGGATCTGGTCGAACTGTGGAATTTGTGTGCCTTGCGAATACATTTGGAAGCTGCAGTTCCTCCATGTAAAGAGCCAAATCGTAAGGGAACAATAAAATTGTCGCGTTTTGAACTGTGGACGTAGTTTTATGTAAATTTAGGAATGTAACATTCAACGATAAATTATCATACTTATTCGAATCACATGTATTCTCCAGCTGCATACCATCCATTCGAGGTACAAAAACTAGGTTATCATGGCCCAATACCGTTTGTGCATTTCCGTCAGCGTCTTAGAAAAAGAAAAATTGGTTGATCGAACACATGTCGTCCAAGTCGCCTTAAATTTCTCCATAATTGTCTTCATAGTTGAGGCACTTGGAGCAATTCCACCAGCAATGGGGCACAATTTGTTAATAATTTTGTTCAACAATGAAAATGCGTTATTATGTGAAATAGTGATTCAGTTTTAAAAGTGATGGACTAGCAAAGATGGTGCCAAATTAAAATTTTACGATTTTATTGGGACACCCGTTACAATATTTGAATATAACCCACAATAGCCAGATTGAAGAAGCTATGTAAAGTCTTCTTCTTTTTCTTCCTCTCTATACGTGCTAGGTAGGCTAATGCCTGTTTTCTTCCTATGCCTGTTCGAATGAAAATGTCCAGCATTTTTCTTCGCGTTTTGATGGCCTGCTTGATTTCTTTTTCCAACAGGCTTATTTATTTTGACACTTCTATCAGTCTATCAACGCTCATTCTGCTTATGTGCTTGTTCCAGCATTTTATTTATTTCATTATCCATTTTGCCACGTCTTGCATTTTACTTTGTTTTCGTAGGTCTTCCATTGTCAAGTAGCGTTTCTCCATGAATGTTTCTTATGATTTTCATTTCGACCGTTCGCATCATTTGCTATATCTTGGAGGTGTCGGATTCTCACTTTGCTTGCCATTTTATGTAAAGTAAAAATATGAATATATATACGTACGAAGGCAACGGTAATAATACAAAAACTATACGTCCGTGAAATTGCTACGGTCCTTCAACATAGGTACCTGCATTGTTAAGAACTGTTCTGTTGGAGCGATGTATTGCTTGAATAATCTCGGGAACAGCTCGAATTGAATATCACAAAGTAGTTTCTTCATCCCATTGGCGCTCCTTCTGTTTGTTTATATCTCTGGTCGTTGTACGTGAGATTGGTGTTTTTCAGACAATGCTCTATTAGGTTTATCAGATGGCATTCCATTTAATGCTTGTTTTTGATGATGTCGACCGTTTCATTGATCGGTACTTGGGCGAATAACGAAGTTACATCGAAGTTAGTTACTTTCTCGGACTTTTGGCTGCGTGTGAGTTTTGTCTTGACAAGGACTGTTTCCCCGATGTTACGACGAGATTGCCCTCGTCATCTTCCGTCACTAGTCAAAGCTAGAGCTCGGCTGCTTTAACAAGTGACAGACCATCTGCTGAAGATGACGAGTGCGATCAATACGTCGAGAAAACAGCCTTCATCAGGACAAAGTCACAGGCGCAAGTCACCAAAAGCCCGAGGAAACATTTTGATCATACGTCAGTGAGAACATCAAAAGAAAGAAGGAGATGGGTGGAATTGCGTAGAAACGTTGACTTAATTGAAAATTCCGGAACCAACAACACACGCAGTCAGAAACCAAAAAGTATTATTTCGTATATACACTAGGGTGACAGAATAAAATAGGCATCTACTAATTAAAAAAAAGATTCTATTCTCGTTATATATACAAAATATTTTAAAATTTTTAAATTAGACTAATATTTTGTCGATCCACCTTTACTTGCGTGAAGTGCTGCGAGTCGTCGTGGCATAGAATCTATTAAATGATTAATGGTGTCTTCTGGAATATTTAACCACTCTTCTGTAACAGCTGCCACGAGTTCTTCCTTATTGCTGGGTTTTCGGGGTCGTTTCGCCATATTTGTCTGGATTATGTGCCAAACATTCTCTATCGGATTCATGTCCGGTGATTGGCCTGGCCATGGTAAAATCCGAATCCCCTGTTCCTCTTTCCATGTGGTTGTTGTTCTTGCTTTGTGGCAGGGTGCTCCATCCTCCATAAAAGTTGCGTCTTCGTTAGATAAAATGGCGTTGTCGAATATCGGTAGTAGTCCTTCTGTTAATATTTGGATATATTTTGACGCATTTATATTTCCGTCGCAGATTACTAATTGCGATCTTCCACCATACCATATTGCGGTCCACACCATGATGTTCACACCGCCGTATTTCACCGTCTGATGCAAAAATTTGTCGTCCAGTTGTTGTGACGAACGTCTCCATACCCACGTACGACCACTATCACTGAATTGGCAGTATTTGCTTTCGTCTGAAAAAATGACAGACCGCCAAAACTCTTCGGGCTTCGTTCGCATTTCGATTGCCCAAGCCATTCGGCGCCGTTTTTAAAACGCCGTAAGGAGAGGTTTTTTCTTTGCCACCCTTTTATACATCCCCACACTGTGGAGGTATCGCCGAACGGTGTGCTGACTTTTCTGTGAAGTTGCCGCAAGCTCAGCTGTACTTTTTCGCGGTTCTCTTAACACTTCGCGCGCAAGCACCCTTTTACTTCTTTCAGAAGGTCTGGCACGACCTGGTCTCGGCTCCGCTGTTGTTTTTCCTTGCGTTTAAATTGTATAATCACACGGTTAACTGTGGGCACAACGGAATATTTAAAAATTTACTTATTTCACGTTGCGAAGCGCCGCGTTCACTCTGGCCAACGATGCGACCCCGGGTGAAGTCGCTAATATCACTCGAACCTTGTAAGCGAGGTATAGTTGTAACGATACTTAACTATGACGAATTCCTTCCGATACATCTACCCCTATCCTAATGACAAGAGAAAGTTCTTAATTCATTCTTAGAATTCAGCTGTTTACATAATTATACCGCTTTACCTAGTCTCTATTTTATTCTGTCACCCTAGTGTATATATGACTCTCATTTTCTATATCTATATATTACCATAATACAAAAACGAAAATTAGCTACACTCTGTGAAATAAGATAGTAAATAGATAATATGAAAGGGAGAATATAACCTTATGACCGCTCGGACCCTTTCGGTGGAGGATAACATATGTCAGCTATATATCCCCCCCCATTCTTTTTTCTTACCGATACCACCGCCACCGCATTCTACCATAGGAGAGTCGTTCCTTTTTATGGACTATACCGTCGGTCGGTAGTGTACATCGCGCACCCACTTTGGGCCATTTTCGAATTGCTCCTTTTTCTATTCTTTTATTCCTTATGTTCCTTGAGGGTTAGGTTCTTTGAGTCGCGTCTCCGCCATTGCCACACGTTTTACATGAGCCGCATTTATTTTAATAAATAATTACGACCTGGTTTGTGTTACGACTCCGGTGTCTTGCCGACGATGTTTTATGATAATGGCGCTGCCAAACGATATTTAGACGCACGGCCTGCTTTCGTTCTTCCACCGCCTGCTACTTTTTTATGAAGATTGTTTCTTTTGCTTCTTCTTCTTGTAACTGTAATGGTATATTGCCGTACCACGGTCTACCCACCCGCTACGGCCATTCTTTGCGCCTATCGCGTGAACTACGCGTTGTTTTTTATGCTGGAAGGATATTATTTTTATTGTTATGGTATTCCGTTCTTTTTCGCCATTATTCGTTTGCCTCTCTGCTTGATTCGAAGCTTAAGATATTAGCACTTATTGTTATTGTTATGATTGTACGTAGGGGTCTGTTGTTAATTGCAAGTGAAAAAGGAAATTTGTACTTATAAAGATTATACTGGCCAACATACATTGTCGTGCGCCTAATCCAAAAATACCGTTAGATTTGTTTCTATCGGCTCTAGTTTTCGAAATTCACTCTTTCGCGTTTGTGTAGTTTCCTATTTATGAAACTCACGTAAACTCCATTAGGACAGTACAAAGAAGTTCCTCTATTTTCTGTCATAATGACCAATACAAAAGCTACGAATATGGTGTTGTACTGCAGAAACTTTACATTGTTTCTCTTCATACCAGGAGAACCATTTTTTGTCAACGTTTTTATTCTGTTCGGTACATAACAAGACTGACTATCCCTGCATCTTAAATAAGTACAATTTTCTTATTCCCAGAATTGACTTAATGTCGTTGTTTATCTGCTATTGCGATTGCACTCGAGCAAATGTCCTCATAAGATCTGCAATATACTTCATGTGCACTAACTTCAACCGGACTTCGGTGCTAAGCCAGTTAAATTTGTTGTTCGTGCAGTTTTTCTGTGTCTGGTCTCTTCTCTAGCGTTTGTCAATTTTTCATCGACAATTTTAGTGTCAATCTTTATATTCGCCGAATAATCTATACGGTAATTGAAAACAGTATAAGTTCCAACCATGTTCCATAATATTAAAGTCAAAATTTTATTCATGGTTTGGGCAAATTCAAAGACGTATTTGCACACCTAGGCAACATGTTTGCATTGATCGGTATTGCATATTCTTGATATGTAACTTTGTTAGTAATATATCCTTCGAGCCTAACTAGAAAACTAATATCTACCGATGTTATGGTATCCCAGACAAGAGCAGTTTCTTCGTCACATTTCATAATAGGTGGCAAGCAATTTGCGCTGTAATCTTCGTTAGTCCTCTTTCTAACTAGTTGCACACCATCATCTTCATAAAGCTAATCCTCTAGTTACACTATGGTATTGAGGCTATAAATTTCTTCCATTCGCCTCTGTTATTTGCTGACACTTTAGCTAAGTTCTTGCCTTCTTTTTCTTTTGGTATTTCCTCTACTTCACGTTGCCATGTTCTTGCTTTTTATGTTCTTTTAATCAGTCTATTCTTAAATATTTTTGCTAAATGTCGGAAACAACTTATTTGTTCCTTATTTCTACTTCTTTTATCCTATCTATTTCTTTAACTAGTGCAATCTTCCTTGAGAACTTTATATTTATATGTGTGTATTTTTTCTTAAATTTTTGTCTTTATCATCAATCGGATATGTGTAACATCTTTTGGACCTTTCTCTGTTTACCACTACACCCGCTCCTGTAATTTTTTCTTCATTTCTTTGAATAATAATTTTTGAATTTGTTCAAAATTAAAATGGTCTCTTAATTATGCATAGTGGTATATTTCATAATACTGGCCAACACACACCTTGGTGCCTCGGATTTTTTAATAATTTATAATTTTATTATTATTATTATTATATCAGTTAAAAATTCCCTTTTATAAGATTTCAATGCTTAAGGTTTACGGGAACAGTTCTGCTGAAAATTGCAGCAGTAATCAACCATAATATGGATGTCTCATCTTCACTACAGTTATTTGGGCTATTTCCATCGTTCCTTGAACTTATATATAGTCCGACGGCGCCCCTGAAGACGGCAGTAGACAGACCGCCGAAACATCGGACTATACAAGTTCAACGAACGATGGAAATAGCCGAAACAACAACTCTAGTTATTATAAGAATCTATCGTCAACAATATCACTTCAAGAGTATCTCATCTTCCTTGGTACCTTTCCGCCATAATGCTGATGTCTTTGGGAAATCTTTCCCCTTGTTCCTCACCAAAATCACCACAAGTTTTCTGCAAAACGATTTAAGTGGCCGTGAGGGTAACGAATCTTGATGCTCATGTTACATCTGAGCTGTTCTACTAATAAACAACGGCGAAACTACAACTTCTAGAAAGAAATGCTATCTTTGGAACCAGCATACCAGAAACACCTTAGATTGGCTAAACTTTCGTTCATGAATTATAGTTAATTAATATCTATTAATGAAACTCTCAACGTCTTAAGTGATATTGACACGCCCTCAGCACTTTAAACAATTCCGCAATTTAACTAATTAATTCATCGCCTAAATCACTCAAAGCCAACTGAAAATCTAATTCTACAATTCCCATTCACCCATCCTCCCTTTTCTCCTCAACTATCGTACTAGCTAGCGCCCTTCTAGCATCCACGTGTTGTTGTTGCTGCTGTTGGCATAACTAAACCTGTCAGCCGTTCGAGTCGAATCTAACGTTCGACCCCGTCGACACATGCCGTATACCCGAAATATATTATACGTCTATATACCTCTCGCTACCATAATCGGAAGTAAATGTACACTGATTTTCCATTTGTTCGACAACGGAACTTAATTAAAAGGATTTGGCGGCGGCGCTGTCCTCGTCTCACCTCTCTCTGTGTAGCCGAGCTGGCGCGTCTTGCTCATTCACTAACGTCCGGATACCAGACCGATCTGATGAATAACCGAGTTCGAAAGCGGACGATGTTTACCTTTTTTTTTTTCTAGACTTCAACGGAAGCTAATAACGTCGATGATTATTTGAAACTTTGTGTTGTTTTGAAGACAAGTAAGTAGTATTACACTTACAATTATACTAGAATATATTTGTTTGTAACACATGGGCTGAAAAGTCGCGGACCTAACAAAGAAAACACGTTTTTTTTTGGTTCAAAATTAGCTTTATTCATCAACGTAATCTCCATCAAGAGCAACGCAATCATTCCAGCGCCGCTCTAACATTTCAATACCACTTTTGCAGAACGATTTATCTTTTGCCTCAGAATAGGCCTCAGTTTCAGCGATAACCTCTTCATTCGTGCGAAATTTCTTACCGACGAGCATTTTTTTGAGGTCTGCGAACAGCCAGTAGTCGCTGGGTGCCAAATCTGGCGAATACGGTGGATGTGGGAGCAATTCGAAGTTCAATTCATGTAGTTTTGCCATTGTTTTGATTGACTTGTGACGCGGTGCGTTGTCTTGATGAAACAAAATTCTTTTCTTTGTCATATGCGGTCGTTTCTTTGCAATTTCGGCCTTCAAACGCTCCAATAATGCTATATAATATTCACTGTTGATGGTATTTCCTTTCTCAAGATAGTCGAGGAATATTACACCACGCACATCCCAAAATACCGAGGCCATAACCTTTTCAACCGATTGTTGTGCTTTCGGGCGCTTTGGACGAGGTTCACCAGTTGCTATCCACTCAGATAACGATCGTTTTGATTCCGGAGTGAAGTGATGGATCCATGTTTCATCCATTGTCACATATCGACGCAAAAATTCCGGTTTGTTACGTTTAAACATGGCCAAACACTAGTCAGAATCATCAACACGTTCTTGTTTTTGGTCAACAGTGAGCAAACGCGGCACCCACTTTGAACAGAGCTTTCTCATAGTCAAATGCTCATGCAATATAAAGCCAATATGTTCTTTTGATATCTCTACGATGTCAGCTAACTCATGCAACTTCACTTTTCGATCATTCAAAACGATTTTGTGGATTTTTTTGATGTTTTCTAGTGTTACCGCCTCATTTGGACGTCCACTGCGTTCTGCATCATCGGTGTCTCTACGACCACGTTTGAAGTCAGCAAACCAACGTTTTATTGTTGTTTCTGATGGGGCGGAGTCCCCATAATACTTTTCAAGCCATTGCTTCGCTTGAACGGTATTTTTTCCCATCAAGAAGCAGTGTAAAATTAAAACGCGAAATTGTTTTTGATCCATTGTTTTGAAAATAACAAAAGTAGGGTGACTCTTAGCACAATAACTCACAAACTAATGAATAGGAAATCATGAATATTATATTTTAAATCCTGTTCCACTTTTTACGATTTGCCTCCTCTATTTCGCGAAGATAAAAAATATTTCTTAAGCCATCACTTTCAGAACTCCTTTATCTGTATACGTACGCGATCTTAATACCCTTTCTAAGTGTGATAAAGGATCTCATGAGAGGAAGAGCAGCTAAATCCTAAGAAACTCGAGAGAGACAAGTTATAATAACAGCAATAAGAATAATGGCCAAGCAACAAGCGAAATATTTCGCGCAAAAAAATTCTCTCGCGTTCGGGCCGGCACCGAGTCGAAACCGGGCACCGCCACCGTAGCTGGAAATATATATTCCGCGACTCTCTAACAAACTGAAATTAAAATTTAATTAACCGTCATAAATTTCGGGCCGGCCGAGTCGCGAAATTAAGATTCACTATATGACATTGTTTAGGACCGCTCGAATAAAGTGGCGTTAGATTAATTAAAAGTGAAAAACTGTGTTACATTACGCGGAATGGCGAGATGCCCGGCCGGGCGGGCCGGAGCGTCGACGCGGTGGTATCTTCTCTGGAATACATTAGGCGGTTGCTCCGCGTGTTGGTAGGACCGTCGTTGGCAACGTCGTCTTCTTAAGTGAACAGCCGAGTCGAGGCTATTATTTTACATTAATACCGGGTGAGGTTTAATATTCGCCTCGGCGCTAATGCAAGTTTAGTGTAACGCTTTATTCAAGATTGATTACAAATTTGAAAGTTCATAACTTAAAGAAAGTTATATAAATGGGCAGTGCTACCAACCGTGGTATACTGAGTGTATATTCAACATATTCACTCAGTTAGAATTAACTTCTTCGCTTAAATAGATCAAATCGATAGATACTATGCTCCATGTACGCTAAAAGTGGTCACAGGGTCAGTGGTAGGTGTGATAATCCATATAAGAATACGAGGGTGACCTGAAATATTTTCGGAACCGATAAGAAAAGCACGGTACTGGTGTGGTTTTTTATTTTCATTCTCCGATGTAGTCTCCTCGAAGATCAATACACTTTTTCTAACAGTGCTCGAGTCTCTTCAAGCCGCCGAAAAAGTAGGATGTTTCGAGGTCTGCAAAACAGCCATCTGTAGCGGAGATGACCTCCTCATTTGACGCAAATCTCTTTCCTCCCACTGATTTCTTCAAGTTTGGGAATGGGAAAAAGTCGCTAGTCACGCTAGTTCCGGTGAATATGGAGGATGAGTGACTAATTTGTAGCGCAACTCATTCAATTTGAACACGACGATGCGGGATGAATGAGTCGGTGCATTGTCGTTGTGGAAATGCACTTTCTTCCGCTGCAAATGAGGCCGTTTCTTCTTCAATACCGCATCGAATCGGGTAATAAAACGCTGTAGTATTTCCCCGTGATCGTCCTTCTCTTCCGCACGTAGGATCGCAGCCTGGAAATCCCACATTAAACGGTCTTTTGTTTCTTCGGAGCCCCCGTTTTCCTCAGGAAAGTGCCCTTTTTTATTGTATTTGCTAGGCTTACCTTTCATTAAGCTCATTTGCTGTAATTGTGGTTTCCTTTTATTTAATGGTTTGTAAAATATGCAAAATACCTAATAAAAGAACTCACTCGATAATTTTTCCTAGCCCTGAGAAAAAAAATCATTACAGTAAATTGATGTCAAACCCGAAAAGCTTAAACACTAAAGTCACTGACCAAATTTCCATTTTTATGCAATTTTCATCGTACCCCTGCATCAACCATACTGAAAGGGGAAGTTCAAAACGAATAACAGAAGAAAGAACGGAGAATGAAAGACATAGTTAGACTTTCTTAAGTAAGGAAACAGCTTCCAAATTCTCCGAGAGTATATCCCACCATTAAGGGACGTTGCGAAGGTCGTTAAGAAGATGACTGTTAAAATACATATTTGTGTATTTCATTAGGGATACCCGGCATCAAAAAAAAAAGACGGGCGACTCTCCACGATGGACGTCAAGAACGCGAAGGCATCGCTTACCCCGCTGTCCCCTCGCCGTCCTTCCCTGAAAATCCCCTCCAAAAAAAAAGTCAAGCGAGGAGAAGAAGAAGGACGACGCGAGGATTGCGAGAGAGACGTCCTGTAAGCAAGGTCCATTACCTTAATGCACTGTTCTGGTCCCTGCTCTGTTCTGATTAATATTGCATTTCTTGCCAGTGTTGGGGCACTTTCGTACCGGACTCCGTGATCCGACGTCCATCTCGACACCCCCAGGGACCTCGCACACTTAGAGCCGATGCCACTGCCGCCGCCGCCGCCGCCCCGAGAAACGCCGTCGGAGTTAGAAGAGAGCTGAAAGTCACTCCACTTCGAAGCTGTAGAGTAGTTCTTGTTGCATGGAGCTCGGAGGACAAAATACATACGGGAATATACACCACATCCGAAACTATTTGTTCATTCACGATGTAATATGTATTGGCAGTAACACTTTGTTACATGGATCGTTTTAATACCTGTTCGACGAATCTAGTAAATACAATAAATAGATTCTTTTACCGACTTTTCGGGGTTGGATGAAATATTTGATATAACATTTCAAGAAGTCAAGTAAGGTGCTGGGTGGTAATAAGGCCCACCAGATAATAAGACCCAGAGGATTTTATATAACTAAAATTGAGTTTAAAGCCCATCAAGTGTCGTTTGTAGTCGAAGAATTGCACTCGTTATAATCGCCTTGCAATACTACGTATGTTTATTCTGAGAAAAGTCATTTTCAAACAGTGTGTGTTAAAAATCCGTTACATTGGTGAGTGGATTATCCAGATTTCAGTTAATTAAAAGCGTTCCGTTAACATGCAGTGTTATCTCTACTATATACTGCTTTATTTGCATAAATGTTATCACTGGATTTTAATCACATTTTTTTAAACAAAAACGATTTCTTTTCAGGCTATATGTAAGAGAAACATGGGAATACGAAGAAGTTCCAGAGAGGATATGTTAATAGAGGTACTAGATGTACTGAAAAAAGCCATCAGATCGAAGAATGAGTAGAAAACCAATACTGAATAAGGAAGAACAGCTTGATTTAGAAAGGAAAATTATCCGTTTACCCCCAAAATATTAAGAAAAGCTGTATTTAATTATGTAGTAAAAGAAACAACATAAAACATTGTTTTAATAAGGCTAGTAAACTTGCTGGCAGAGAATGGTTCAGAGATTTTTTGAAAAATCATCCCAAAATAGCCAAAGCTCAGATCATGAATCCTGTTCATGCACAAAAATTAGATCGTCATATTGTCAATATCTATCTAGCAGTTCAAAAGTTATTATGAGCCCTAAGAGCAGTATGATGATTGAAACTTTTTCTAAATGGCTTGAACACTCCATAAAAAATATATTCGCACCACTCGTAATTTAAATTTCCCCATAGAGTAAAATGCCATTTAGACATTTAAATAGCCGAAAAAGCTGAAGAAAATGGAATTCATTTATACTGCCTCAATTCTAACATCACCCATGAGTTGCAGTTCATGGATAAAGGAGTCTTTATGAAGCGTAACGGGATGGTGAATGACTAGAGTATTGGGACAAATATCTCGTTCGTGATTTAAATAGATTTTCTGATGTGTTTTTGCCAACATGGAAAAAAGTGACGATATAAAATATTACCAGTGGATTCAGGACTACGGGAATTATCTCTTCGATGACGATATTCTTCCAGTTGAAGCCTTTGCGTCTAGCTTGCCGACTCACCGACCTGAAGCTCTGAAATTGACTCAGATTACGATTCAGATGACTACCTCCCTTTAGAAACGTTACGCCAAAAGCCAAATACAGTAGGAAATAGTGTTTCTAAAGTCTTACCAGCACCAGATTTACTTAAGAGCAAAAACACCTCCAGACGTAGGACTTTGAATTATAAAGCTATTGAAGTTGAGATGTTAATAAGCTGCGTACTTTTCGCTGGCACCATCTCTTAGTTAAACCGGAAAAAAATTATGCTTACACGTGGTAATTAATGTCTCTTTTCAGCTTGGTTTATGCTCATATTGTTTAAGGGACTTTACAACATCATCTCTCAAAAAAAAGGAGACTTCATCTGCAATTTAAGCGACGTTCTTAACATCGCTTGTTCAGCATGATCTTCTCTTGAGTGAACTTGAAGTTCTGGAAGTTAGTAGTGTTGCCTTACGGTGGTTGGTCCCTCTATTTATACGACAGAATTTTATTTGTTACAGGTAGTAGTCAAAATATTAGGGATTATTTTCTCATTGAATTGGAATCCTTAAAAGAGTTGTCAGTTATTTGAGAATCTAGTTCTATATTTTCTATATCGTATTGTAGTGTAACAGAAAAACCTTAGAAAACTCTTAGCTCAATAACTCACAAACTAATGAATAGAATATCATGAAATTTTAACAGCTGTCTTTTGAAGGTTAGTACTAACTGAGAGAAAGGTGACTGCAATAAAACTAGCGTCATCTATGTGTTAGGCCCGGGACTTTTCAGCCCATGTGTTAATACAACAAAATACGATGAAGATACGTAAAGCAGAATGTTAAAATCTTTTAAAAGCAAACGACTCCCTCTATGTCTTAATGGAATCCATCCTGCGTGTCCGTTATTTTGGACGTCTTTGTAAGCGTAGTCACCCATCGAACACGGGCGACGACGCTGGCACACACACAGCCACTTATACGCGGCAAAAGGAGAAAATGCGCCACATCCGCCCCGGTAAAGTTCCGTTTCGCGGAAGGAAAGGGAATGAGAAGAGGAAGGCGAGTAGGCAGCGGGCGACGTGACACTTCTAGGCGGCGCTTTCGGAAAGGCGAAAAGAGAAGAGTCCGCAGTCGAATATCTTAAATTTTAAAACCTATCTACAAATTGCCTCCCCGACGCCATAAGTAAAGCAATGTAATATTCAAAAGTTCTGCAGCATTACTTCTTTTCGTTTGTGTGTATATCTAAGAGCACCTTACATCCATACATACGTAAGTATGTACATACATACGTATACGAAGGTATATGGGCTGGGTATGCGGCACGTATGAGTTACTTAACGCTAAGATATACTCAATGTAAAAAGTCGGGTGATTTTTCTTTTTTTTTCCTGTGATGAAAAAAAGTTGATGCTGTTTGAGGATGAACTGGAGTAGCTTGTCAATTTCAACGATTCTTGACATAATCTCTTGTCAGTATATGGGTCCACGTATTTTCTTGTAACATGGCTTAAAACATTTCAAGCTGAAATTCAACAGTTATCTATTAGTTATGGTAGTTCCATATACAGTATGTCCTAGATAGAATGTACTCTAACAATGATTAGTAAATTTACTATTATCGCCCAGTAGTACGAAGACGACTTGAAATGTTTCCTTAATCAATAAGAAAAACACGGTAGTGGTGTGGTTTTTTATTTTTCTACTAATTCAAAGCTGATAGAACAGATTTTTAGAATTCTGGAGAAGAAGCAATTAACTAACTTATTGTTTATATCCTAACTTCAAATTCGAATCCGAATTAAACATTTTCAATATTTAATTCTACAATTCTACTTTGTTGCTGTTAGTAGATAATATTCAAATATTGTGTCCGCACATTAAAACAAACACGATTTAGCCAAAGTACAATATCAATGTCTATAACGTATTTGTACGTAATAACGGAGGAAGTATGTAATGTCGCTCTTTCTCTCGATAACGTCGTCGAATTCAATGAGAAGCGACGGTAGAACTATTACGAAATGGCGTCATACATACGTACATACATTTTATAGAAACGATGATGTCGGGACGAAGGAGTAGAGAAACCCGTATAAGAAGGAAAAGGATCCCAAACACATAGACGACGATTCCTGAGGGCTAAGAGACAGGCTGACGACGATGGAGAACGAGGAAGAAAGTAAAGTAACGCTGTAGTACGTAGTACTAGGTTTAGTCCTCTCCTTAATGGAATCCTTACTTCACCGGATAAGTGCGGCAAAGCTTTTCCCAAACCTCTCCCCTTCCTCCCGGTACGCCGCATGTCATCTCCTTTCCTGTGCCGTCACGATTTTCTTTCTCTACACGCCTTGTAACACACACACGTATCGCATAGATATATGTATATTTACATCAAGCATTTAGGAGAGATTTTTAAAAGCTTCTGGTATGAAAGAGACTAACTTAATTCAGTAATAAAGATGAAGGATTGTATAAGTTTCAAATCTTAAAATTCAACAGTAGTCATTGTAATGGAAAACTTTTAGAGTAACAAATATAAAGAAATCCGTCATCAGATAAAGTAAAAATTATACTAGCATGTAAAATAAATGGTTACAAGGCATATTTGGAATTAAATTTAAACATTTATCTATGTATACTACAGTCCATATTAGTTCGGACACCCAGCAAAATGTTCTGAACTCCACTACAAGATAATATAATTACTTATATATATATATATATATATAAATAACATTTATATTAGATCCTTTATGAAGTTCATTGCTTATTAATTCTACAGGCAAACTTCGAAGAATTTCGCTTAGAGAATGATTAAAAACCTTACATATCTTTCGACCGAATGTAATAATTTTCAGAGAAATCCTGATTGCCACGAATAGGATTATTTTTGTGACAATACTGCAGGTAATACATTTACAATACTCTTTGGGGTGGGAGTAGTCCTTCCGAAAGTATATTGTGTATTGGCAAATGCTTTAGTGCATAATTAAACCTGCTTGTTCGTGCGTTTGTGTTAAGAGCGTATCTTTTCGTGTGAACCTGATTAAAGTTATTAAAATGCCGAGACGAAAACTGACAAGTTTAGAAAAACGGATAGTGGATCATTGGTAAAGGGTGTTATGGACTGATGAGTCAAAACTTGAGGTGTTCAGACTAAGCTACGTTTTTGTAAGAAGAGCAAATCTTTAGAAACGAATACCGTCGATTTTAGAATCGTATGCTGTATTGTTGAAGATAGCATTCGGTGAAGATTCGCAAAAGGTGCATGTACCACTGTCCGACACATGAATTTTATGGAGATGTGCAGGGAACCTCCCGTGATTGAACGATGACCTTAGAATATAGTAGTTGGTGAAGATCTATCCGAATGTGGTAGTAAGATATTTTCCACAGAGCTCTCTTGACGTACCTAAAGATAGATGTACAAACTGCGTGCAATATATTAAACAAAATATTCCAGCAATATTGCATTAATTTTTTAGTAAATGGCTTCTCTACTTCTCCACAGTCCTCCCCAACAGAAGAATGTATTATCCGCTTCGCATCTATTACATTCCCAATATTTTAGAAAAAACATCTTCATCCTCTCCCCCCATCAATAAGTAAAAGCCCGGCGCTAAGTAGTTACTTAGTAGATGGGATATCTGCAAACTACCTGCACACACCCTACACACATACCACATGCACCTGAACGAACGTACAACACACACGCACACGAGCTCTATCGCTTAGAGTAGCGCTTTCTTACCCCCTCCCCTACCACTTCCTCCTATAAATATTTCATGTGAATAAAAGAATAGTTTCGATTGGTTTAAAAGGCGAACGCGCTAGAGAGGCACTTCCAATTTGGCCCCCGAAGCTAATCTCGTGAGTGCCGTCACGACTGTGACACGAGAATGGAGGGGAAGGGGTTGGAGCGGGGTTTGGAGAAAGGGGAGGATCCAGTCGGAGAGAAAACAAAGAACAAACGGGGGTAACGAACAGACACGTACCGGCAACGTTGAGAGAAAGCATCTACCCCCATAATATAATGAGTTGGAACTATAAAGAATACCGCTACATGAGGACAGCGCGTCTGAGGCGGCTGGTAAGCCGTTCGAGCCTACACACGTGTAATGCGCGATTGAATAATGTATGGGGCGCTCATATCCCCTATTACCATACGGGGATCTCTCTCGGTTTCCTTGGGAGAGGTGAAATGACAGTGGGGACGAGTAATTTTGTCCATGCCTATGTATGTGGGTGTATTACTTTACGCAATATGACTTGTTCGTGTGTAACTTCCTCGTTTAAGTTTTACTATCGCCGATAGGAAGTCCAGATTAAATATAATGAAGAACCATGGAGAGATAAAGTACGATATAAAAATTGTTTCCGTTTTCAAACACATCCAACTTCTTTGACGAGATCTTGCCTATTAAACTAAGGAAATTTTTTATTACATGTATCAATGCCGACGTGACACTTATGAGATATGGTTGCATTTAGACATAGACAGCTCTGAGGTTTTCGATTCGTCCTTTGGGGTTCGCAGGAAAAACAGGGATTTTCAAGCTGTCGATCGTGATATTTTTGATGCATACCAATAATTTCAGCTTGTAGCTGCAATTGACTGGACTGTTTTGGAAAATCTCAATTGTGTTAGTGAGGTAGTCCCAACTTTTTGTAATTGCCTATACATTGTTGTCAGTTGATCTGCTCTTTTATCCAAACACCCTTCTCGATGATACCTGCTTAGGTATAATTACGAAACAATGAAATTTCTTCAAATATAAAATTATTACCATCGTAATTGAGATAAAAGTAGGTAGGAGTTACTACGTTGATTTAAACGTTGAAGGCAATATAACGCAAAATCCTAAGCTGATTTGGCAATGGAAGAAATGCGAGTCCATTGTTGACAATCTCGCCAACATTTTTCAGAACTTTGCAAATTAATTCTCTAAAGTGTTTGTACTTGGTCCATAAGCCTTACTAAAGTTTCAAACTCTTGATTCGTTGGTGGTACTTCTTTGATTTGATACTTTACTTCGCTCTATACTTGCATGATTCTAAAAAGCTAAAATCTACTGCGGCCGTCACGACCCCGCATTTTTTATACATGAGTGTCATGCAGTATTACGTGAAGTTCTAGGTGTAATCTTTAACTTAACTGTAAATTCTTCCACTTTTAGTAGGTTTAAGAGAGATGACCTGTGTTTAAGAAAGATAACGCTCAAACTTTCAAAATTATGGACTAACATATATTATACCATCTTTTCTTTGAAAGCTTTACAACATCTGTCTTATAAAATCTACATTAGTGTTAAATTTTACTTACGTACGCGACATATTGTTTCATTCCTAGGAGATTTGCTACAACCCACGTTGCAGAATTAACATAATATGTGAACGTCAATACGTGGATGTAATAAAAGCATTTAACACAATTGACCATTTTTTATGATATCTAAATTAGGTGATTTCGGTTTTCCTCCAAGTGTAACAAAATTAACCCGCTTGTATCCCTAACATTTGCTGCTTCCCCAAGTATATGCTAAGGATCCAATCTGGATCCTCTTTTATTCAACATCTATTTGGACGACCTCCTACAGAAACTAGGCTGCAATATACTTGCATACGCAGATGCTCTTAAGATCTATATTATCATAACCTCCCCAACAGATTGCCCAGAGCAGTCTGGATATTGCAGTCAGATGGTATCTACAGACTCTGTGTAAGTTATTCCAAATGCAATAGAATTTACAGTTATTAATACGCTGTCAATCAAACTATTATACTTAGTCACTCATCTATGAAGACCAGGGCATGCTGTTTGACGCAAAGTTGCGAAATCCCGCCAAGGAATCTATAGGACTTCTCATCGACCCCGCGAATTATTTAGTTATTAAAATCGTTGTATTATTTCACTTGTGCGTATTAAATTGAGGTATGCCTCCTTATCTAGTATCCTCATTATCCACATCCTCATGTATCACTTCAAAGAGAGGTGATACCACTAATGCCAGATGGGATGTTGATTTTATGAATCTACTGACGTTCTCTATTTAAATTGACTAAGCACACACTATTGATACTCCATCCTTTCCCCCCAGCATCTCTCCTACTATAATATCTGCCACCTGCAACGTTGTCACGTCATTTTCAGCTGTTTGTGAGTCGTAGGCAAGTAAACATGGTTGCCAGAATTGACTCTCACGCCAAGTGCGAGTTGTGTAGTGTAATTCGAATCCTTCTAGCAGAAGGAAATAGTGCAGCTGCCATTTATCGAACATTGAGGCGAGTATACGGCGAAAGCTTTATGGAGGATGGTGTGCGTGAATGGTGTAAGAGGTTTAAGGAAGGTCGAGCCGATTTTCACGAAGAAGTGGGATAAGAACGCATGTCTGTCGCATCAGAAAACATTGTTCAACGAGTTAAAATGGTTCGAGAAAAACAGAGGTTTGCCATCAGTGGGTTGAGTGTGGAATTTTCTAAAGTTTCAAGACCAACTGAGAGTACAGAAGAATTTCGCAACAACGTCATGGACTATCTCAACTCACTGGCGGAAATATTCTAACACATGGGCTGAATAGTTCCGGGCCTAACACATAGATGACGTTAGTTTTATTGCAGTCACCTTTCTCTCAATTAGTACTAACCTTCAAAAAACAGCTGTTAAAATTTCATGATATTCTATTCATTAGTTTGTGAGCTATTGTGCTAAGAGTCACGCTACTTTCGTTATTTTCAAAACAACAGATCAAAAACAATTTCGCGTTTTAATTTTACACTGCTTCTTGATGGGAAAAAATACCGTTCAAGCGAAGCAATGGCTTGAAAAGTGTTATGGGGACTCTGTTCCATCAGAAACAACAATAACACGTTGGTTTGCTGACTTCAAACGTGGTCGTAGAGTCACCGATGATGCAGAACGCAGTGGACGTCCAAAATGAGGTGGTAACACCAGAAAACATCAAAAAAATCCACAAAATCGTTTTGAATGATCGAAAAGTGAAATTGCGTGAGTTAGCTGACATCGTAAAGATATCAAAAGAACATATTGGCTTTATATTGCATGATTCTGAGCAGTGTTTGGCCATGTTTAAACGTAACAAACCGGAATTTTTGCGTCGATATGTGACAATGGATGAAACATGGATCCATTGCTTCACTCCAGAATCAAAACGATCGTCATCTGAGTGGACAGCAACTGGTGAACCTCGTCCAAAGCGCCCGAAAGCACAACAATCGGCTGGAAAGGTTATGGCCTCGGTATTTTGGGATGTGCGTGGTGTAATATTCATCGACTATCTTGAGAAAGGAAATACCATCAACAGTGAATATTATAATAGGGTTATTGGAGCGTTTGAAGGCCGAAATTGCAAAGAAACGACCGCATACGGCAAAGAAAAAATTGTTGTTTCACCAAGACAACGCACCGTGTCACAAGTTAATCAAAACAATGGCAAAACTACATGAATTGAACTTCGAATTGCTCCCACATCCACCGTATTCGCCAGATTTGGCTCCCAGCGACTACTGGCTGTTCGCAAACCTCAAAAAAATGCTCGCCAGTAAGAAATTTCGCACGAATGAAGAGGTTATCGCTGAAACTGAGGCCTATTTTGAGGCAAAAGATAAATCGTTCTACAAAAGTGGTATTGAAATGTTAGAGCGGCGCTGGAATGATTGCATTGCTCTTGATGGAGATTACGTTGATGAATAAAGCTAATTTTGAACCAAAAGAACCGTGTTTTCTTTGTTAGGGCCGGGACTTTTCAGCCCATGTATTATATAGAGGAAATTGAATGGCTTGTCCGTAGATACGACAAATGCATCATTCTTCACGGTGATTACGTAAAAAGGTAACCAACTTTTGGTAATAAACCTGTTCTGTATTTAAAACTTTATTAACTTCATAAACTCCAGAAGATTCAAGGCAACGTCTTCCTTTCTTCCAGATTCGAAAGTGCATTTCACGCATTCATTTTATTAATACCTCTGCTGTATCCATGCGGCACAAATTTTTCGTGAAAAAAAAAAGAACTAGGGCAATCGCAAATTATTATAATCGCTGTAACTCCGTCGAAGAAACAAACTTTGCGGGTATGCCAACTTGCGTGCGCCAACGAAGTCACCCCGAACGGAACGGGATCTAGTCTCTTTCGGTCTTGCGCCCGCCGCGGGTTCAAAATACTGCCGGTACGGTGCCGGAGTCAGTTGCGGATAGGACTGCGTGCCGGTAAGTACTAACTGCGACCCGTGCGAACCTAAGCGCGCCGTCTAATATCGCATGCATGTTCCTGCATCGCGCCGAAAGCTTTCTGCGTAAATATAGAAGTTTAAAGTGCGGAGAACGTGAAGATACTTGGATCTCGCGAGTGATTTAGTTTGGTTTTTCGATGCGATTGTTGTAAATTATCGAATCTATGCGATTACCTGAAGTGATTTAACTCCCGACAATTTTCTTTTACGAAGTCGTCGTTTAGAAGGAACGGAAAAATCTTACTTATTGTATCTGTCGGCTATTTTTTTTGGATTTTCATTTAACTCAATAGAAACGATCCTAATTTCATCCGAAAGTTGAAGTGACCAGATCTGAATAAAGCGAAAGACGTATATTTAGGAAGAAGAACTTCTTTCTAGTGTATTTCTCGAAGGAGCAAGGGTACAGAGGGATATATGTAAGTTAAATATTGAATATTTCATCCGATTTTTTCACGCAAATCTTTCGAAGAAGTTAGCGCAACATGTACAGCACGATACGAATATTTTTACATCTGTTTTTCGATACTTAAAGCACTTAACGATATTTATCTAATACCTATCGCTTAACACCGCTTACTACGCTTATAATTGCTTAATTCTTCTCGTATTGATTCTGTGCGTTGATGTAATTGCAAACTAAACATCTCATCTAGCTGCTTATTGCTGGTGCTAGCGCGGACTTGAATCGTCGAGTTGTATATTCTTTTAGCTTTTATTTAAATCGATTACACTGTTTGCCGAGCGATTACCGGCAAATTAACGTGGATGGAACTGCTAAAATGAGCACTTTAAGTGTTCTGTATGTGTTATACTGTTAAGAGAAATATGTCTACATCTATAGAGGTTACATTTTGAAATATTATAAGTATTATTCTATTGTCATTTTCTATTTCTAATATGCAATGTGTTTAAAGTGCATTTCCCACGGACATTTCTCGTGGAATTATTTAAAAACGTACAAAATATCTAATTTATTGATAGATGCAAGTCATAGACACATTTATACTAGATATTTAGATATCACAATATTTGTTCGAGAATTATAAAAACGTTAAGGCAATTTCTGCATTACCCTAGAAAAAATCTGAAGACAAAGCCCTGTTTAGAAGACATTAGTGTATGAGTTAGACACTTTTGCTATTAAAAAACGTTGCGATATTAACATTGGCTACATATTTTCTTGATCTCGAGAAAAAATTGCAACTGCAATTATAACTCAAGATGGGTTAAGATAAGGCGGAGGATTAAGTCCAATAGTATTTACTGTATTCATGGACGGTATAATAAAATAATGGTCAATGCAGATGAAGAAAAATTCAAATTTCATACAGGAATCTACTGAGAATACAAGTAATTGAAGCAATATTTGCAGATGACGTTGTGCCAATAGCAGAGAACGAAAAGAACACTTCCTATTCTCTGTTAGATGAAGTCAACAAAATTTTCATATAACATTTCGTTTCCAGGATCTATGATCATGACCATTTTTCAAGTTGGTAACGTTCTTTGATAGCATTTATTATTTAGTCATGTGTAACACATGGGCTGAAAAGTCCCAGGGCTAACAAAGAAAACACGGTTTTCTTGGTTCAAAATTAGCTTTATTCATTAACGTTATCTCCATCAAGAGCAACGCAATCATTCCAGCGCCGCTCTAACATTTCAATACCACTTTTGTAGAACGATTTATCTTTTGCCTCAAAATAGGTCTCAGTTTCAGCGATAACCTCTTCATTCGTGCGAAATTTCTTACCGGCGAGCATTTTTTTGAGGTCTGCGAACAGCCAGTAGTCGCTGGAAGCCAAATCTGGTGAATATGGTGGATGTGGGAGCAATTCGAAGTTCAATTCATGTAGTTTTGCCATTATTTTGATTGACTTGTGACACGGTACGTTGTCTTGATGAAACAAATTTTTTTTCTTTGCCATATGCGGTCGTTTCTTTGCAATTTCGGCTTTCAAACGCTCCAATAACGCTATATAATATTCATTGTTGATGGTATTTCCTTTCTCAAGATAGTCGATGAATATTACACCACGCACATCCTAAAATACCGAGGTCATAACCTTTCCAGCCGATTGTTGTGCTTTCGGGCGCTTTGGACGAGGTTCACCAGATGACGATCGTTTTGACTGCGGAGTGAAGTGATGGATCCATGTTTCATCCATTGTCACATATTGATGCAAAAATTCCGGTTTGTTACGTTTAAACATGGCCAAACACTGCTCAGAATCATCAACACGTTCTTGTTTTTGGTCAACAGTGAGCAAACGCGGCACCCACTTTGAACAGAGCTTTCTCATAGTCAAATGCTCATGCAATATAAAGCCAATACGTTCTTTTGATATCCCTACGATATCAGCTAACTCACGCAACTTCACTTTTCGATCATTCAAAACGATTTTGTGAATTTTTTTGATGTTTTCTGGTGTAACCGCCTCATTTGGACGTCCACTACGTTCTGCATCATCGGTGTCTCTACGACCACGTTTTAAGTCAGCAAACCAACGTTTTATTGTTGTTTCTGATGGAGCGGAGTCCCCATAACACTTTTCAAGCCATTGCTTCGCTTGAACGGTGTTTTTTTCCCATCAAGAAGCAGTGTAAAATTAAAACACGAAATTGTTTTTGATCCATTGTTTTGAAAATAACAAAAGTAGCGTGACTCTTAGCACAATAACTCACAAACTAATGAATAGAATATCATGAAATTTTAACAGCTGTCTTTTGAAGGTTAATACTAACTGAGAGAAAGGTGACTGCAATAAAACTAGCGTCATCTATGCGTTAGGCCCGGGACTTTTCAGCCCATGTGTTACATATGTCATTTTCTGTTACAAAGGGGCAAATCTCCTCTCTTTTTCGACTATGGAATTTGTTATATGTTACGAGCTTTTTTAAATCCATGTGATGTAAATTTTAATGTTATCATTTAGACGCTTAAATATAAGAAATTCTTATAAGACAATAATATATTTGATGAATTACGACATGTAAAAATCGTCGGCGCGCCAGATCTGGACTTCTGACGTACCACAAGGGTCAGTGCTTGCGCCGAGTCTTTTCTTTCTATAGGTCAACAATTTTAGTCTCTTCCCATGTTCATTGGACGTGTCCCAAATAGTCCCAACTCTGACGAAATTTTCAATTCCGCAAAAATTCAACATTTTCTCAACTTTTTGAAATTAGCTGGCTTCATCTGCATTGTATGCATTATATAGCGCATACGCATTTGCTTATTAACCAAGTCCAAGTCGCTTCCAAGGTGTCACCGTATCTAACGTGTATTATATTCATTACCTCGATTGTTAGACAACACCGTATACATTTGTGATGACGTGGATTTGTGAACCACTTAGTTATTACAAGAATTTGCAATGTAATTTATGTTCTTAGTTAAATAATGTTTTATGTCGTAAAGCTGAGGAATAGTCTTTCTCCGGGAGGACCTGAAGCAATAAAACTATGAAATATTTTATATACATTGTTTGCACTCTAAGTTTCCGGCGGCTATGGCAAGCTTAAGTGGTTTATAAACTCGTCCGACTTTTCACTACACACACAGGAAAAGGTGTTCTATAATTCCATATAACTTTTTTCGTACTTCCCTTATGAACATATACCGGCAAGCTCGAAATTTGTGCAAGATCGTATGAGATGGGATCATGAGTAGAACAACATATTTTCTGACGTAAAGAAATTTAACCTCGACGGACCTGGTTTCAAATGTTACTGGCATAATTTTGGCAAGAACACTAAATACCAATATATGTAGAACTTCTGGAAATGGTTCTGACGGACTGGATATTTCAACAAGACGATCCAGCTATCCATAATTACAGACAAACAAAGAAATGACTTCATCAAAAGAGCTATATTCAGGGCAAACGCGGACGTACTAGAATACCTGTGCAGATGAAGTATACTAATATTGAATCTACTACACCTGCTGATATATTAAATGTTTTTGCGGAATACTTTAATAGCGTATAAACTCAATCCCAAAATGATCACTTGCCTGCCTTTCACGATATAACAAATTCGACGATTCGAACATTTACATCGATTAAACTAGAAGAAATTGAGTCGGCACTTAGGCGGTCGAAGGATTCTTTTAAGTCGGGATCAGGTAATATTCCGGGATTTATGGTTCGTGATTGTGCTTATGTATCAAGGCCTTTGCACGTCATTTTCAATCTTGTTTTGAAGCAGTCTACATTTCCAACAATTTGGAAGTTGGCAAAGCTATGCCCAGTACCCAGTACTAAGCGTCAGCAAGCTATTATCTACAATTATAACGTTGGAGGAACACCACTGCAGGTGTCAACATCTGTTATAGATTTGGGAGTACTCTTTGATACCATTCTGTCTCATTCTGATCACATATCTCAGTTGGTATGGCGATGAAATAAAATATATGGATTTATTTACCGTAATTGTAAGGACTTCCGCAATATTCAAGCTCTATCTGCATTGTCCTTTTCTCTCATTCGATCTCGGTTGGAGTACGTCGCGTTGGTCTGGTTTCCTATTTATGAAACACACATACAGTCCATTGAGGCGGTGCAGAGAAGATTCCTGAAACTCCTCTATTTTCTGTCGAAGGAACATGGTGTATTGCTGCAGAAATTTAATTTTGTTTCTTTTTCTATTATTATTAAAAGGCAAACCAATTTATTACAATGGCCCCCTTGCTTTCGTTGGGTGTATATTTTAGAACAATATCTCAAAGTTACGACAAAAAAATTGATTCTTTCCTCTAGATGAGGGACTATGTTTTGAGTATCAATTTTATTAAAATCCACTTCAGTTTCACAACAAATGGTGAAGAACAACTGAGAAATTATGTAAAGAAATAAAAACGGGAACATATAAACTAAACTCTTTCTTTTGAATAGCATTGTACATACAATGACTTGTTCTAGCTAAACTCTAAAGGTATTTCAACGGATGCCGGGTGTCTAATACATCACATAGGCGTTTGTTAATTGTTATTTTATTACGAACAATTACCTGCGAACCGATATAAGTTTAATCGCTTAGATAATTGCCTTCGCATATTGTGCGGTGTTTAGCATACGCTCAAAATAGTGCAAGTCACTTACGTATAGCTCTAAAGTACGCGAACCGTGGCAATATTCGGTATCGTTATTACCGATATATGTATATAGTGCTAGGTTGCACGTGAGAATCGTGGTAAATTGTTAATTAAAGAGTCGCATGGGTAAACAGGAAATAAACGTATTAACGCTTACATATTCGCGTATGGGTACCAACAATTCGAGGTGTTACGGAAGCTAACGCTTGGAGCATAGGAATAATTATAACGATATCGCAAGAGATGTGCTTAACGGTGTTTACTGCTTCCTACTGAACTCGGTAATTATTGCTAAAACGAACGGAAATATCCTACTTTAGCCTCTTGAGATTAGAGAAATGGACTAAATTGGTAAAATTGTGGGAAAAAGATTTTAACGCTGCAGTAATTGTAGAAGTTTCTATTCATAACTATTGTCGTTAAGGAAGAGGTAATTGTGAGAATAAAATATTAAATATAATTAAGCTAATTGTTAAACGTTATTGGATATGGAAAGATACGTAATGCGAATAATAATAATAATAATAATGGCTTATTGTCCGCAAGAACGTCAAAGGTTCTATTAACAAGACATAGATAACAATATAATTTTGCAATATGCAGTACATTCAGTGACAAATAAAAGTACGTGAATAAAAAAAAATTAAATTTGACAAATACAAAAGTAAAAAAAGATAGTGGACAACCACAAATAGAATCAAAAGCAAAGACACAGCCATAGAAATTAGATTCTTAAGAAGAATAGAAGGAGTAGCAAGGAGAGACAAAATCAGAAACACGACTCACCAGTAATCAAAATGTCAAGCCAATAAAAATAATCATAGAGGAGAGACAACTGGGATACCTTGAATACACACGGAATGGGAGAAGATTTTTGAATCCAAAACAGACAGCACAAACAGAATAGATAGAGTCCCAAATAGCTGGAAAGTAGAAATGTATACAGCATTAGAAATAAGAAGTATGCTATGGATTGAAGCCAAACAATTGGCTCAGAACAGGTAATTGTGGAAGACAAATATTTGAGAATGGCAAAGTATAAATAATAATAATAATCTTTATTTGTCCAACGATTACTATCACTTACAGGACAACATACAAACAATTGGTGCAATTGCATAGATTATGTATATACCTCATACGTAACACTATTACAAATCAACACGCATGTACAATAAATTTCATAACAATTAACATAATCCTAACATAAACAAATATTCTACGAGTATATTCTGTTGAAATTGGTGACCATATGGAATATAAGCGATTTGGCCAAGATATGCATATTGTGCCTACACACCACGAGAACATCAAGGGATCGTGTGTAACGTGGTGGTACTCGGAAATCAACATAAGCTAATAATGATGGTGAATCTATTTCATTAGATAACAGGTTAAACAAAAATCTTGCGCTGTTTTTATGGCGACGATCTTCTAATGAATCAAAATTATGTTGCTGCAGCAATGTTACATAATCTGAACCACGATCAGGGTAAGTACCGCTAGCCTTTATACCTAAGGTATTTGAGGAACCGCTTTTGTACACGTTCAATTGAAATCACCTGATACGTGTAGTAAGGATACCAAATTAAGTTGGCATATTCTAATTTAGATCGAACAAGAGTATAGTACAATCCTTACCACTGAGATGTCACGGAAGGCGCGACAAGTTCTTATTAGAAAACCCAAAGATTTAGATGCAGAAAGATATATAGCAGATATGTGATCAGAAACGCTTACTTTCGTGTCAAAAGTACTCCCAAATCCCTCACTTTTTCAGTTCTTGCAATAAATATAGAATCAACAGAGTAATTAAAAATGCTCGGATTAGAGCGTCTGGTATAAGAGATCACTAAACATTTGCCAATATTTGGAGATATGCCATTCAGAGCACACCAATCATTGATAAGGGTAAGGTAAGTCTGCAACTTCACGCAATCAACTAGCGAATCGATAACATTGTAGATTTTAAGATCATCAGCGTAAGCTAAAGCCTCACATCGCAATTTATCTAGCAAATAATTCAGAAAAATGTTAAATAAGAGTGGTCCGAGATTAGAACCCTGCGGAACTCCAGATAGTATTCTGAAGCGAGTGGACGAATAGCCATTATAGAAAACGTAACCACTCCTTCCAGAGAGGTAAGATGAAATTAATTCCACCAACGCGGGGCAGAAGCCAATATCTTCCAATTTAGCGCAAAGTGACTTGTGATTAATACGGTCAAATGCTTTAGCAAAGTCAGTATAGACGACATCGACCTGTCCTCGCTGGTCCAACACTCCGGATATATACTGGGTGATATTTGCCAAGTTCGTTACTGTGGATCTACCTGACATAAATCCATGTTGATAGATTGACAGAAATGGTTTAACATTAAAAAAATATTATATAAAGGACGTAGGGTTAAAAACATGGTAACTATCTCAAATAATTACAGATAAGCAATCTAAATTAACGTAGTAAACTAGACAAGTACTTGGTTTACATTTTTAGTGTAAACATAGCATTCGTTTAACATCCCGCAGTTACAAACATGCTTAATGATCATGTACTGTATACTGAAAAAACCTGTTCATAAGACTTAATATGACAATTAACTTAACGGTTGACATAAAACACAAGCACAATTGCGAATTACAAGAAAAGATATACCATCGTGTTCAGTTGTTGTTGATTTGAGGATCGGTGCTATGGAATCACATCTACTATCTTTAGGCGTTATTTATTTGTTGGTGAACTTTGTTTGTCCACCTGTCAGCCAAAGTTCGCCAAAGAGTAACTAACGCCTGAAGATGGTAGGTAACGGTAATCACTGTGTTTCAACAGCTCATTAATAAACGTTAAAAGTAATAACGGACCGAGATAAGAGCCCTGTGGAACACCAGAATCAACGGGGTATACTTAGGACATGTAGACATTGCAAGATACAAACAAATTTCGCTGATAAAGGTTGGATTGAAGCAACCTAATAAGAGAGTCGCTAAAGCCGTCTTGGAGTTTTCTCAAGGGAATACCATGATCTATCAAAGGCTTTAGATATATCTGTGTATAAGACGTAGATTTGGCCGTGGCCATCGATTACTTCAGAAGCATAATCAATAAAGCTGCGTAATGTAAATACTAATTTACAGTTACCACTCAAGCAATAGTTGGGTATGTTAAGTAAAAAGTGGGTACGTAATAAATAATTTTGGCGAAATAACTAGCTGTTTCTCTTTTATTTGAAAAGTTCCATTGTTTTTCCGACATACTGTGTACAATAAAAAGACTTAAAATATTTGCAATTGTTGAGCAAATTTAAATATTTGGTCTTATACTAATACTATAATACCAGGATAATAGATAAGTTTATCTTTGTTTAATTAAATAAATATTTCACAGGTATAGCAGTAAACTCCATTCACACAAATTTATTAATTATCCGGAACGCAGCGTTTCGAGAGCACGTGGCTCCCATTGTCAACCGTGTTACCGACAGTCGGTTGACAATGGGAACCCACGTGCTCTCGAAACGCTGCGTTCCGCATAATTAATTAATTTGTGTGAGTGGAGTTTACTGTTATACCTGTGAATTGTACATCCACACAGTCCTTGCAATCGTCATTTGAAATAAAGATTTGTCCATATTTTAAATACATGCTGTATATTACTTATTTAACGCTAATTGTAAGATGTAGTTGTTGACAACCTCCAACTTCTACTGTTAATGGCAGCACAATAAAATCAAGTTGAATAACCAATAGTTTTAACATTAACAGAGATTACACAGAGATTAAGCCATTAGAAATTCATTTCAAATTGGAATTTCCATCCGATTTAATTAACGAACGATTGGAGTATGTATGTAAATTAGCCACTTAACTATACGTAACGCCTATGGAGACGGTGTAAACACACGAAAATTCCCCCACCTCCCCTCTCGAGTCGAGTTCCATTAGCATAATATAGAAAGTGTTCCCGGCGCTCTGTTCGATTTTTTTTTTCGTGTTTTTGGTCTTTTTTTCATTCGGCGATGTGGTGCAACGGCCCCCTACGCTAGCGCCCGTTAAAGTATGTGTAATTATATATATCGACGGTCGCCGGTATTAATAATGCATTTGCATATCATTAGGCTCGGTAATTGAGTGCGACTGTTATCGCTTTTATGTTAATTCGTTCGGATACGCCGTACCAGCGCAACGCCTGCATTTACTATATGGTGACGTCGCGTTCGAAGTGCTTGTTAAAAGCTTTGGGGAACAATGCCGCTAAAACGCAATGGGTCTAATAAATGTACTATCGTAAACAATTTATTGTAAACTTTATTGTATAAGAGAACCTCAATTTAAACTCTATTGATGTTAGAAGTTGTTATAACAGATCCGTACTCAGGGAATGCACATCTTACATTTTAAAGTAATAGAGTGATATTATTTACATACATAAAAAATCGCAATGATAAAACTAACGTAAATTATAAAAGTAACTTCGGTATGGTAATTTATTGGGATATTAAATATATTCATTGTTTATTTAGAACAGGCAAGAAAACTGCGGTAAAATACATACAGGCGGTTAGACTAAATTGAACGATTTATTACATAAATAATATTGATTTTGAGTAGTTATGAATAGCTTACATTAAAATAGTCGCAAATGTAGGACGAAATACCGTAAAAATAATTTAATTACGTTCACATGACGAACTACATTTCTGAGATACAGGATGTTTTATATAAGAAGTTATTTAAAATAAAACGTGCTTAGATTTCAACAAAAATATGTTTGAACTATTTACAACACAAACCAAAAATAATCAACAATTGTAATAAATTTTCGTAGTGGCCTGTATTGACTCTATTACATTTTTTTATTCCTTTGGCAAAATTTGTCCTAACCCTTAAAAATATGTTTCCACGTTCCAATAAAATTCGCAGCATTTTGTATTTGTCGCCATGATTCTTGTCGGGTATTACAGTCTTGACCATACACAGTCTGACAATTAAATAACGGAATGTGTTAATTATACGAGGGTAAGCTGAAACATTCGATAACTAATTATGAGATGGCGCTGTGTGAGAGCAATCTTCGACGCTATTCTACAACCTGATATTTCAATGACATACGTGTTAAACTTGATGTCGATCGGTAAAGTACTTTGTCGTGTACACTCGTTCAAAGCAGAGAACTTTTGGGGCTCTTTAAAATAGACCTGTGGAAAAAGTATTTTTCGCCCAAAGAAATTCATGCTGATACAGTAAATGTGTTGGGCGAGGATGACTGTTTGCAAATGGGTGAATGAATTTAAAAAGGGGGCCCAAAAAACGGGCACTTCTGCAAAAAGTGTGAAAAAGTTTTGAAATTTGTCGAAGTTGTTCGCCGATCAACATTGAAAGATATTGCTAAGGCTACAGGAATCTTCAGAGAACGGATGATGTACATCCTGAATGTTAAATTAGACATGTCTAAGCGGTATGCATGCATCTATGATTTAAGTTAAAGTTCCGTTATTTAATTGTCAAGCTGTGTACGCAGTGTTTTTATATTTCCCCACAAATAAAAATCTAAGTGGTTATAATTGGGTCCTCGAGCAGACCATGGAAATTCACCTCTTCGCCGCACCTATTTATGAGGAAATGTATTATTTAAATAATCTCGTTTCATTAAGGGAAATTTTGCGCGATGGCCATCTTGAATGAGGCCCGTATCTCTTCTTTGGTCTAATAGCAACTGTTACAACCCATCAAAAAGCGTTGTTTGTAGACGAAGTAATTCGAACGGATCTATCTCAATGCCTCCGAAAGGTCCACAACCAACATTTATTCTAAATTCGTGGTGTATATGTGCCTCTCTGATGAAAAGGGGATTTTCAGTAATCAAATAGCTGCAATTTCTCCAATTAAAGATCCCTGTACGTGTGAAAGTGGTTAGTTCACTAAAAATATATTGCTAATAAAATTTCATTTGAATTTGCCTTATTCATAGTAAATTGTGCGAATTCCATTCCTCAAGGAAGATCTTCGGATAATATGTTGCGCACTGATGTGAAATGGTAAGGTCTTAAGATTTCTCTTTTCAGGAACCAAAATATCGCTTACTCCAGTTATTGCTGATAAGAATCTGGTATTTAAGTGAGTATCATCAGTAATTCTTACTAAAATGTCATCTTCTCTTTCGTAATTCTTTTTGAACGTTCTACAACTACTTTTGGATTGACTTGACCAGTTTCATCTAATCCACCGTAAATATTTGTAAAAATTATAAAGATAAAGGTCTTGTCACCTGTTCGGTTGTAATTGCAAAATACTTTTGAGCAACAGGCCTCCCTCGATAAGTTTGTTGTGGAGAAATACATGCAAGTCTACGTAATTTCACGGTTTGGTAACATTAATTGGTCCACGAGATTTGTCGATGTGCAGTTTTTTATTGTGAGACCAACTGAAAACCAAAAAGTACCTCATTCGCCCAGGGATAATCGCTGGGTGGAGAAGTAGGATTTAAGGAGAATTTACTGCAATACAGTTGGAAGTGTTTCAACGTGCTATGCAAAATCGCGCTGCCAAGAATACATACTTTCAAGAGGACATTGTTTTTAAACATTTTTTTGATAGGACACTTCGTGGCACACAATTTCCTTTTTTTTGTAACAATAATGTGAATTCATTGGTTTTACTTTAGTGAAGGCTCATTGGGAATTTTTCGTTTTCCTGTATCGTCCTTTGTTTGAAGAATATTGTTGTGGAAAAGTTTTAATGCTCAATATCGAAGAAAAGTGATTAATTATATCTCACAGTAGCTAGCATATTACCTTTTTGTTAAACCTAACGTAACACTCTGTAAGGAACAATAGAAAATCTAAAAACTTTAAGAAGAAAATCTTTACTATTACCAGCTGTAGCATTCTTTTAAGTGATGATTTATTAATGAACATACAGCATGGCTAACAATCTCAGCTTTAACCTGTAACTTATCATCAATTATACAATCAATCGTAAACTCTAGAAAGATTTCTTCACAGCTAATATTAGACGACAGAAAAAAGGAGAACCCATCGGCGTTCCACCGGTTGTTTCAGCGCTGAACAAGCTCCGGCTGCACCTTAAACCTCGCCATCCGTACGATTGCTCTCGCAGACAAACTATAACTATATCGTTATCAATTTACGTGAGTTCTGTGTTAATTGTTAATGGCGTTTGGCTGCAGTAGGAATTTCGCCGGTTCGAATCGTCAGCCGGCAATATTTCTCCAACCGTATGGCACTCGCTCTGGCCGTTAAATAGCCTTCGCGATCGTTGTTTTATACTTAATAGAAACATTACCGTATACGGTTAGAGCGTTACCACAATCCGCGGAGCGATGTGAGAACGTTTTTGGTATACCATTTGGATATCTATACGTATGTATGCATGCAATGCGAAGTCGTTTCGTGTATACCCGAAGGACAAACGGTGCTGATACAAAAAAAGAGACGACGGATATAATTCATTATGGGCGTACATTCTTCGTCTACATATGTACTTAAGGCTCTCCTCGATGATTCCTCGCTAGAAGATTGTATTCTCGAACGTAAAAAAGTTTAAACGAGGTTATTGAAACGATCTCGTCGAATGGATGCGTGTACAATAGCCAGCACCCGTTTTATATTGACTCTAATTAACGAGTAGGTCATTGTTTGACGTATCCGTTCTTTATAACATTCAATCAATCAATTCCAATTTAGTTCTGAATCGAATTTATACGCGCACACGAAAAAACGTCCTCCCAAAAACCAATTATATTATTGGAAAAATTATTGATCGGACGTTGGGCGCACTAATACAAACGCATTCTACCCTGTTATAATACGAGGGAATGTCATTAAATACGTGGCAAACTGCTGTGTAAACGCTGTAAGTTATCTCCCTATCTGTCACTAGGTGTCAACACAATCCAGCTTTATAATGCTCAAGTGTCAGTTAGTGTTGAAAATCGCGTGCAGGATTTCATGCGAAAGATACCCATAAGGAAATGTCTCCTGTTTACGGTCAAAAGTGTTTGTCGCGTAAAACCGTGTATAACTGGGTCGAGAAATTCTCTCAAGGGCGTTCGAAAGTTGTTGACGATTAAGTGCCCTCCCCGTTCAGATTCCGACAGATACAACACTGCAACGGGTGCAAGAGATGTCTCGAACTGAACAAACAGTTATTCTATTTGATGAGTCATGGGTAAACTACTGCTAACCCGAAACAAACCATCAAAACATCCTTCTTCACCATTACCAAAGGAATTTAAGGTTATACGCTCAGCTGGTAAGGTTATGCTTACCATGTTCTGAGATTCTCAAGATGTGCTCCTAGCCCCTTTCCAGAATAGAAATGAGAGCATGACTGTTGAATCATACTATAGAGCTTTGTTGTTGCTTCGGGATGCAATTCGACGAGAGGAATATTGCTGCATCGATCCAGGCGAAAATTGTTGTATTAGGGTGGGAACTTCTTAAACATCCGGCTTAACACATGGAGTGAAAAGTCCCGGGCCTAACAAAGAAAACACGATCTTTTTGGTTCAAAATTAGCTTTCTTCATCAACGTAAATTCCATCAAGAGCAACGCAATCATTCCAGCGCCGCTCTAACATTTCAGTACCACTTTTGTAGAACGATTTATCTCAGCGATAACCTCTTCATTCGTGCGAAATTTCTTACCGGCGAGCATTTTTTTTGAGGTCTGCGAACAGCCAGTAGTCGCTGGGAGCCAAATCTGGTGAATACGGTGGATGTGGGAGCAATTCGAAGTTCAATTCATGTAGTTTTCCCATTGTTTTGATTGATTTGTAACACGGTGCGTTGTCTTGATGAAACAATTTTTTTTTCTTTGCCATATGCGGTCGTTTCTTTGCAATTTCGGCCTTCAAACGCTCCAATAACGCTATATAATATTCACTGTTGATGGTATTTCCTTTCTCAAGATAATCGATGAATATTACACCACGCACATCCCAAAATACCGAGGCCATAACCTTTCCAACCGATTGTTGTGCTTTCGGGCGCTTTGGACGAGGTTCACCAGTTGCTGTCCACTCAGATGACGATCGTTTTGATTTCGGAGTGAAGTGATGGATCCATGTTTCATCCATTGTCACATATCGACGCAAAAATTCCGGTTTGTTACATTTAAACATGGCCAACCACTGTTCAGAATCATCAACACGTTCTTGTTTTTGATCAACAGTGAGCAAACGCGGCACCCACTTTGAACAGAGCTTTCTCATAGTCAAATGCTCATGCAATATAAAACCAATACGTTCTTTTGATATCTTTACGATGTCAGCTAACTCACGCAACTTCACTTTTCGATCATTCAAAACGATTTTGTGGATTTTTTTGATGTTTTCTGGTGTTACCGCCTCATTTGAACGTCCGCTGCGTTCTGCATCATCGGTGTCACTACAACCACGTTTGAAGTCAGCAAACCAACGTTTTATTGTTGTTTCTGATAGAGCGGAGTCCCCATAACACTTTTCAAGCCATTGCTTCGCTTGAACGGTATTTTTGCCCATCAAGAAGCAGTGTAAAATTACAACACGAAATTGTTTTTGATCCATTGTTTTGAAAATAACAAAAGTAGCGAGACTCTTAGCACAATAACTCACAAACTAATGAATAGAATATCATGAAATTTTAACAGCTGTCTTTTGAAGGTTAGTACTAACAGAGAGAAGGGTGACTGCCATAAAACTAGCGTCATCTATGTGTTAGGCCCGGAACTTTTCAGCCCATGTGTTACTTTAGAAAGCAGTGTTCGTAATATTTGAAGTATATACCAATTATTCGAGAATATTCGTGTATGCAGTATTTTACATATTTTTTATTATTTCTGTATCATACTGTGTTGCCTAGTTATTGTATAATTTACTAAAATCTTAAATAAAACTCTAACTTTAAATTAACAATATCACCTTAACTTGTATGAATAGTATCCTTCAAAATTCATCAGCTCTATGTTCTAACTTTATCACATAAAACGAAACATGCTGCATATCAATATACAATTAAATTTATACTAATATTAGCTTTAACAGTCAGGTTAAACCATTTTATTTTTTAAGAGACAATAAGGTTGGTATTTTACTGCTAAATTCAGATTGTGGATTCATAGTCTTCTATCTTCGAGGAAACAATCTCTATTAATTTTGATTGGCTGTACCGAACCGAGCAACCGAATTTGGTGTTTGAATAGATTGCAGTAGATAGCACTCATGGTAAAAATTTGGCGAAGCACTTTTTTTTATAATTCTTATTAACCATTTGAGTATTATTCACAATTTTACTACAGTCATTGGAAAATACATTGTTCCTTTTTATTCCTTAATCTAACAGTCCAAATCATTTCCTCGAACATTTCTGCATCTAGAACTATCAACAACCGAGAGGGTGACGGTAACGCGCAAGACGAACAAATATAAAGCGATGAGACTTTAGAACTTGGTTTTTCCACTTTTTTTTCGAAAGTTTCTAAACTTCGATCGACTAAATCTCGAGAACGATTAGAGATATCGAAGTTTGCTAAAAGATTTTTTGTTCTTCATCATTATTCGACTCTTGCGTGGTATTTCTGTTACATTCATCATTTGGAAGATGCTCGATTTCTCCATTTAGCATCTAGCTGGTGCTGTAAAAGCATTGCATTTCTTCTTCCTCATTTGGTGTTTAACACAAAAGTTTGAGCTTTAAATCACGCTAAGGAGGATGTCTTTAACAGCAATATTGTCAAGCATTTTGTAATAAAACGCGTCAAGTTCCATTTTTTTTTAATAAAGAAGCTTATCTATAGCTTTAGTTATTTGATCTGTTGTCTCTCGCCAAACATTTTACTTTTGATATATGGGAATACGAAGAACGGGTTAGGCGAAGACTCTTCTCCATTGCCTCGATACCAACGCTCACCATTGTACATACATCACGTTCTTTAAAGAGAGAGCTGATGCGGTTGCGGTAATCGAAACAATACCCCATTATTGCTCATGCAGAGAGTTTGACTGTCCGCAACACTTTGTCGTAATGAGCTTTCGACGTCCGAGCGCTCCTCATTAGTGTAACAGGACTAGCGCTTCGTTAGCAGCCGGGGCCGCCCGGTTACAACGGACGCGCTAGCAACGAGCCACCCCGGCCGGCAAGAGCGCGGCCCCGAATCGACAGCGGAAGAGACGCAACGGCAATTCCGAAACGACGAGGGACGGCAGCAAACACTCGCACGCGAACCAGACGAAGAGTAAATACGTACGGAACGGAGATGGACGAACGGACGTGAACGGTCACATGCCATTTCATTAGTGCTAACAAGGGCTAGTCTATGCCGATGCAAGACATTATTATCGATGGCGTAGTAGTTACGGCGGTCTACGGACTGCGGACGAAGAACCAACATTGCTACCATCACGACACAATTACGTCCATTAGCCGATGTATTCATGTACGAGTGTGACGGTGTGTGCGCCCTTACTGTAGAATTTCACGTCGCACGATACGTATCCGATCATTAGAACGGTTCGAATCTGAGCTAGATAAAGAAAATGGCGAAATTTGAAAGATTTTGACACGCTGAGCTAACCATTTTTTTTCTAGTCTCTTGCTGTTGAGGAAATACCAACATTTTGGCCATCTGTTTTGGCCATTCAAATAGATGCATTTGAAAATATTGTTTGCAACTTTAACGCACTCTACTGCACGAAAGCTTGGAATTAGATAGCTCTGCTTTCTTTTTGAGAAGGTAATTTTTCTAACCAAATTTGGTCCGATTTAATTAGAATTTTACTATACAAGGGAAAAATGATAATTAGGAAACTACACCCTGTGGTGTGGAATGACAATATTTCTAAGAAAACAAACACCCGGATGTTTCACTCTTTTGTTGAAGGAGGTATTACCTATGGAAGAGACACGTGGGCGCTGAAGTAGTATCTCATCCTCCATATTCATCGGACCTAAAGCCCAGCGACTTTTTCCTATTCCTAAACCTGAGAAAATCATGGGAGGGGATCTGAATTGAGGAGGTCATGGCCGCTGCAGATGGCTATTTTGCAGATCTCAAAACATGCTACTTTTCCGATGGCGTAAAGCACCATTTTAGGAGACTACATCGAAGAATAAAATTAAAAAACCAAACCAATACCGTGATTTTCTTCTCGATTCCGGAAACATTTCAGGTCGCCCTCGTATAAAACCTATGGCATTTTTAGTTCTACCATCTCAGCTTGTCCATGTCCATTTTTTGCTGTTATTCGTTTAAAAGAAGGTGTTCATCGCATATAGATTGTTGTAATGTAAGAATTCGGTTTATTTTTCGCCTAAAGCGGTTTGTCCTATGGCAGTTTCTGCTTCGCCCGTTCTACTTCCAATTTTGGCATTGAAGCCACTAATTAGTAAAGTGAAGCATGTTCCTTCTTCTTGTAGAGCGGTAGATGTCTCCTCGTAATAGTACCCAACCCCGTTTTCTGAGTGATCTTTTGTTGGTGTATAAGTTTGGATTAATTTTAGGGAGTATCTTTTATTTAACCGTGAAGGTTATGAGTAATTCACGAAAGATTTGGGTTGCGCTTTCTTTAGTTTTAACCTTCCCGGTTACGAGTTTTTGAGAAGGATTCCTCGATAAGGAATGTCATTCCAATAAACTGCCGAATCGTGTTCCAAAACTCATTTTAGATTTAGAATATGGTACAGTTACTCCAACTGTTCAAAACTTGTGAGGATTTCAATTTGAATGTAAGTAATTCGATAAAATGAGTACCGAACGGTGTACGAGATAAAGAAAAAAGTAAAAGCAAAAATTACATCAAAAATTACCGATCCAGCCATTCAGTAGTCAAGACCTAATACAATCTTCATTTATACGTCTAACTAGTTATAAATTAAGAAGGAATTCGCGACGTTTATTGCTATATTCTGCGTCCGACTTGTATACTCTCAGCGATTGCGACAGCGCATCGTATTTGTATGCGCGTTTTTCTCTTATTTCTCTTCCACAACGATCGATTTGATCCGATGGATGGGATTAATGAGCCGCTCCGTCATATAATTTATGATTTAATTACGGTCCGGCGGGCGTACTGCCGTCCACGGACCGTCCGTTCAATGAAATGTAACAATAAAATTGTCAATCATCGCCAATTAAACGAGCTCGCATAAAAGTAAATGGCCTATTTCCAATTATGCGCATTGTCCGCGACGCTGGCTGCAAGAGGACGACGGCTATCGCGACGGAGAAAGGGGAAGGCGGAAAAAAGAAGTGCCGTAGCGCAATAATAGGCCATCGTAAAATCGTACCATAAAAGGAAAATGTGGGTTTTAGTAATTAAGCATTTCATACGATTTAAGTAGGCATTGTCTTATTTGCGACGTATCGATTCGAAACGTAGGATCGCGAACAATACGCCGTATTTCAAAAAATCCTGTAAAAGGTATGTATTTCGCATCTATATAATTTTGTCCCTTCATTTTATTTGGAAAAGTTAGATCATACAAAGGAACGGCCTAGACCTATCAAGACCTGTCGACGGAGGATGCATTGCGTTAGGCATTATAAAACGTTTAGAATTTAAAAGGAGACAGTTCTTTAGTTGGAATGTCTTGTTCCCGTGATAGAACTCCTTTTGAGCAGAAACTATACAGAACTCTTAAAACTGAGCTTTAGGAACGTAATAAGGACAGGGAAAACATTTAAGGATTAAGCATGTCCATGGTATTCCACGAATAATGTCTACGTTAAACTAGATGCACACAGCAGACGTTCGCAATTGCATTTACACTATTAAATGTTCGTGGTATCCGCTGTAAAACTCACACGTTATTAAGTAGCACCTTATCTTCATCGCATGATATCCTTCTTCTTACGGAGACATGGCTTTGTGCTCCAATACCTACGAGGAGAGGTTCAAAAGTTCGTGGAATGGAGGGGATGGATTGGGGATAGGAGCGCTCGCTAGGTGTCATTCTGATTGACGACTCATCATTGGTATATAAGTCAAGTTGCAGCCCTATAGCGTCAGTCGTTTACGAATGGTCAAACAAGTCAATCCGGAAGAAAACTGAAACTATGGAGGAAATTGAACACCGTGCTGTGATAAAGTTCCTTACAAAGCAAGGAAAGAACGCTCAAACCATATTGAATGAAATGGAAACCGTTTATGGAGAACAGTGCCCTAGTAAATCAATGATTTATAAGTGACATGGTCTTTTTAAACATGGTCGGGAGTCGATTGAAGACAACCCCCGCCCAGGACGGCTACTTGAGGCCACCACATCAGACATCGTCGAAAAAGTGCAAAAATTTCTACTGCACGATGCCCGTTTGAAGAAAAAAGAATTATCTGCATTAGTTGGAGTATCAGATACCACCATTTTGTGTATTCTACATGACCACCTGGGTATGACAAAAGTCAGTGCAAGATGGGTACCGAGAATGCTCACGCCGCTGCAGAAACAGCAGCGCATCTCTGCGTTCAAACAATCTTTGGAGATATGTGGAGACAAACCTCCACAGATTTTGGAGCGGATTGTTACCGGAGATGAAACATGGGTTCATCACTTTCAGCCTGAGTCCAAACAGGAGTCCATGCAATGGCATAAAAAGGGGACACCACGGCCAAAGAAATTCAAGCTGTCAGAATCGGCTGGAAAGTTTTTTGGAATTGTGAGGGGATATTATTGATTGATTACAAAGAAAAAGGTAGAAGCATAACCGGAGAATATTACGCAGCGATATTAGAAAAATTAAAGGAGGCCATCAAGGAAAAAGTCGAGGAAAATTGACCAAGGGTGTGTTGTTCTTGCAAGACAATGTGCCGGTTCACAAGAGCATAGTTGCAAAAGCTGCTCTGCACAAGCATGGCTTTCAGTCAATAGTCCATCCACCCTACAGTCCAGATCTGGCACCTAGTGATTTTTATTTGTTCCCCAATTTAAGAAAAGACTTACGTGGAAGAAAGTTTTGCGACGACAATGAGGTAAAGGAGGCAATTTTGGCCCATTTTGAGGCGAAAGATAAGAAATATTTTTATGATGGTTTAGAAAAATTAATTCATAGATCTAATAAATGTATTGTGCTTAAGGGTGATTATATTGAAAAGGAAAAATAGATTTATTGTTTTATTTTATTTAAAACCCTTTCATTCCACGAACTTCTGGACCTCCCTTCGTAATAACGAGTTTATTTCTCCATCGAAGTGATCGAGTCTCTTTAGCCACTCACTACAGTGTTGCCAACAACCGTATTAAAACTTTCTCTACGTCCCCAAAAAATAGAAGACCTTTTTTTTTGGGATTGCCCTCGTATAATCTACAATTTTAATGTTAAAAAAGAAAAGTTCTTTCAACAACAACTCGTTTTTCGTAAATATACTTTTGTATTTAATAATAATTTCTTCAAAATTATAGGAATTATAATCTACCTTCTATTTACACTTTAATAATACAAATGTCTTGATAGGTATAAAAAATAGTTGCTTTGAATAATCTCCAATTATGCGGGCGGATAAACACAACTATGGTAGGTAGTACATATCGGTTATAACATTATTGATAGCAGTATCATTTACTACTGCTCTAGTTAAACATTCTGTTATATGCTTCAATCTATAATTACTATTGTAATGCGTATCTACATATAGAAACCCATCAAATAGGTTATCATTGATATCAGAACTAAGTACATTAAAACTTTACACTTAGCGTAATACACGTATGTGTACAGATATTCCATTCCTCCTGTACGTCCTCTTGTTAGTAGTATCGTCTTCGTCGTAGTCGGACGGTATCCACTTCGGCTTCGAGAATGTGTTGCTGATTGAAACTAGACCCTGCGCGGCCCTCTTCATTACGTCTCCCATTCACCGGATCCCGAAGTTCAATTTCCTGAGGCATGGACGGTACGTGGCTGGAGCCGGAGGGAAGTCGGGCGCTCGCTTTTCTTACGTCGCCTTCGTTCCGAAGGCTGGCGAAATTGGAAGATCTCTCTCGCGGCCGCCGCCCGTAATGCCGGTCACGTATTCGATCAGTACTGTCATTTATTTCTGCGTGGAAACACATTGTTAGTTACGTATATAAGTATTTGAAATATTTTGTTTGTCTTTTCTATTTCGGCGGGCGCGTTATGCCGTGAATAACCGGAAAAAAAAAAGCGGTGCCGTTATTAGATCGTTCGCTGAATTTCAATATTCCCGATATACGAAGGTTACCGTTAATATCTATCGCGATACGTAAAAGGTCCTTCTTGTTTATGTGTGTAATAAATTATTTGAAATATTTTTTCGTTTATTGGGAGATTTTTTTAACAATATATATATATATATATATATACTTAGAACAATAATAACAATAAGAATAACAGTAATAATAATCAAGGAATGTAGATTTTCACGGCCGGTACCGTACGAAAAGGACTCTTCCGGACTATTTAGCCTAAATGCGGACAAAAACATCATCGTGCTCTCAGCAGACAAAGGGAATGTCACCATTGTATTAAACTACGGGGATTACACACAGAAAATCCGGAACCTGCTTGATCCAGAAAACTACAAGAAGCTCGCCCGAGATCCCACTGGATCAATACTTCGAAAAACTAACGACTAATCAAAAACTCACAGAACCCTGCACACGAACAAACCGGCCTCATCAAATCCGAAACTCTTCCACCTAGGTTGTACGGTCTCCGTAAAATACACAAACCCAATAGTGAGCGCTATAGGGTCCGCAACCTATCCGATTGCCAAATATCTGACAAACCGCCTTCGGCCCTACCTTGGGACCACGACTTCGCATATAAAAGATTTTGCTTACTTCAAGGACAAAATTAAGACACACACCCTCAAACAGACAGACCTATTAGTCAGTTTTGACGTAGCTGACGGGGCGGACACGCTAAGTGAATTTCTACAACACCTCAATTCCATTCATCCACGAATCCAGTTCGCTATGGAATTGGAAAAAGGTGGACAGCTTCCTTTTCTCGACGTCCGCGTAAACAGAAAGAGGGACGGTGCACTGGACCATAGGGTTTATCGAAAACCAACACATACCGATCGCTATCTACGGGGATCACAGCATTAATTTTGCCAACACCGAGGTTCTGTCAACAGTCTTAGACTACCACATTCGATTTCAAAGAGAGGCAATCGAAATCTACAAACACCCCGGTAATTTCAACTGGAAAGAAGCTAGAGGCAAAAACCTTCAGAAGGTTCTTGCCTCTAGCGTGGTTAACACACGTCGAGTTACTGTGACCTTCTGCCAACGTGGTTTCGCCTCTACCGTGGTTTATACGTCGAGTTACCGTGCCACTTTAGATTTCCTGTTTCTCCTGAAGAAGCCTCCTACGACGGAGGCGAAACGTCACCTTTCTCTTTTGTTCTCTTTTTCTTTCTTTCTCCCCTCCCCCTTTCTTTTTGTCTCCCTTTCCTTCTCTTATTCTTTTCACCTTTCTATCTTTTTCACGATCCTCCTTTTTTCATTCCTCTTCTTTTTATCTTTTTTTCTTTTAATCTCTTTCTCCTCTTACTTTTATATAATTTCTATATGTCATCATGACACGGTCCAATTCCGGAAGTAGTTCGCTTATTACTATATTATGACATTGCCACCAGTCCAGATCTCAACCTTATTGAATTACTGTGGGATAAACTTCATAGAAGAGTTTGAAGTGTTGGTCCTACTTCCAAGGAACAGCTTTGGGATATTCTCCAACAATAATGAAACAACATCCCAGGCAAGAACTTAAGATTAATCGAAGGATTGCTGCGAATTGTTCGAGCTGTAATCAATACAAAACGTGGATATTTGAATGAATGGGAAAAAAATAAAACTTTTCGTTAGATCTTTTAAATTCTTGTTACTTGGTCATATTCCTATGGACAGTAGTGTTTATGCATTGACAATTTCTATCTCTTTATTTCACCGTTTCTCCGTTTAACAGTATTAGTTTTGTGTTAACTTCTTAAGTCACCTCAATCGTCTGATGCATTTAATTAGTTTATTCTATAATCGTATTATTTTCCGACATAATTGGGAGTTAATTTAATGTACAATACCGTACATATTCGACGCAAATACTTCAATCTGACTATAAGGCCATTCATATAGTTGAGGGGTTCGTTTTCTGGCCGGTTTTCTCCCGAACGATATTGCGCCCGAGTCTCCCCGCGTCCGTGATTACTGATGGACGAGATAAAGGCAGATCGACCTCCAGTTTTGAAATTGAAACGCCGGTCCGTGGAAATTGAAAAAGCGAGATAGCAGGCGGCCGGCCGAAACGAGACGACCGAATACGAGAAATATTACCTCGACGGGTACGGAACGGGATGGTGACGGGACGGGACGCGGGACCGGACGTAAAATATTGAAAAATTCCCGCCCTCTTCGTCTCCGCATCTTCGTCGTCCTGCGGCACCTATCCGGCGGAATTTGCGCGTGTCGCCCTCATTGAGGATGGTGCGGCGGAGTCCTATTCCTCTCCCCCCTCGCTGCCCCCACCCTTCCGCAGTCATCCTCGTCACGGCGCGAGCGAGTGTGCGAGTGCGATGCAATTTCACGGATATTTCCCGCACCTATAAACTTTGATATTGGAAGAGGGAAGTGTCTGTTGCGTGAGTTCTGTACGGATAAGCTGAGGAGGATGGAAGATGTCGATTTGATTGAGTTCTGCGATATAATAACTTCGATTTGGAATGGAAGTGTATACTTTGGAATTATACGAGGGAAATTAGATATTAATTAAATCAATTGAATATTTTATTGGGAAAAAGAAACGACATCTGACGAATGACCACTAGGGGATAAATTGAGAAGAAAATTAGTTTTATAGAATTTGCGTAATTTCCTTAAATACCTCCAAAATTTATGAACTAAATTCTAATAGTTAACAAAAGATTACAACAAGGAAAAAACGTATATTTCGCATTTATTAATTTGGAAAAATAATGGTCTTTTTGGTGCGAGGGTTTAGCACGTTACGCCGGAGACGTAAAGATGTTTGGTTTCAAGTCCCTTCCGAGACCGATATTCTTTCGGAAATTTAATTACGTTGGAAGCTGCAACCAAATTGTAATTTTATCAATAATAATCCTTTATTGCCTAACAGCCCCAGGGCCAATTACAGGACGAATTTATAGAGCTCTTATTTAAAATTCAAAAATACAAAATATGTTGCCTACAATAATACTTGCAATAGAAAAAAACAAAATAAGAACTGTAAATATATATAATGTAATAGTACAAGGAAACAAAGAAAAAAGTGAGACTCACAAAATGGTTCAAGATCCTGTTTATTTGCAATCCTCATCATGTGGCTAATACGTGCCTTAAGCAAAATGCTAGTATTAGCTCTAGGTACTTGAAATATATTATTATATTCATAACTAAGCTTCTCTGATCATATATCTGCCATATGTCTTTTTGCTTCTCGATCATTAGGCTTTCTAAGAAGAACTTGTCGTGCTCTTCATGACATTTCGGTTATAAAGACACTACATATACTACGTCCTTGTTCGCTCCAAATTGGAGTATGCCAACTTAATATGGTATCTTTACTACATCTTATTTCAATAAAACGTGTGCAAAAGAGTTTTCTCAAATATCTCAGCTATAAGGTTAGGAGTATTTACCCAGGCACAATCTAAAGTTTATTGGAAGATCGTCACAACAAAAGTAGTGCAAGATTTTTTACTTAAATTACTTTCTAATGAAGTCGATTCACCACAATTGCTGGCTTATGTGGATTTCTGAATATCACCACGTTACACACGATCATTTGACTTTCTCGTGACCTATAGGCATAGTGGAAATGCTTTGGCCAAGTCACCTGTGTTTCATGGTCACTAACTTTAATAAAATACATTGATGATGAGATTCTATTTAGGTTTGTAATATGTATTGGGTGGCGTAGAAGTGTTTCTTAATTTGAATTGTATTGCACATGATGTAGCATCACGAATTCTTAGTATATTGTTCTGTGGGTGATTAATTATCATCGAATAAAGATAGAATATTATTATTATCACTACATATTAAATTAGATGTAATCAAAAGCATTGTAAAAGCAATATACAAAGAAGAAATAGATCTCAGTAGTAAGCACTGTCTTTTTTTATTGGACTATAAAATAGAAAAAAAAAAACTGTATATTCGAATAAAAAAAGAAAAGTAATTTCATTGGCTAGTGTTGTAATTAATCTTATAATCGAATTTTACTAACACACTCTCTCATCTCCTAAACCATTTAATATGGTACGATATTTTGTTACGGCAGCGCGTGTATGAATGCGCGAGATAATAACGTGGCGTGTTCACTGATAGTAATTCGTGCAGCTGTTCCTAGCGTAGCCGACTGTCCTGCCGATAGTCGGCCTGTCCCAAGCACCGATCGTACATGTGTGCCCTGACCGACCGGGCGATATGGCAGAATATGCGTCTCGCTTTGAAGCGCGCTCCTGGAATATAACCGACAACAAGAGTTAATCAGACGCTTGTTAACATTAACGAACCAGCCATTGTCGCACGGCGGCTACTGAAAACGTCATCCACAACTCGATAACGAGGCCTTTCAAGATCGATCGCTCCGCAAGAACGACCTTAGTCTGCATGCGTATTGCGTCTTTTCAATCGTTAACTCTTATAGAGTGGCGTAAGATGTTCGAATCGTTGTTTTCGCTATACGTATTTGACAAAATGTCAGATGCCTTTAATCTATTTTAAATAAATTTTCGATTGTCCAATTAATTACAACTTTATGCATTTCTAAAATTTTAATTATTCCCAATGTTGACACTTATACAAACCAAAATCCATATATTTGCTGGAGTTCTCCTAATAAAACATGGAAATTCAGTAAAAGTAGTATATGAATCTACTCTAGAAGTTGGATGTTTCTCCTATTCGCCAACGACTAAATATTTACAGAATTTACGATATTCGCAGACTCTCAGGAGCTTCAAATGAATCTAGATCGGTTTATTAATTAATGCATTGCCAACAAATTAGATTTAATTATTGGAAAATATGTGCAGGTCTCTTATGCGGTGTATGCAGTTAATGCGCAAAAGATCAACGTATGATTTCAGAAGTTTTGTTGACCTGTGGGTGTTGCTTGACCCGTTCGGAATAAACTTGAGGTTTTTATTCTGATAAATAAGCTGGAATATTAATAAGAGATGAACTTTTTGTTTCACTAAGACCTTATCAGACAAGTAAATTGCAATTAATCGAATTGAATAGCTTCCAGTCCCAGCTGGTGAGTGTAACATGTGGTGTTCTTTAGGGTTCTGTTCTTTGTCGTGCGTATATGGTGATGATACTTCCCTGTTACTCTAGGGAATCCTCTGCCAGAAATCCGAAGCTGCTATTGGGAATGCGAAAATATGGTTTGCCACTAACAAATTGAAAGCCAGTATTGATAAGACCTTCGACATGGTTCCCCTATATTGAATATCTGGCGAAGAAATTATTGCCTCCGTTGTTCGCAATCAGGATGCAGTACGTAGCCATACGTGAAGCTAGGTGGAATATTACGCAAATTTCAACTCCATAATTTGCTACGATTTGCCCTTATGGGAAGCACAGAAGATCTTCATACTGCAGGAGGAGACAATCGGAATTCTATCCAACCTGGAATATAGGGACAGCTGTAGAGCTTACTTCAAAAGAGAAAAAATACTTAGCCCTCCATCCGAAATCATATTGGCAACCGGAAGAAGAAAACATTATTCCAATGTGAAATTTCTCATTTATACGCCACCAGATCAAGCACCGTATCACGAATTGAACATTTTTTAGAAAACAATTGACTGTTGGAGGACAAAGTTATATAATAAACTGCCAGAGATATTCAAGCTATTACTCTTAAAGCATTTTAATATTTATCATGCGGAATTTGTACGATATCCAAGCGTTTATAATCTACCAATGTACACTACCACTCAAAAGTGTTTAGGCACCCCTGTTTTCATGGATTATTCATGTACTATTATGTTTACCGAAAAAGCATTGTAATAAAATGAAATACGTATTTAAAACGTAGTTCAGTAAGATAAACACCCATTATATCGCATAAGGTTTACTATCATTTACCTGCACTTGGTCGGATTACCATAAACTGTTTATTGCGGTGCAATTACAATAACAATCCCTCTGAATTTACTGGGTAAATTTAGTCATCTGTTAGATTGTAGGTAATAATGTTTAAATTACCTTCCTAGAAGATTATAGTGAAATCTGTAACCTATGGTCAGTTACAGTGTGGTATTTACTCTATTCACGTCGTGAGCGAAATATCGTGTGACAATTTTTTAAAATGCCTCCGCGAAGAGAAATTAGTACGGAAACACGTGCGCTTATAATAGCTTACCATAAAAGTGGCATAAGTAATCGATAAATTGCCAAAAAAATGAAAATACACCACGCAGGAAGCAACTCTCAAAATTATGGAATGGCCTCCCCAGGGCCCCGACTTGAATACAAACGAGTTACTATGGGAAGAACTAGATCGGGAAGTACGGAAATCGGCTCCGACATCAGTTTCTGACGTGTGGAACAAATTGCAATCGAGTTGGACCTCAATAACACAAGAAACACTGGCAAAACTTATTGCGAGAATGCCTCGATTGTGTGCTGCAATTATTAAATCAAGAAGAGGTCACATAGATGAAAGCAAAATTTAAATTAAACCTTTTAATTTTCACATTCATTTAATATATTTTTATTCATGTACGTGTATCTGTACATAAAAAATAAATATTACTAACATCTTTGCTGAGCTTTTATAAATTTTTGTTGTCAGTGAGAGTGCCTAAACACTTTTGAGCGGTAGTGTATGTGTATTTGCTTGTCTTTGATGATTTATTACAGTCCCTGTCCAATTTATTAGGGCCACTTGCTAAAATAGTGATTTTGTTAAAATATATAATGAAAAACGTATTGTACAAGCATAAGTTTATTCAGAACTATTTCAGAACAATCCTGTTTCTACGCATCTTCTATACAGTACAGAATAATTCATGAGCGGGATAATAAACTTATAAAGATATTTAGGGAACGTATTTACGTACTTATTGTAAACTCTATCCATGACTTTTATACTTGTCTATGTAAATTATCGCGTTGGAAACACAGGGCTCTAAAAAAATGGACATGGACTGTATGTGTAACTTTTATTTTCCTTACCATTTATGTTAAATTCGACATGATGCGGTACATACAAACTGCAGCTATGCGTTCCATGCATTAGAGCACTGCGTATAACAAGCTGTGACCTCGTAAAAGTTCTTCGAGATCCACGATAAGAGAATTGAAGGTGAATGCATATCCTCTTAAAGTTAAAGTTGATTAAATTAAACTTTCTAAGTAAATTTCTACCCTAACCAGCGCATTCTTCATACCTTACGCGACACGAAGAATGTCCAAATTGAGACTGCACCCAATCTACTTAGTTAGTTCGCGGGTAATCGCGTCAAGAACACAGAAATAAAAGTTCTCAGCTTCGCAAACACATACAGACTCATTGCCATCGCGATGCCGTCTTCTCTTTCATCCCGGTACGACTAAGCAATCTCGGCGACAGTATGCAAATCTACTTCAAACAACTTCCGGCATCCGAATAGGACGAACTCTGTCCTCACTTCGAACACGTTTTATTCAATTAGACGGGTCACGTTAGACCGGTGTCGCCGGCAGTTAGCTAGAACTAGGAGCCAGGGAGCACGACGAAAGCTTGATTATCTAAGGCAATTGCACGAGTTCTTTCGCGGATGATGTGCTTTCAGTGGGAGTTATTAAGCCTTTCAGGAGAATTGGAAATCTTGCGCTTCAAATGTGTACTTTGGAAAACGGGGTAGCAATAAATGAAAAGCGATGGATACGTATTTTGTTACGTTAAATGATAAGAATTTCCACCAGATTGTATGAAAATAATTGTTCAAAAATACTATGCTATTTGTGATATCCCACGGTAACGAATAACTTAGCAACTATTAGCCGTTTCTTCCATTAGTTATAGCAAGTAATAGTTATTACCAGAATTGAAATGTGTTACTTTATGCTCAGCAATAAATTTTGCGATTCCTGTTGGTTTCTATATTTCTTCATTGGTGTACTTGTACCATTTAATGATCTCTTTCAGATAGTGTTCGTATACAAATACAAGATGTTACAATAAAAACGGATCAACGCATAATATGGTCAATTGTTCGAATTTCAGAAAACGGTCACACTTTCTGTATTTGGTATCAAACGGTATACATAAAAATAGTACAGGATGTCAACAAAATTTAACTTTCCAAATACGTTCTTCTCTAAACGAAATATCTTGTATATTATTGTGTGGTTGCATTACCGTCTAGCAAGCCATGAATTTTTTCTTCTATATACTTAAGTTGGTAGAATAACACCAAGATAAGAACTCTGTAAATACAGCTTTTCTCATATTCTGTGGCGTTAGCGACAGCTCCCAAGTGTAAGTGGTTCAGTTTATGTTACAGCGTTGACATATGATTATCAGATTACTTTTTGACGTTTTGACAAATAACAACACACAAACATTTCGGTTGGAAAAATGACAAGTTTAATAACAATAAGGAATGGTTACATGTTCAATTTTCTATACATAACACCACCCTCTGTTTCATGTAATTGAAGACATTCCTTAAATTATGTGGAATAATTTCCTCGCAGACATTTTGTTTAGGTTCAGTAAGTAAAGCTCATGCAATAATTGATTGGGTGTTTCGATAATGAAAACTTTGTGGTTTATTGTAAACATTTCTGTATCAACAAACCAATACAGTACACACGACAAATGTATTTCATTTGTCATTCTGTCAAATGACTACTCACTACCTACAAGATATTTTGAAGAAATAATTTCAATGCTTGCCAGAGGGTAAATTTATATGAACATGTAGTACTAAATGTTCTTTTGTGATAGTTCTCGAGATATTTGCTTATGAAAAGTCAGATCCTGACAATTTCCTGGCACCTTGAATAAGGCACTATTATTAATAACGTAATATTTTTTTTATTTTCACTATTACTATTGCTATATTGGTAGATATATAATGGAAATTTAATTATTGGTACTAAGATTCATTCATAGTTTGTGAATATCATCAAACACCACAGAGTTAATTACATAGATTCTTCTTACATAATAAACGGCGAAGCCCTGAGGAGAGTTAACACTATTAAAGACCTTGACGTGCTATTTGGCTCCCTTCTAAGTCATTTTGGTCACATAAATCCCATCTGTACACTTTAGATGTTAAGAACACTGAGCTTTGACACGTTGCTGCAAATTCTTCCGCAACCCATTACTTTTCAAATAGCTCTATTCTGGTCTTGCCCTCAGCAAACTGAAAAATTCGTCTCAGGTTTCGTTCCTACGTTAGTTATATTTGCAGCTAGATCTTGAAAAAATGTGCAGAGATGATTTTCGAAGTATCTATCCTTTAAAGAAATGAGGATTTATTCTGAATGCAGTATGGATTGTAACGTACTGCTGGATATAGATGGAGTTCATTCCTTAAATCATCGTTCGGATACTTATGGTGCGAGATTGGATCGATTCCACTTATCTCCTTCCATGTCCAAGCTTTAATGATCCTAGAATTATGTATCGTTTTGCTTCAACGTTTTTGTGAAATTTTCTAGTGCCAACCTTCTTAATTCTCTCCATTTATTTACGATTCTATTATAGAACTTTCTCCTGTAATTGGTTACTCATTTGACAAATAATTAACTATTATTATTATTGATAAAATTACGATTTCCTTCTTACATTTAATCAAAGCTTTTAAATTCCTGAAAAAAATATCAGTCACGGTAGGATTTGAACCCACGACCTCTGCCTTGCCGGAGAAACATCTTTACCGCTAAACTGCGGGACTCTGTGAGATCAAATCACTTTTAAAACCTAGATCTTTGACTGGTTATAGATATATTGTATCTCAGCAGAAAATATTATTTAAAGCCATGTTTATATGAATGTAACTACATATTATTACCCTTGCCGTTTACAGGATTCAGTTAATATCAAAATTTAAGTAATTTATAAACCAACTGACTAGTATGCAAAATAACTGATAGGAATATTTGATCGAAAAATTGACAAAACATAATAACCTAACGGCGAAATGTGCGACAGAGACCCAATCACCCGTACCGCGTACGTAGTGGATCGTTACAATATAGGCCGATGCGACGTCGTCCTATCTAATTTTTCAATTTTAGATCTTAATGTAGATTTGCATGGAAATCCTGCACAGCGTAAACAAGATGCAAATTGGCAAAAACGAAAGTTAATAAAACGCAAACATTGCCTTCGCATATTTACAACGCTGTGGCTGTGGGCGATCGGTGTTGCCATAATTCGTTTCAGCCGATACATGACTAGATGCAAGGCCAGCCTACCCGCTCTCTAAAAACGGAAGAGAAGAAACTTTTCCTACTTGAAACGAAAGGGAGATGGTGTGCGGGAAAATAGAAAAAAAAAACAAAGTCAGAGTGAACGAATGAAACTTGAGGAATTGAATTTGACGAATGTCGGAAGATGTACGATGTAAGTTTTTCCGGTTTAACTAAGGGATGACGCCGAGCGAAATGTACGCAGAGTTTTAATGTAACACATACGTCATTTTGGTCGTCCGACACTTAAACTGCAAACATACACAAGTTGAGTCCGCCAAAAATTTGCGTCTTTGCTTTGTCATTCAGTGATCATGCCGAGTTTTCTGCCTGAAAAGGAACATTTGTGCCACGCATTACTTTTCTTATTTAATCAAAAGAAAAAAAACTGTTGAAACTCATCTTTTGCTGGCAGAATGATCCAACTCAAACTCAACTGGAATTAACAGAAGCATTACATGCGTCACAAGAAACAATGAGCAGAAGATCAATTAATTCGGTAATTTGTCCCACACGATTTGAATGAACGTCATACAGAAAATCGCAAAGCCACCTGTGAAATACTGCTTCGGCGCCACGAAAACAAATTATTTTTCTATCCAATTGTGACGGGTGACGAAAAATAGATTTATTTTGAAAACCCGAAGCGGAAGATATCGTGGCTTTCACCTGGCGAAGACGGTCCTTCAACACCAAAGGCAAATCGCTTCGGCAAGATGATCATGTCCTGTATCTGGTGGAACCAGAGCGGTATTGTGTATTATGAACTCGGCGAAACCATTAATACACAACGGTATCGCCAACAAATGATTAATTGAACCACGCATTGATCGAAAGACGACCGGAATGGACCAGAAGACATTGCAAAGTGATTTTGTTACATGATACAGCAAACCGTCTCATGCTGCAAAACCAGTGCAAGACACCTTGAAATCGTTTGGATGGGGGTGAGAGCATTCTATTTCACAGGACTAGAAAGAGAATAAAAAATTGCATAATTTACATTTCCCATTTTTCAAAATATTGAGTATAAACGAAAATGCAATGAAATGCCGACCATACTCAAAGAAAGTATACGAACAAAAGACCCCAAAGTTAAATACAATCAATCCAGATAGTGACCAAAAGGATTTATTGCCTATTCCCTACTACCTTCATACTATTGCATACCGAACACTCTAATTTGAAATGTCCATTACCTCCCTTCGAACATCTAACAAACAGCACCACTTTAGCTGTTTGCGCTTGATTTAAATTCATCAATAACTAACATACATCCGCAATACATAGACTGTATATATAGTGTTGTTTACTAACCTACGCTACTATTTTAAATTGGATGGCGACGGCGATGACGATGAGAATTTAAATTGTTTCTCGATTAGCATAAAAATCTCAATTATTTACATGTTAATAACTTGTTATCCGGTACACAGCCAACTTAAGCGTTAAATTGGTTGTCAATGGTGTTGATTTTCGTTACGATTTCCTTCAGCTGATAGCTTTTAATATACATATTCATGAGTGAGTACGTATATAACTCGACCAGCCAGCGGCCAACATCGCGTTTACAATCTACCAGCGTAACTGGATCAGGTCCTAACTTTGTACGTACATATGTAACAACATGTACGGATACTTTTGCAGATTCTGTACAGGTAATTTTATAGTATAAATATAGATGAACGTAAAAGCTATGAAATAACATTTGGTGAATTCCTTTCTCTATAGCTGTCGAAGTAATAACGTCATTATCAATTTGTTTAAATGGAGTCTTTATATTTTAGAATTAACGATGAAAAGTTCATTGCTAGAGACTTTAAATACTATGGGATTTTAAAATTTTAAAATGACAATTAACGTAGAAGAAAGCAAATCAACTTATGAACTTTACCAACTATCCATCAAAGTACTTGCTCAAATTTCCATCCATTCAGTTCTTGACGAAAGTGAAGACGGTTGAAAATTTGTTATAATACGTGATCTCTGAAGGATAATTCCTCGAGAGTCCTAAGTCTGGGTGCATACTCGTGACTTTAGTCACTCCTAAAGAAAAAAATCTAATAGAATTAGATTGGGCCATGGCGTCGGCCGTTCAACACAATGCCATGTCTACCTATCCAGCGATTAGGGGATATCTCATCAAGATATTGCCTGATAGGTCGAGCTTAATGACGTAGTACATCGTCTTGCTGCTGGAATATCTAGGCAATCTTCATTTGAAGGTATCGTAACTGAGTTAGGTATAAGGTCGACACGAAGACGCTGTAGGTACATCTCAGCACTCAATGAACAATGGAAGACATATGGCTCTTCGATAAAACCCGTACATACTCTCAATGTTTGTGGACGTTTTATATCGCATCGAATAATGGTTTATTTGAGACCAGTATCTACAATTGCTCAAGAAAAAAATAAGATCCAAGCCCTAGAGATGAAATACCTAAGAAGAGTGAAAAATGTAATTATAAGAGACAGAATAAGAAATGAACAAATCAAAAGAGAGCTAAAACAGAATCAATAGAAAGTTATGTCGTACAAAGACAATTTGCATGGGGGAGGGGACATCTACAATGGAATTAGATTGTCCACAATTCCGGTTAAGCAGGTCTGGGAAGTAAAGATACAGAAAAAAGGAACAAAAAGGAGACTAAAAGTAAGATGGAATAAAGAAATAGGCAACGTTTTAGATAAGAAAGAAAAAACTTGAGATGAAGCTCAGAAAATTGCAAAGAACATATATACACTACCGCTCAAAAGTGTTTAGGCACTCTCACTGACAACAAAAATGTATAAAAACTCAGCAAAAATGTTAATAATATTTATTTTTTATGTACAGATACACGTACATGAATAAAAATATATTAAATAAATGTGAAAATTAAAACGTTTAATTTAAATTTTGCTTTCATCTATGTGACCTCCTCTTGATCTAATAATTGCAGCACACAATCGAGGCATTCTCGCAATAAGTTTTGCCAGAGTTTCTTGTGTTATTGAGGTCCAACTCGATTGCAATTTGTTCCACACGTCAGTAGCTGATGTCGGAGCCGATTTCCGTACTTCCCGATCTAGTTCTTCCCATAGTAACTCGATTGGATTCAAGTCGGGGCTCTGGGGAGGCCATTCCATAATTTTGAGGGTTCCTTCCTCTTCTAAATGGCGTAAATAGTCTTTACGTAATTTAGAGGAATGTTTTGGGTCATTATCTTGCTGGAAGATAAAATTTTGACCCAAAAGTCGAATTCCGGAAGGTATTGCGTGGTTTTCCAAAATTTCGCGGTAGCCTTCTTTTTTTAATATACCGTCAATTGTCACAATGTTCCCTACACTAGTGTCAGCAAAACAGCCCGAAATGATTATAGAACCTCAACCATGCTTCACGGTAGCAGCAATACACTCTTCTCTGGCACGCTCACCCGCAGATCTTCTAATGAATATGAGTTTTCTGGTTCCGAACAGCTCATGGACTCATCCGTCCACAGGACGTTGTTCCACTCTTCTATGGTCCAGTGTTGGTGTTCACGAGCCCATTTAAGTCGCTTTTGCTTATTTTGTTTGCGTAGTAATGGCTTTTTCATCGCAATACGTCCATGGAGGCCCGCTTTCTGTAGGCGACGTTTGACTGTAGAAACATTGACCAGTTTTTGGCGACCAACATTTAATGCGGTAATTTCCGGGGCTGTTTTGCGTCTATTTAACTTGCTGGTAACCACTATTCTGCGATCATCTGCAGATGTTGTCGCTTTTGGCCTTCCACTCCGTTTTTTATTAAGAAAACTGCCAGTTTCCCGATATTTTTTTACGTTATAGTCAACCAGAGCGTGGTGTATTTTCATTTTTTTGGCAATTTATCGATTACTTATGCCACTTTTATGGTAAGCTATTATAAGCGCACGTGTTTCCGTACTAATTTCTCTTCGCTGAGGCATTTTAAAAAATTGTCACAGGATATTTCGCTCACGACGTGAATAGAGTAAATACGACACTGCAACTGATCATAGGTTACAGATTTCACTATAATCTTCTAGGAAGGTAATTTAAACGTTATTATCTACAATCTAACAGATGACTAAATTTACCCAGTAAATTCGGAGGGATTGTTATTGTAATTGCACCGCAATAGACAGTTTATGGTAATCCGACCAAGTGCAGGTAAATGATAGTAAACCTTATGCGATATAATGGGTGTTTATCTTACTGAACTACATTTTAAATACGTATATCATTTTATTATAATGTTTTTTTGGTAAACATAATACTATATGAATAATCCATGAAAACAGGGGTGCCTAAACACTTTTGAGCGGTAGTGTATATATATAATTTACAATTGCACCACTGTATAGCTACCGGCTATGCGTGGAGATCGATTTCCCATTTGTATTACCCTATTAGGTAAATTATTGCATCTGAATATTAAAATAAATATTTATAGAATCTAGCAATGCATGTGGTGCCTACGAAATTAAAATTTTGATTAATTCAACCGAAAATTTTAATTTATTGAATTAATAGTATTGTTTTTCGTAATGTTTGCAATTACTACTCAGATTCCGCATCTCGTAAAAGATGGAACCGTTGCGATATTTGAAAGATGCCACATGGCACATCGGTAAGTACATGCAGGTCATCTTTATTGTCATTCGGGATCCAGGTATTATGCATGCGAGACAACCGGCTGACCTCTGTTTGCATAAGGGCAACTTACAATACGAGCAGGCCCTCTGCATGCGATGAATTACCATCGCGGTATAAGCCGTATACGTATACATATGTACGTATATATTCGTGTGCATGTTGCTTGTGTGTTCGTTTCGTGCATATCTTCGTTTTGTCTTTTAAATATAGAGTAGCGTGTATTAATGAACTTTAACCTCGTACTGTCGGTATTGAAGATACCGCTAGGTTACGTATGTACGTAACTAGAATCTACGTGTGTATGTAAAGCATAGTAAAAACGTCGTACTGAAATGACTAATAGCAGTTGATATTTTAAATTATGTAAATGTAAATACGTGAACAAAAGACAAATATATTGCAATAGTTTCTTGATGAAAATTGAGTGAACGAATTTTCTTTATTGTTTTAATAAGAAAATCTATTTATTAAACAAACATTCTCAACTCTGTATGAGTTCATATGAAAATATAGGAATAGGACAGGAAAGTGGGACCAATCTTGGAGTATCTCAAATAATTTAATTAACCAATGGCTCCCAGCTTCATCAGGCCAAGACACTCCAGAAAAGAACTACAGAATCAAAACAGATGCAAAAGACATCCGCAGTATTTTTCCTGGGATGCTTGTTAGCGTTATCCCTCTGCAACTTGGGTATGCTTTTGTGTCTCCTTTTTTTGTATATGGGCATAATTATTCCCATATTCCAATCCTTTGCTCCCCAGCCTCCTTTTCCAGTTTTATCTTGCTAACTGCTTCTCTGACTTCTTCATAACTTATTAGTGTGATACGTTCTTCGTCGTTTTTTGTTATTCGGTCTTTTTTCTCTTATATATCTATTTAGTTTTATTTTTGTGAGTTCTCGAAGTAGTGTATCTATATCTCAGAATCTTTAATGCTTTCGATGTTCATCAACTTCACTACCTATGGTATAAATAAGTATATGGTATAAATTGCTAATTTTACGGTTCTATGAAAAATAGCAGCATTTTTGTGAAGCATTATATGCGAGTACAGAAGATGTTAAAGAAAAAAAGGTTGCTAAGGTAGAGTACGAATAACAATGGACGCAAATTGGAGCTTTAGGGCACACCAGATCAGAAGTAAAATACTACTGAATAAAACCATTGTAAAACACGTAGTTGATTCTATATATCAAATAGGGATCTATTAGCAGGTTAAGTAAGTCCAAAGGTAGAAAGTTTAATAAAAAATTTTAGATAAAATAAGAAACACATTTTCGTTGTGAGATTCCTTAAAGAGAGTTATATAAAAATGTCTATCGATCGTAGGTTTCCTGCAATAAAACGACCTTTAAATTTTGAATATACATACGCTTTGCCTTTATACGCGTTCACCTGCTGCTACAGTTTAAATTTGCCTTTCGATTGGAATTAATTAAAATTTTATAAATCGACAAGATCTCGTCTACGTTCTACGTTCTACGCACAGAACGTATCAAACCAATATAAACAAATCAATTCGCAATAATAATTTAATTAAAATTGAAAAAGCCCCATGTTTTCCTATTCGCATAGGACGTGTTTTAATTTCGTTCTCGTTCTTCTTCTATCGAAGCGATCGCGGACTACACATCGCTTCCATTTGGTCGTTTTCAATACACGCAGGCACACGTAAGCGTTCGTATACAGCATTCACCATAAATACGGAAACGAATGGGTTAAATATGAAAACATCGCTATAAAAATAGTAAAACACTGGATTTTAGAATCGTATTTTGTAGTTTTCCATATCAACTATTTTTATATCAAATTTATTTATTTGTGCTTTTTATAATCTTCGGCTTAAACTTTTGCCATTGTTTTAATGTAGGGCAATACAATTCGAAGGATATCGTATGTCGGGCACTGAATAGCTTTTCTTGTAGGTCACTAGCTTCCTCTAGGATTTATTGCATTCATCCAGTTCATTCTAAATAAATTCGATGGGTGATAGGTCTGTCGATTCTTGCTTTTCTGTTAAGAAGCCTTTATAAAATGTTGAAACATGTTTTGAAGTCTCGAGTCCTCTCGGTAAACACACGTATTTTCGCAGAGGCGAATACCACACAGGACTGCACGATTACGAAACATACCTAAACGTATTTCTCTAACCAGTTTCTTCTCAATTTTTGACTGCTCCAAGATGTGGTACATAAACACGCTACCTTGCATCTCCTTTTTTCATCGTTACGCCATTTTATATAAACACTTACTGTTTTGTCCTTAAAACTTCATATTTTGATCTTGCTCTTTATCAGCCCGTGCATTCCTGTTTGGACTTAAAATATTTGCAATTTGAGTCATGCGTTTCTTTTACTTGTAATAGTAATAACTTTGTCCTCTCGGATAGCTGTAACACATTTTCGACCATTGCGTGTACAAGACATTAAAAGTCCAGTTTCTTCTTCACATTTTAGTCCAATATATACTACTTTTGGAATATAAGACCATTGACAAGTATCTCCGTTAGAAAAGCGTTCTACAGAATCAAATTCGCCCGTGGAAGATCTATGATTTTAGTCAAGAATGGGTCAAAATAATTAAAAGGAATGATATAGTGGCTCTCTCTTCGAAAGGACGGGTTGAGCTGAGCATAAATCAGTTTATACAAAAAAGAAGATAGTTTTAGCACATATTTAGCTGCCATCATACGTCTACATAGTACTAAAGGCTTCAACTTGTAAAGCACAAATTAGTGTATGCTTCATATCACCTAGACATAGACGTAAGCCTTTCTTATGCAATATATCAACTCCACGTAAATTTGTTGTATTAGTAGTGCCATACATACTCTAATACAAGCTCCATAGACATTCATAGCACAAAAGAGATCTGCACACCTTTTTCCCCTTCGATTGTAAGGATTTGATGTATAGGGGAAGGTCAATATTAGAAATCAGAACCCTTTATGATCTTGAGAAAAACATCACGTTAGTTTTATCAAAAAAAAGGTAAATTGTTTTCTTTTGCAACCAATTCTTAATCAATTTAATATTGTGTTCGAAGATCTTTAGAAAGTTTATCGATATTTCTATTGACCAAGTATACAGGGTGTCCATTAAATAAAATAGAAAAGTATGAAAAATGGAATCATCTAATTTTATTAGACGTAGTTCCGAAATATTTTGCGAAAATTCCTTCGCAGACGCCAGAAAGATATGATAAAGGTATTTAAAACAAAAATGTCTTTATTATTCATAGGCGAAATATCCGTACGTAAGCGTACGAACTCTTAGTGTGCCCTTTGAAAGGTAGGCAGTGTTATCTTGTAGTTTTATAACATCGTCAGCTGTGTTATTCCAATGTATGCAGTCTGTGTGTATGTATGAGAGTTTTGTCGATGGTTGTATTATATATAAACATTCTGCATCCATAGGCAATGCATTTTATAATTTTCTATGATTTTTTTGATTCTGATATTCAGGTTGTAATTGACTCAATATTGTTTGGACTGACTTATCTTCTATATATGTAATTAACACATGGGCTGAAAAGTCCCGGGCCTAACACATAGATGACGCTAGTTCTATTGCAATCACCTTTCTCTCAGTTAGTACTAATCTTCAAAAGACAGCTGTTAGAATTTCATGATATTCTATTCATTAGTTTGTGAGTTGTTGTGCTAAGAGTCACGCTACTTTTGTTATTTTCAAAACAATGGATCGAAAACAATTTCATGTTTTAATTTTACACTGTTTCTTGATGGGAAAAAATACCGTTCAGGCGAAGCAATGGCTTGAAAAGTGTCATGGGGACTCCGCTCCATCAGAAACAACAACAAAACGTTGGTTTGCTGACTTCAAACGTGGTCGTAGAGACACCGATGATGCAGAACGCAGTGGACGTCCAAATGAGGCGGTAACACCAGAAAACATCAAAAAAATCCGCAAAATCGTTTTGAATGATCGAAAAGTGAAGTTGCGTGAGTTAGCTGACACCGTAAAGATATCAAAAGAACGTATTGGCTTTATATTGCATGAGCATTTGACTATGAGAAAGCTCTGTTCAAAGTGGGTGCCGCGTTTGCTCACTGTTGACCAAAAACAAGTACGTGTTGATGATTCTGAGCAGTGTTTGGCCATGTTTAAACGTAACAAACCGGAATTTTTACGTCGATATGTGACAATGGATGAAACATGGATCCATCACTTCACTCCGGAATCAAAACGATCGTCATCTGAGTGGACAGCAACTGGTGAACCTCGTCCAAAGCGCCCGAAAGCACAACAATCGGCTGGAAAGGTTATGGCCTCGGCATTTTGGGATGTGCGTGGTGTAATATTCATCGACTATCTTGAGAAAGGAAATACCATCAACAGTGAATATTATATAGCGTTATTGGAGCGTTTGAAGGCCGAAATTGCAAAGAAACGACCGCATATGGCAAAGAAAAAAATTTTGTTTCATCAAGACAACGCACCGTGTCACAAGTCAATCAAAACAATGGCAAAACTACATGAATTGAACTTCGAATTGCTCCCACATCCACCGTATTCGCCAGATTTGGCTCCCAGCGACTACTGGCTGTTCGCAGACCTCAAAAAAATGCTCGCCGGTAAGAAATTTCGCACGAATGAAGAGGTTATCGCTGAAACTGAGGCCTATTTTGAGGCAAAAGATAAATCGTTCTGCAAAAGTGGTATTGAAATGTTAGAGCGGCGCTGGAATGATTGCGTTGCTCTTGATGGAGATTACGTTGATGAATAAAGCTAATTTTGAACCAAAAAAACCGTGTTTTCTTTGTTAGGCCCGGGACTTTTCAGCCCATGTGTTATACCTTTCTATTTTTCCTACTTTTTCATTTTATTTCAAAGCGAATATCGTCAGCTATCACTAACATAGTGACTGAACGTATAACACCTATATAAAACTTGTACTAGAGCCTTGTACATTAGTTAGTTTTTTTCCTTGTTTCTATTACTGATATACTGCATGTATGCGTCGTGTATGTATTTTAAAGCCAGGCAAGGCGTCGCACCGCTCAACAATATTTCTGTGTATATACAAAGCTAACACGTATCAGGAACGATGATGAAAAATTAATAAAAATCTCTGGCTTATGTTCGTTGTGTATTTACGAGGTTTGTTTGTGTGCATATCCATAGATGCTGCATGTTACGTATGTATATGAGCGCTGCGGATCGCCGAATAAAACTTAAACGCAATAAACAGGTTTTAATTTCCGGAAGTTATGATTTATTTGGAAACGATTGAATAAATAAATCGACCGCGGCACGATTTCTCACAGGCCGGCAGCGAACGATGTTTTGCTTCTATACAATGTTTAAATCCTGTCCGATGTGTACATTTCTTGAACGTAATTTAATGGAATAATAATAACATTACAATGTACACCGGTTAAAAGCTAGCGAAAATAAAGAAACACAGGATATATATTATTGTGTCCGTTGTAGTGGTATGTTTTGAAAATAGATATATGTTCTTATTCACTTGTTACATATTTTACGTGCATATAACTGACATATTTGTAATTATAGAATAGAAGACTGTGGAACAAAACTAAAACAAATATTTAGTTAAAAGTTATGATCATATAAATTTATCCTCTAGCAAGCAATGATATTATTTCTTCAAAATATCTTATTGGTAGTGAGGAGTGAATTGACAGTGGCAAATAAAATATATTTGTCATATGTACTGCCTTGAAATGACGATTGCAAGGACTGTGTGGATGTACAATTCACAGGTATAGCAGTAAACTCCACTCACACAAATTTATTAATTATGCGGAACGCAGCGTTTCGAGGGCACGTGGGCTCTCATTGTCAACCGTGTTACCGACTGAAAGTAAAAACTGTATCACACATGCAAATTATTTTCTACCCAGGCTCTAAATTTTCTAAAACATATGACTATTTACAATCCACTCGGTGGTCTAATGCCTTTTTCGGGAAAGGATGGACCGAAAGCGAACCGTATCTTACACAGGGCCTATGGTAATAAATCCATCAAACTCGAGTGTGCAATTGGGGGTGATTCTCTGTTCAATAAGTTTCCGTTCTTTTTCATACATATCGTTTCGTACGCGTCTAATTCTCTATACGAGTTCACGTTTTTAAGTAGTGTAAGATTTTTTAAATCAATCTCATGTCCGAATTTTACCATATGCTCTGCTACGCTTGATAGTTCAGGTTTGTTGAAACGATAGTTGTTATGTAGTTGATATGTTCTTTGAACCTCATTTCGATACTCCTTTTTGTTTGTCCAATATAAACTTTCTCACAATCATTGCATGCGATTTGGTATATTCCAGACCTTTTTATCATCTCCGGTTTATCTTTGGGATTCCTTAAGAGATTCTTTAAGTTGTTTTTTGACACAAAAGACACGTTCATATTTAGTTGTCGGAAAATTTTACTTAATCCTTTTACTGTTGGGTGAAAAGGAAGAGTTATAAATTTCTTAAAATACGGTCGACATTCATGGAAGAGAAATCATTGTGCCTCGCTACATCTTTGATATACTTTAATTCTTTGTCGTACCTGCTCTGGTTTAGCGGAAATCTGACGAGTCTATTGACCAGAAAACTAATCGCGGACATTTTTTGTTGTTCCCAATGGTGCGAATCAACCGTGATGAATCTGTTGGAATTAGTTTCTTTTCTGTAGATGTCTATTTCTAATTTATTGTTATTGCGTATGACTAGAGTATCTAGAAACGGAAGGCGATTGTTCACTTCTTCTTCAATAGTAAACTTGATAGTAGTAAATTTTTAGTTCAGTTCTGCTAGAAAATCTTGTATGTTTCCTTTGTTGGTATCAAACACCGCGAAAATATCATCTACGTACCTAAGCCAAATTCTCGGGAAATATTTTTTTTTCAGGTTCGTTTCAAATTTGCTCATGAAAAGGTTCGCAATAAAAGGAGATAAAGGATTACCCATCGCCTTGCCTTCCACCTGTTCGAACCATTTTCCGCCTATTTGAAAACAATTTTGTGACATGCATAATTTAGTTAACCTTTTATATTCCGCGGTTTTCACGTCATCTACGTTATTTAATTTCAAAAATTCAACCAAATACTCCAGAGTTTCTGGAATTGGTACGCTTGGGAGAAGTGAACAAACGTCGAATGATACAAGGATTTCCCCATCTTTTAATTCAATCTTTTCATTTTTATTTACAAAATCTACGGAGTTTTCTACACATAGGTTATCTACTTTATGGGGCAAGTTCTTGTATTCATTCACTAGCCATTTGGAATTACCTGGTTTGTGAATTTTTGGTAGACAATACATTTTTGGAATGGTAGGGTTTGAACTTGTTATTTTGAATTTCAGGTTATTACTTATTAAGCTGGGACAGTCCTTAATAGTATCTTTAGTGATTCTAATCATTGATGGTAGAGGAGTTTTCTTTAATTCTCTGTACGGTGCTGACGCTAACATAGTGTTGACGCGATTATAATAATCCGGTTTGTCCAGAATGACTATTTTATTTCCTTTATCTGCTTTAAGGTAAAAACAGTTTTTATTTCTCAGACTTTTAGTAATTCCTAAATTCCTCCTATCTTGGCCGCAATTTTTATCATTTTCTAAATTCCTAGAAATCTGAATTTTGCACGCGTTTCTAACGAAGTCTTTTGTAGCTACATCTAAGTTTCTAATGTTTGTTTCTATTGTGGCGATTGAATCCTCAACGGGCGATTTCGGTCCGCGAATACTATATTTTAATCCTTTATTTAGGAGGTTCATTTCGTCTTTATTAAAGGTCTCAGAAGATTGGTTGTACACGAGTGGTGTTCTCTCCATGACGTTCACATACTCCTCGCTTGACTTTTTTGGACAGAGTAGCCTAAATTTTTTATTGACAGTTACCATTTTTAATTTAAATTTTCTGTTAACGCGTTCGACGTTACGTCTTAGGAAATCACACCATTTTTGAAAATTGTTTTCGTCTAAATTCTTTGTTAATTTCAGGTGCAATGTGTATAATTCTATTTCTAATTTACTACGTTTGGCGTACTGGTATCTTATTTCATTTACTAGCCAATGTTTTTTGGCCGCTGTAATAACTTTCGATGGTTGTTTACAGTTACTAGAAGTGTTAACCTTCATGAATTTAGGAAAAACATTGTTCTTTTTACACTGTGTTAGAAATAAGATGTCAGCATGAATTAATCTAATCATACCACTATAAGGTAAGTAGTAAATCGGTTTAATTCCTTGTGCTGGAGAGCCATAATCAAATGACGATTGCAAGGACTGTGTGGATGTACAATTCACAGGCACAGCAGTAAACTCCACTCACACAAATTAATTAATTATGCGGAACGCAGCGTTTCGAGAGCACGTGGGCTCTCATTGTCAACCGTGTTACCGACTGCTTTGCTTTATTGACACAAAAATGTTTAATCACAAAGTTTTCATTAGAAATTAGAAAATGGTTGTGCACTTTGTAACCATTTATAGATAAATTTCGGGCAGAATTTTCCAGTAACATACATCAGTTTAGGGATATTCAAGAGCCAGTGGCAAAATTTCGTGAAACAGGGTCTGTGTTCCGAAAATATAACAGATGTTAAAGAACGAATAACTCAATCACATAAGAAATTTATTCCCGAGCTTTCACAGCAAGTGCAACGTTCATATGGGACACTCCAGGCAAATCTTTAGAAAAAGATCTACAAGTTTCATTGCGTCCAGGAACTTTTACTCATTTATCACGCAATCCGGCTTAATTATTATCAACAGCTTTTAGATACGATGAATAATGATGACGTTCTTGACAAATTCTTCTCGGATGAAGCATGGTGTCACCTATCAAGATATATAAATAAACAATGTGCATCTGGTCTAGTGAAAATCCACATGAAATTCTTGAAAGACCCTTGTATTCTCAAAAAATAGGGGATTGGTTTGCTATTTCTCGTAAACGGATTACTGGTCCAATATTTCGATATCGACGATATCGTAATAATTTATTACAGCTATTTCTAAATCAATTACATGATGATGAACTGCAGGAGGGTAATTTAAGGAGTGCCTTTAATAATATGAAATGAAGAGTAGCATTATGTGTGTAACATCCGAAAACGTCGCATGCTTCTTCATCATGAATGCCAGCTCTTACAGACCACATCAAATGATTGATTATTTGAAGGGGAAAAACATGGAATATCAAACAAAAGCACGTGGGTAAAGTATTCAAAAAACACGTTTTTGAGGTACCAATTTCAGAGTGGAAAGAATATTTCGAGAATTGATTAAACCGTTTGCAAAAATGCAAAAACCGTAAGGATGAATATTTTAGAATTCCATGCCCGTACTGGTGATTCTCCTCTAACAGTATTTAGACATTTTTATTTAGTTACAACTGCAGCTTACGAATGATTAAAATGTATATAAACACATGTATAGATAGCTGTCGCGATTGCAAGTAACCCAACCTAACCGGCAAGGTATTCGGTTTCGAAGGTTTGCGTGACAGCGTAGAAGATCCGAAACCCCACACGCTGTCGCGCGTATCATATTTTGAAGCACGTATGAGCATTCATTTTGCGCGGTCACCGAACATGATGCCTTTTCTGTGGTGGATATGCGTTACGGACGTGAAATATACGTACGAGGCATGCGAATTCTGTTGAGATGTAAAAAAAGAAAACCGCGAAAAATATCAAAAATTCCACGCAACGAGACCACTTTTAAATGCAGGAATGTGTTAATCGCAAATGTGTTCTATAAAGTGGTATCTATTCCTGGTTAGAGTTAGAGTTGTGCTTATGATGAACCCGATTAAGAGGTAGACAACAATTCACTAAAATAATAAAAAATACTAAAGGAGAAGACCAGTTCCCATTCTTATACGTTATACACACAAACAATGTTATAGAACTAAATATTAAAGAGGAACCATACACAATGCGACAAGTTTCGAGACAGGCCATGGAAAAAATCAGTGAATCTAAAAATCTGAATAATAATTTAAATACGCTTGTTACAGGAATTCGACAGTGATTCATATGCATGTTCTAGCTCATTCTGTGAAATTGCCTCTAGTGCTTGTGTTGTAGTTATTTTGATGGTCGAAATGTCTTTAAAAAAAAACATCTTTTTCAACTTCAGTTCTTATTTAGTGAACAGAGAGAAACCACGCAGGGCCAAATCAGGTAAATACGGCGGTTGATAACACACACAGACTTGATTTCGAGCTAATAAGTGAGGTGTGACTCGGTGCATTATCGTACAACAGACACCAGTTCTAGATCACGACATTCGGATCGAATACAACGTATTCTTACCACCAGACCCTTCAAAATTTCAAGATAATATTTGCTGATATTTATTTGTCCATTTAGATCGAATTCTCTGTGGACAATTCCACAGCTATCGAAGAATGTAATGAGCATTGTTTTGTTTTTTGATGGAACTTTCCGTATTTTTTTGTTTGTGATGAATTTTTCAACTACCCATTCCTCACTTTGGCGCTTGGTGTTTGGGTCCTACAGGAATTAACATGTTTTGTCACCAGTAATAATTGAGGAGTGATTGACATGCATCCATTTTTCGCCATCTGTCAAAGTATGTGGAGTAAATTTTGCCCAAAACCTTGTGAAGAATGATTCGCATCATTTTTATGCTGACGTTCAAATCCGTCATTTTCGGCGAAGCATTTTCAATAAAACCACGTACTTATTCGATCATTTCTGGTATTCGAGCTGAAATTGGCTTTCATGCACGACTCTCTGCCTTCCAAAAACGTTTATGTCACAGATAATCATTTCTTCTACTCAAACAATCACCGTCGTACACTTGCTGCATCAATTGGAGGTTTTGTGATCAATTTTCACCAAGTTTTGCGTGAAATTTAATAACCACTCTTTGTTCCATGCTAGTATTTCAATATCTACATGAAAGTTGCTTTGGGAGAACTGTCATAACTTTGCTATTAATCGATCGACTCAAGCAATGTTGATATTATCTGAAAGAGGAATGTCATATACTTCAAAAGTCGGCCTGAATCATACACAGATGGTCTTACTAATTATTTAGATATGGTTCGACTCTCGGAACTTATTTGTTGCACTGTGTATGTACACTACCGCTGAAAAGTATTTAGGCACCCCTGTTTTCATGGATTATTCATATAGTATTATGTTTACCAAAAAAACATTATAATAAAATGAAATACGTATTTAAAATCTAGTTCAATAAGATAAACACTCATTATATCGCATAAGGTTTACTATATTTTACCTGCACTTGGTCGGATTACCATAAACTGTTTATTGCGGTGCAATTACAATAACAATCCCTCTGAATTTACTGGGTAAATTTAGTCATCTGTTAGATTGTAGGTAATAACGTTTAAATTACCTTCCTAGAAGATTATAGTGAAATCTGTAACCTATGGTCAGTTGCAGCGTGGTATTTACTCTATTCACGTCGTGAGCGAAATATCGTGTGACAATTTTTTAAAATGCCTCCGCGAAGAGAAATTAGTACGGAAACACGTGCGCTTATAATAGCTTACCATAAAAGTGGCATAAGTAATCGACAAATTTCCAAAGAAATGAAAATACACCACGCTACGATTGACTATAACGTAAAAAAATATCGGGAAACTGGCAGTTTTTTTAATAAAAGACGGAGTGGAAGGACAAAAGCGACAACATCTGCAGATGATCGCAGAATAGTGGTTACCAGAAAGTTAAATAGACGCAAAACAGGCCCGGAAATCACCGCAGAATTAAATGTTGATCGCCAAAAACTAGTCAGTGTTTCTACAGTAAAATGTCGCCTATAGAAAGCCGGGCTCCATGGACGTATTGCGAAGAAAAGACCATTACTACGCAAACAAAACAAGCAAAATCGACTTAAATGGGCTCGTGAACACCAACACTGGACCATAGAAGACTGGAACAACGTCCTGTGGACGGATGAGTCCATGAGCTGTTCGGAACCAGAGGACGCATATTCGTAAGAAGATCTGTGGGTGAACGTGCCAGAGAAGAGTGTATTGCTGCTACCGTGAAGCATGGTGGAGGTTCTATCATCATTTGGGGCTGTTTTGCTGGCACTAGTGTAGGGGACATTGTGAAAATTGACGGTATATTAAAAAAAAGGCTACCGCGAAATTTTGGAGAACCACGCAATACCTTCCGGAATTCGACTTTTGGGTCAAAATTTTATCTTCCAGCAAGATAATGACCCAAAACATTCCTCTAAATTATGTAAAGACTATTTACGCCATTTAGAAGAGGAAGGAACTCTCAAAATTATGGAATGGCCTCCCCAGAGCCCCGACTTGAATCCAATCGAGTTACTATGGGAAGAACTAGATCGGGAAGTACGGAAATCGGCTCCGACATCAGCTACTGACGTGTGGAACAAATTGCAATCGAGTTGGACCTCAATAACGCAAGAGACTCTGGTAAAACTTATTGCGAGAATGCCTCGATTGTGTGCTGCAATTATTAAATCAAGAGGAGGTCACATAGATGAAAGCAAAATTTAAATTAAACGTTTTAATTTTCACATTTATTTAATATATTTTTATTCATGTACCTGTACCTTCTGTACATAAGAAATAAACATTATTAACATTTTTGCTGTCAGTGAGAGTGCCTAAACACTTTTGAGCGGTAGTGTATATATTACAATTGTTACTAATATAGTGTGCCATGGTAGAGAGGAAACAGAAATTCTATCAACGTAGATGAAGACGTGGATAAATTTTTGCAAATAAAAAATGATTAAGTTATTATTTTAATTTTATAAACTAGTATGGTGGGTTTAAAACTAATATCTACAACTATCTGGCCGTGTTAGAAATCGTTACAGCACTTACGAAACGATTTCTTTAATTCCATGACAATTAATATTTATTATTCATTGACCAGTTTCTGAGCAAGAAATTCTCAATAACAGAGTTGCCCTCCAGTGCACAAACTCAGTTATTCATTTAACTCCCTTTTTTTTCATTTATTTCCGAGTTCATAGTCCTCCACATACGATTGTCCGCTTTTCTCGCATTAAAACTAAGATAAGCAAGTAAATATTTAATAAAATTTTCGTTTATTAATAGAGGTGGCGCTGCTGTAATTTCATTTCTCGTTGATTGCATCGTGGGCTATTCATTAAATTGCATTCCGCCGGCAAACAATGCCTTCATAAGTCCTCCTTCGTCATACGCTTCCCGGCTGCATCGTCGACGTTGGCAACGACGTCGTCTCCTTTTTGCCGCTGTTTTTATTACGGTTCGCCTCCTTACCGTATCGGTCGCCTTTCAACGCGGTGAGAACGCCATACATATGTGCAATAGAACACATACGTACGTATGGATGCAGGTGGGACCTATAAAGGTAGGGTGCGTTTATTGCTTACGTTCGATATCAATTAAAATTGTTTCTTTTAATTGCGGAAATGAATATGAGCTTTTGTTTACTTGGAATTAATAAGATAATTTATTCATTACTGTTACGTTCTCCTGGTTTGAAGAACAACGCCGCTGTAGCCTGCTCGTAATTTCCTAAATTACTTGACCAATACTTACTTGTAGAGTATGTTCGCTTATTTACTAGAGGAAAGCTTGTACAGTGAAACTCAATGCGCATGCGCAAAAAAAATATATTTAAAAATGAAATGGTTACACGGTTTCCACTCTTGCCTATGTACATGTACGATGACGTAAGATGCATATATTTGCAATAATTGCAGTTATTCGAGCTCTCTTATACATGTAATGTACATTAGCATTTGTATATGTATTTTCATTGGTAGCAACATAAAGTAATGCCTCAGCATGTACGTTGCAACGCTATGTCTTAATTCTCTTTAAAAGGTTAAACTCTTATATGCTTCCGCTGAAGCTTTGTTAGAGGCATGTACTAATGCCTCTATCTGTTTTCATGCACCACTACCTTTTTATAGGGGAGCCAACCCTATTTATTTCTTAAATTTATAAGCGCACCTCGGTGCTATGCTTATTTATATGTCCCTTTCCGGGAGCCTAATATACTTTCCTTGTTTTAAATTTGCCTAAGGGACTTGGCCCTGTATTATTGGCATGTATTTGTACTTGACCAAATACGTTTGTTATATTCACATTTATAGGGAACCCACCCTATCTCTTAGAGCTTGAACGCCTGGTCGAGGGCGACAGTAGCGATAATAGCCGATCTCAATACAAAAGTAATGTCACAGCTACCCAGGCGTTCTCGTTTGAAATATTACGCTATGTGCAATCTTTAGCTCTCTACTCTACTGCGCCCCAAAGAAGGGAAAAATCCAGTAACCAGCAAATGTGCGAACTGTGCACCGACAAGTAAAACGGAGCGATGATGCCGACATTACATAAGAAAACTGGTCCGGGACACTCGTCCGCTACGACGAGCAACTAAATGAAAAATTTCTAAGTCCCGATACGACAAGGACCGAACAAACGTACAAAAGACAAGGGGCGCTGCGGCCGCAACGACCGTCAGCAAGAAGCGGAGTGATCGTACTTGTAGAGGAGGTCTATACATGCGCGCCGACAATCTCACCAAAATAATTTCCGACACAAACTTAACTGAAGACTAAAAATATGTATAGACGACAATGGACACAGTAGCCTCGACGTACGATGATAGAAAATCGAGAATTTATACTTATTAAAAAAATCTATACATGTGGTCCGACGACGTTACCAAATGACTCCCGCCAGAAATAAATGTATAGACAACGTCCTCGACGATTCCCGCCAAAACTAGAAAAACTTAGAAATCTCTAATAATCTTACGACGACGTTACTGTACACGTTACGACGAGGCACGAAAGGTGACCGAGAGTGCACGATCGCTAATACCTCGACTGTCGCGCGGGAGACGACTGCCTATGCTTGTGTACCTTAAATTTCAAGAAAACTCCCATTACATATCCGACGACGTTGCAGTGAATGATTTCTAATTAGGCAGTTTTAGCTAGCGTAATGCGAATGGCTGACTTGCATACATATACAATGCGTAATGTACATACATATTAAAATAAAATTGGATATAAGAGAGCAAAATAAATAAATATAAGAATGAAAATAAATAAATATAAAAATGAAAATAAAATAATATTCTAAATGAAAATAATAATGCAAAGAAGATAAAATACATAATAGTAAAAAAAAAATTTAGAAAATACAAAAAACAATGTTAAGTCCTTAACAATTACATACAGCTGTGTTCAGATGTACTTGCTATTACCTAATATAAATACAAATTGACAGTAATGTTGCAACCTGAAAATTCGGATTTCGATGAAACTTTAAAGCCGAAAACAGTGCCTCTATGTACTCGAACAACTTTGCTCCTAGAGATTTGGATGATTTTAGATTTTTGTAAATATCTCGGGAATTACGACATTAATTTACTTATGCCATTTTACTCTTATGAGTAAAATTACGCTTAAGAGTAATATTGCCTTATTAAACAAAATTAGGTATCGTACGGATTTGCACAATATCATCGTCCACAGGAGGGATCTTATCGATATACCTGAGCGTCATAACTGGCAGTTTGAGAAAAGTATTTTAACTCGCTTCCCGTAGATATCAATACCTTATACCCTTAGGCGTGCTATTATATAATAGTTTAATGAATGAGGAACTCTTTGGAAGGTAAACATTTATAGTATTTTGGTATATTAGATGATTTGGTTGTGCAACGAATTATGTTCCCATTTCTTCTTTGTTCTTGGGTCACCGTTAACAAGAGGAAACCTTTTTGATTTACTGAAGCTAATCCAATTGGCGAAAATTCATATATATTTTTTCTCTTTTGTTTCTGTATTTACCATTTACTTGCCAATAAATTATTATTATTATTGTTAATTATTCCTATAACATAGTTTGAGGTATATTATATAGTCTAACCACAAATAGAATTAAAAGCAGAGTTACGGCCATGGATACGAGATTCCTAACAAGAAATAGAAGGAGTAACAAGAAAAGACAAAATCAGAAACACGACAATCACTAATAATCAAAATATCAAACCAATAGAAATAATCACAGAGGAGAGACAACTGGGATGGTTTGGACATTTACACAGAATAGAAGATCGAATAACAAAGAGAATATTAGAAGCCAAACTAGAGGGCAAAGAACAGAATAGGTAGACCCTGATACACCTGGAAAGAACAAATGTATAGAACATTAGAAAATAGTAGTATGGGATGGGGTTGAAGCTAAGGAACTGGCTCAGAACAGAAAAGCGTGGAAGACAGAATTAAGAAAATGATAATCCGACACCGCAAGGTGCAATTGACGTAGGATTAAAGAACAATGTTATATAGTCTCAAGAATAACACAAATCATTATCGAAACCCCGTTATCATCATTTTATATAATTTGTTTACTTATTTATCAAAAATAAAATCGCTTTTACATAAAAAACGATGCCTTAAAACAAATTTAGACAGTTGAACATAAATGATTTTAAAAAATAATAATGCACGTTCACTTTCTATTCATTCATGAACATAGATAATTGTTATTAAATAACTATCGATTGTGTATCGATAACAGGAACTGGATCTGTTCGACAGTTAACTAATGTAACACCATCATCTCTAAAAGAATAAAACACATTTTCTATGATTTACACTTTAATTTGAGACTAAAATTTAAAAATTTCGATTCAAACATTTCAAAGAAATACGTATGTGTATAATCTAATCGGAGTAGAGAGTACAATACATGTATGTATATAGTTAGCGAGCTTCGTGAAGTAACAGAACTGTAATAATTGTATAGAAAAGAAATTACTTTTAGTGGAGAAATATAAATGTGTATAATACGCTATTGTCACAAAGCAATTACAATAATTTACGTCCTTTAGAACGTAACAAATACGATGAAAACACTTTACTTTGTTACAGTATACATTTACAACACTAGCTTACTTAGCGCAACATATAAAGAAGCCATTGAAAATAGTATTAGATCTTCTAATACTGTCCCAAAAGTATGAATGAAATCAGTGGAGAATTCGATTTGAAGTACACGATAAAAAGAATAACAGTAACATTCCTGATCTTTTTAACGCCTAAGGTATCACTGAAATTTTAACAACGGATAACAATATAATAGCTACTACTAAATTCAAATATTAGCCTGTATTGTGATCTAAATTTGTAAAAATACAACTGTACAATTACTATAAAGATATATGTACATTTGCGGATTGACCAACTTAATTGCTAAAATAATAACAGCTAATTTCGAGAGCAATCTTTCTTAAGGTCTCAATTTTTTAATAAAACTCCTATATCAACTTAACCGCATAACAATACTTATATGTACATATACGAGGGTAAACTGAAAAATTCGTTAACTAACTATGAGATGGCGCTGTGTTAAAGCAATCTTTAACGTGCACTTTTGATGCCTTTTAAAAATTGTCCGAATTTGAAAACGTGAAAAGTGTAAGACTATTGCTAAATCCTTCTCTAATTTTAGAATATTAAGTATTTCGCCGTGATGAATAATTTTTCTACAATCTAATCATCAAAATCTTCAGTTGCGTACGCAGTTTGACGTATTTTAGATGACTTTTCGCGTAAAACATATTGCAATTTTCTACGTTTTAGTTACCGAATTTTTCAGCTTCCCTCGTATATCCTATACGTAATGTTTAAAAGCAAGAGTATATAAATATATTCAACATCGACGACGTAAGCCGCTGCTCCGCCGCTTGCTAGTTCGAAGGCGGCCTATTATTGCAGCGCAACCACGTCTTATCTTAATTAGATCACCTCGAGAATGAAAAGAATCCATATTTTCGATTTAATTTGAACTAATTTACATCCTTAAATTGAAAATTCTCCTCCATCGTCGCCTTTCTATGCCGGAGGAAGAGGAATCAAAGTGGGTGCTTCTTGAAGTCTACGTCATTGACGCTAGCAACCCCTGGCTAATGCATTTTCCGAACAATAATGAAGTATAGGGATCGAATGCAGGCAAAGTACCTAGTGGAAATGTACCTACGAAAAATTGAGTTATTTAACGTCTTGAAACTGTAAGAAATAATTTGGTACTGTGTTTTTTTTTATTTAAAAATTAAACATTATACATTTCTTTTTGTAATAATAATTTTTACAACAACAATCTCAAATCGGAATACTCTTTATATAGCTAGCAATCATCAATATTTCTAACACCTTTACAGTATTTAATTTAATTTACTTAATTGGAGGGTACTTTTATGTTTATAATGTTTGCATACTCATTTTGGCCTGGAGTTTTCTTTTATTGCAACAAACTAGTGATAAGAAATGAAAATAAACATATATGATAAAGATAAATATTCTTTTCAGATCAGTGACCACAATCCCGGATCCACCCTTTTTGTCAAAGAACTAACCCAGGATAGCATGAAGACGGCTACATTTTGTAAGTTCTTGAAAAAGAAACCTAAATTATTTATCTTCATTAAAAAATAATACATACAAACTAGAAACTTGTTCAAAAACAAATCCCGAATACTACAGAAAAATTCTCTTTGAAATGTTCGTTAGCCATGTAGACAAAATTACTTGCTGATTAAAATAAACAGGTTTTACGACACAAGGAATATTAAAGGAAGCTGACTTGGACTGAGGAGAGGAATCTAGCCATTCATTTATAAAATTTTATATTTCATATTATTATTATTATTACAAATAAAGCATACAACGTTAACTGACCTACTTTCCTCCAGAAACTTGAATAATTGCGATCTAGTAGAAATAAGTAGATTTTCTGAACAGCATGCATCTGACTAAGTAAATTATTTTGAGAGTAGACCACTCCAGTTAGTCCACTGGTGACTCAGGGTAAATACTTCTTCTTTTCTTTCTGGATAATTGTACAGATTTCTTTGCACCTCGGACCATAGGACTAAAGCTATGATGTGCAAGACTTTGGTATTATCATCATATATGGTACTCGTATATACGACAGGATCTAGCATAAATTAGACTGACCTTCTTAAGCTAAACATGAGCAGACTTACAGTTTATCTTCATACCACAAGATTTGTTCAATTTAATCTTTGTTGTCTAGTTATTTTTGTTTATTTTGGATGAATGCACTTTATGTTATTGCTCATGTTCCATTCCAGTTCTTACTTATCAACTGTTATGGTGCTGATAGTAGGACAAGCCGCAATGTCCTTGACACTGCCCACCTGATATCAGCTTCATAAGATTTTTTGTAGATATATTTATTATTATACGACGGCCATTGTCGTTGTCTTCTATAAAAACTTTTATTAGATATACTTAAACGAAACTGTATTTTATATAAAATTAGATACCGAAGCTACTTTTCTACGTAAGTCAATATTCAAATTTAGGCACTTCTACCCTTTTATCAGGTTCTCTATGCCTTCTGTATACTCATCTAACGCTAAGTTGTTGAACAACTGATTTTTAAGTTCATCACTACTTCCATACACATTTCGAGATGATACATATTATTAAAACATGTATCATCCCATCATTCCATCCAAAGTGTGTTTACTGTGTGGCCTAACATATAGGCAAACAAGTTATATATAAAATGAGTGTATTCCCGGTAAGGAGGGAAGAAAAATAAGAACTGTATTGAAGTCACACACGTCGAAGTCGTCTCTTCAGAAAAAAAAATTATTATTTTTCGAATTAATTGTAATATTTGAAATTCGTCGAATTTATTTAAAGTCAAAAAGTGAATCAGCTGATATTGTCTTATCAATTTAGAGTTCCGGACACATTCGTGAAAGCCGAAGACCAGTATACCTAAAAGACATTACGTGAGCGTGAGTACGATTACAAAAATTAGACTTTAAATTATAGTAAATTTTCAAAATTTCTTCTTCTTTTGCTCTCATTTCATTTTATACTTCATTTAGAATTTATACAGTTAGCTAAACAGAGATTGATTTAGGTTTTTTTTATAAAAATAGAAATTTTGTTAGAAAGCGATATATATATACTACACTAGGGTGACAGAATAAAATAGACACCATGTAAAGCGGTATAAATATGTAAATAGCTAAATTCTAAGAACGAATTAAGAACTTTCTCTTGTCATGAGGGTAGGGGTAGATGTATCGGAAGGAATTCGTCATAGTTTAGTATCGTTACAACTGTGCCTCGCTTACAAGGTTCGAGTGATATTAGCGACTTCACCCGGGGTCGCATCGTTGGCCGGAGTGAACGCGGCGCTTCGCAACGTGAAATAAGTAAATTTTTAAATATTCCGTTGTCCACAGTTAACCGTGTGATTACACAATTTAAACGCAAGGAAAATCAACAGTGGAACCGAGACCAGCTCGTGCCAGACCTTCTGAAAGAATTAAGAGGGTGCTTATGCGCGAAGTGTTAAGAAAACCGCGAAAAAGTACAGCTGAGCTTGCGGCAACTTCGCAGAAAAGTCAGCGCACCGTTCTGCGATACCTCCACACTGTGGGGATGTATAAAAGCGTGGCATAGAAAAAACCTCTCCTTACGGCGTTTCAAAAACGGCGCCGAATGGCTCGGGCAATCGAAATGCGAACGAAGCCCGAAGAGTTTTTGGCGGTCTGTCATTTTTTCAGACGAAAGCAGTGATAGTCACAGCGACTAGACGACAAATTTTTGCATCAGACGGTGAAATATGGCGGTGGGAACATCATGGTGTGGGGCGCGATATGGTATGGTGGAAGATCGCAATTAGTAATCTGCGACGGAAGTATAAATACGGCAAAATATATCCAAATATTAACAGAAGGACTACTACCGATATTCGACAACGCCATTTTATCTAAAGAAGACGCCACTTTTATGGAGGATCGAGCACCCTGCCACAAAGCAAGAACAACAACCACGTGGAAAGAGGATTCGGATTTTACCATGACCAGGCCAATCACCAAACATGAATCCGATAGAGAATGTTTGGCACATAATCCAGACAAATATGGCGAAACGACCCCGAAAACCCAGCAATAAGGAAGAACTCGTGGCAGAAGACTGGTTAAATATTCCAGAAGACACCGTTAATCATTTAATAGATTCTATGCCACGACGACTCGCAGCACCTCACGCAAGTAAAGGTGGATCGACAAAATATTAGTCTAATTTAAAAATTTTAAAATATTTTGTATATATAACGAGAATAGAATCTTTTTTTAATTAGTAGGTGTCTATTTTATTCTGTCACCCTGGTGTATATTCGAATTTAAAACCAAAGAAAAGAAAATTTAAATAAAAGAACCCGCTTGGAAAATTGACAGATTTTCCACCACAATATATTCTTTATTTGTCATTGAAATAAAGGCAAATTGTTGTTATTATTTTTTTTATGATTTTAACCAAAACAGTTTGAGTATCACCTTTTTCAGTTCTTCCTTAACGTTGAAATACTTTCATTTCATAACGACCTCCATCGAGAGCGACCATTTTAACCGATCCCACAACTCACGCTAACTTCAAATTAACTCCACACAGTGGCAGTCGATCTGAGTACCTTATAGCACTCTCTAGCCTATAAACGTAACTACAGTTCCCCATTATGGTCATCGCAATTAAATAGAAATTGAGCGCAGTTTATTTTTGTGTTAATTATTATTATCGCTTAGTTACAACTGCAGTGGAAATCTAAATTCATACGAGTTATGCTGCGGGCTACCAGGAATAACAGCGACGGTTCTAGCGATATGAAAAATGTCTTAATTAAACTCCGAGTTCGGATGACGTTTATAGCTTTCGTTAGCCGGACAAACCGGCGGAAAGCTGCGTTGATACCGATGTTCAATTAGGCAATAACGCAAGACGATTTATACCTTTTCGACGGGTAGGAGATGGTAGTCAGACGCATGCAACGCGTTCTATCGGGGATACCAAGCGCAAAATGACAACGGTGAATATATCTACATGTACGTACGTTCAATTATCGAGAACTATTTACGCGACCACGCTATTACACTTCCTCTTGGCCGTAAAACTAGACGTTAAGGTCTTAATTAGAATGGCAACCAACGCATGGTTAGTTTGAATTAGTTTAATCATTAACGTGAATGATAGGAGATCTGAAATCTTTAAAGTGGTTTTAAAAATTGACGGCGTACACGGAGAGGATGCCTAGTTGAAGAAGGAAAACAACAACTGCGCGTTTTCACGATGTTCTATGTACCGAATTCGTTGGACTCTCAAAATATTTCTGGATTAACGGATAATAGAATTTCCTTCCTAAAACCCAGTCTGTAATTTCTCCTCTCGCACTCGAGTTATATGATAAGTTACTTTGTGCTAAATTGGAAGCTATTGGCTTCTGTCATGCGTTGGTGAAATTAATTTCATCTTACCTCTCTGGAAGGAGTGGTTACGTTTTTTATGATGGCTATTCGTCCACTCGCTTCAGAATACTATCTGGAGTTCCGCAGGGTTCTAATCTCGGACCACTCTTATTTAACATTTTTCTGAATGATTTGCTAGATAAATTGCGATGTGAGGCTTTAGCTTACGCCGATGATCTTAGAATCTACAATGTTATCGATTCGCTAGTTGATTGCGTTAAGTTGCAGACTTACCTTACCCTTATTAATGATTGGTGTACTCTGAATGGCATATCTCTAAATATTGGCAAATGTTTAGTGAGATCTCTTATACCAGACGCTCTAATCCGATCATTTTTAATTACTGTGTTGATTCTACATTTATTGCAAGAACTGAAAAAGTGAGGGATTTGGGAGTACTTCTTGACACGAAACTAAGCCTTTCTGATCACATATCTGCTATATGTCTTTCTGCATCTAAATCCTTCTAATAAGAACTTGTCGCGCCTTTCGTGACATCTCAGTGGTAAGGACTCTGTACTATACTCTTCTTCGATCTAAATTGGAATATGCCAATTTAATTTGGTATCCTTACTAGACGTATCAGGTGATTTCAATTGAACGTGTACAAAGCGGTTCCTCAAATATCTTAGCTATAAAGGCTAGCGGTACTTACCCTGCTCGTGGTACAGATTATGTAACATTGCTGCAGCAACATAATTTTGATTCATTAGAAGATCGTCGCCATAAAAACAGCGCAAGATGTTTATTTAACCTGTTTTCTAATGAAATAGATTCACCATCATTATTAGCTTAGGTCCATTTCCGAGTACCACCACGTTACACACGATCCCTTGATTTTCTCGTGGCATGTAGGCACAATACGAATATCTTGGTCAAATCGTCTATATTCCATATGGTCACCAATTTCAACAGAATATACTCGTAGAATATTTGTTTATGTTAGGATTATGTTAATTGTTATGGAATGTATTGTACATGTGTGTTGATTTGTAATAGTATTACGCATGAGGTATATACATAATCAATGTAATTGCACCAACTGTTTGTATGTTGTCCTGTAAGTGATAGTAATCGTTGGACAAATAAAGATTATTATTATTATTATTATTATTATTATTATTATTATTATTATTATTATTATTATTATTATTATTATTATTATTATTATTATTATTATTATTATTATTATTATTATTATTATTATTATTATTATTATTATTATTATTATTATTATTATTATTATTATAACATGCTTGCATGCATCAAGAGACTTAATTATGAGGAAATTAAAGCAATTAATCTTATTATACTGTAAACGAGTTTATCAGCTAAATTAAAGTACTTTGAATTTGATTTCTGTTTACTTCTAAGTAACTAATTTTACGTGTGTACATTTAACATATTTGCCTAGCAATTCGATATTTATTTTATCTATTGGCTAATAAAGTATTATTAATACAATCCGATGAAATTTATTATTTTTAAAGACCGCTTAAAGCGGAAACCTTATCCTTACAAACTTGACTGGCGGCTATTATAAATTTTAAGGGATTCTAGAATTAATTACACAACATTGCAATAACTTCTTTTGTGTAAATCCGCTACTTTTGCTCATTTTTCAATTTCAATTTTTCTACGGTAGCTACAGTACATTTTTTTTTTTTTTTTTTGGAATCTAGGAGTTATTTGTAAGCTAGTACTTAAATGAATATTCATTTTAAATATAATTAAACTTTTATCCAGATCTATTCAACTTCCTCTTAATTATAACAATAAATACTATAGGCCAAAGCTTCAAACCACGACTCAAACTATTAAAAGAAAGGAATGAAGGCTGATGATTCTGCTTATAAATACCTTAGCGGTTTAAATTTAGCATCGAATCTTAAAAGTGCTAACATTACATAAACACATAAGCGCCTCTACACGTACACACATACGTATAAGTTACATGGGCGAACGTTCTCCCATCTCATATATTACTCGCAATTATAATTACGAGAAGCCTCAAAGGGTTGGGCGGAGGGGAGATGGGGAATACCATGCAGAAGGACGCTAAGTAACGTCATTCATTATGCGATTCTCTGGCTCTCCGGGCATTATCCGACATTAAGCTTAATCGCACCAAGTATTCCAAAAGCGCTCGTAATTAATGCAGTATACATGTCGTTAACATTCTCCGGCGTTCTAGCCAGCTAGCTCCGGTCTATCGTAAGCGATGCCGGCAGAACGCTCCCTGATACGTTACAATGCAACCGCGGCTACGGTTACGATAACAAATGAATAACGCGCGCACATGACGGTTTGCTCAGCGATCGGTAAAGGGTTTACGAAACGTTAATCGAAATTGAACCTACCTATACGAGTGTAGAAAAGCAAGAATTTCTTTCAATCGTAATTAGGTTCCGATATACATTGTAAGGACTGCGTGGCTGTACAGGGTGGCCCAGGGGAACAGGAAATTTTGAAATAACGTCATTTCCACGAATAAATTCATAAAACTAGTAATTTATTAACGAAAGTGCATGTATGCAGCATGCCATTTATGTTTTTACGATCAAAATGTCCAAAAGTGTCTGTTTACTTTTTAAAAATGACATCGGAAAGATGTCCTCCCATTCGGCGTTCACACTCTAACAGCCTGTTATGAAAACTCTGGAAAGCGCGGTGTAGCAAATCTTGGGGAATGGCAGTGATTTCTTGTTGAATGTTCTCCTTCAGTTCATGGATTGTTGCAGGTCGTGTACGGTACACCTTGCCTTTAAGATACCCCCACACTAAGATCAGGGGATCTCGCAGGCCATTCAATGTCACCGTTACGTGAAATAATGCGTCTTCCAAACAATCGACGATCTGCTGCCATCGAATGTCGAGCAGTGTGTGACGTGGCTCCGTCCTGCTGAAACCACATGTTTTCCATGTTAAGATTAAGCTCGTACAGTCTCGGTGTAAAGAATGTTTGAAGCATTTCAACATATCGAGCGGATGTTACTGTCGCTGCACTACCATCCTCACGTGCAAAAAAATAAGGGCCGATAACACCATGACATGATACAGCACACCATATTGTGACCTTGTCGCTATGTAGTGGTCGCTGGTGTAACTCACAAGGATTGTCCTGGGCCCAATAACGAAAATTCTGTTTGTTTACGAAACCGTTCAGGTCGAAATGGGCTTCGCCCGATATCTATATGTTATCAACGAAATTCGCGTCCTCGTTAATTTTAGCCAATATCTGCCTACTAAACTCCATACGTGACGCAGGGTCTCGTTCTTGTAATTGTTGCACAATCTGCAACTTATAGGGATGGAAATGTAATTCGTGCAGTATTATTTGTAAGCTTCGTCGCTTAATCCCTAGCGTAGATGCATGCTGTCGAACGGAGCGGCGAGGACTTCTCTCGATTGCAGCTCTAACAGCCTCAATGTTCTTTGGGGTACGTACCGTTCGAATGCCACCTGGAGCTTTCTTTTTCAAGACAGATCCTGTTTCTTCAAAATTACGCACCCACGTTGTAATCGCATGCGCAGATGGGACACGTCCATGACGTCCAAGCTGGTAATGCTGTTGAAATATTCTCTGCGCGGCAGTCGCGCTATCACCATTTTTATAAAACGCTTTCACAGCTATTGCACGTTCCGCACCAGTCCAACGATCCATGATTACTAAATGGCAATGCGTTCACAACAATTGTGCGACGTTACGGACAACTGCCGGCTCTACAGTGCTGACAACTGTAACGTTCAAAATTTCCCGTTCCCCTGCGCCACCCTGTATAATTCACAGGTATAGCAGGTAAACTCCACTCACACAAATTTATTAATTATTCGGAACGCAGCGTTTTGAGAGCACGTGGGCTCCCATTGTCAACAGCGTTACCGACTGAATGTAAAAACTGTATCACACATGCAAATTATTTTCTACGCGGGCTCTAAAATTTCTTAAAACAGATGACTATTTACAATCCATCGGCGGTCTCCGTATCTTTAACAGAGCCTTATAGTAATAAATCTATCAGACTCGAGTGTGCAATTGGAGGTAGTTCTCTGTTCAATAAGTTTCTGTTCTTTTTCATATATATCTTTTCGTACGCGTCTAATTCTGTACACGAGTTTACGTTTTTAAGAGGTTTAAGATTTCTTAAATCAATTTTATGTCCGGATTTTACCATATGCTCTGCTACTCTTGACAGTTTTGGTTTATCGAAACAATGGTGTCTAATATGTTCTTTGAACCACGTTGTTGGCGGAACATTTTACCTAACCCTTTTACTGTTGGGTGGAAAGGAAGTAAATTTCTTATTACCGGTCCTTATGTAATTTTGCCTGTTGAATCTGAGTATGTTATCAGAATTCGACTTGGGGCTTCTCGGCAATCAGTAGTTTCGGGATGTTAGGTCTGCTTCAGAATAACATACTTAGAGTATAGGACGCCAAATTGTCTTAGCTGTTCCTGGCTCCATCAGGACCACTTGATGCTCGCTATAAAGACCTCGACAATTACTTTCGAACAGCGTAAATCAAGATACTCTATCTTTGACTATTTAGAAACTAGAGAACTTCTAGTTTGAAAATTGTTAACGTGTCTTGCTAGAAACAGACTAGCGACTGCAGGTTTTGTGGTACAGGAGCTGAAAGTTCGGAACACCTAACATCTAACTGTACTGCCATTATAGAGACCCGTGCCAACCATCTTGACAAAGTCGTCATAGACGGGGTGGAAATACCTTCTCTGACACCATCATAGCCATTGCAATTTATTAAAGCTCTTGGACTGGATGGGGAGCTATAAGTTCGGGCAAACCCTAGCAGCTTGCAGCGCATATAAGGGGACACAATAGATCAATAGGTCGCATCACTCTTAATTAATCTAATCTAACGTGTCTTAGACTTTTCTCAACTTTAATGGTTGAAATAATCAAAAGAAATTCGGTACATTTTACATTTACCAGTTGTCAAATTTTCCAAATATCCATTGAAATTTTATATACTCTAAATCTTTTAATCCTAAAAATTTTACGTGTCATTAAAAGAGACACATTGCTATCTATTAAGCAAATAAGCTTTGATAACGTTGAATCTTGCAATGGAACGGTTTATTATCTCCCAGAGAGCGCAGATATTTCCGCATTTAAGTAGTCCAACTACGGACGTGTCGGATACCGTAGCGTTAGCTGCCTCGTTGTCGGCGTTCGCATGTAAGCCGCCCTAGCGAAGGGGGGTAACTGGCGCGGCTAACAACGGCGAAAGATAATTAAGCAAACAAGCTCCCCAAAAGTGCCTCCTGTACAAGCTAAATTCCAGCCACGAAGCGTATACGGAGCAGCAGCAACCCATACCTCGGTTCCGTACGAACGCCGCGCCAGGCAGCCAAAGAGAAGAGGGGGGGATAAAAACAGAGGGAGAAAGAGAGACGGAGGAAAGGGGTCCGCTTCGCTATTCCGTCAGCTGCATCTGCCCACTTTAATTTAAACCATGGGATAAATAATTACAACGCCCAAATTCATTATACTTAAGGGTGTGTTCCGATTTTGAAATTCCCGCCAATTAACTTAACAGCTCTAATAACAGGCACCTATCCGCAGTAAAGTAATTTCGCCATTATATATATATGTATATAGGTACAAGTTGGTATACGCGACGCCGCGCTAGCGAGATCTAAAGCCGTCGGGCCGTAAATTTAACGTTGCCGCACCGAACGTAAGGTACTGGCGCGGAATTAAACGCCCGAATACAACTAAACCCCTTTTGAGTGTTAATTTTGCTTGTCCTGTCTTCATATTATCAATCTATAGTAGATATTAATTAATAAATAATATTCTGAGTTTGTTTAACAGTTCTGGATGATCAAAATAATTTTTAATTTCCAATTTACAGAAATACGTGTTCCAAGTGCTAAGAGCTTCCAGTCTTGTAATATAAATCCTAGTATTTCTAATTCAGATATCGAATTAGGTCAGTTTATTAATTCTAGATGTGGCCCATCTTCTTCAGCTGACAAACATTCTTAACTGATGATTCTATGTTTGGAACAGTCTATCTCTCATATACAATAGTGTTAAATGATATACTAGATGAATTAAACAGGTAATCTTATTCTACGTCATGGTAAGCCTTGAGTAATTATTCCGATATGCACTGCCCTTCGGTGTAAAAATGCCCTCTCGGGACTAGCAATCCTAACTGTTGAGCGAGAGAAGGGTGGGAAACTGTACCCGCTTCTTTCGGCCGTCTGACTTGGCGGACAAGTGTTTCTCTCTTTTGGCACTAGCTAGCGCCAGGAATATTCACTTGTATCGTAGGGTTAAGTGTGGCGGTAATAGCAGAGAGGGAATTAACTAATCGAAACCACGCTGATGCCGCAGAGTAGGCAGAAACATGTCCGTGTGTTAGCGTTTTAAATCTCTTCACATGTCTTTCTCGTGAATTGATTTCACTAATACCATGAGAAAGCTGTATTTACAGCGTTTTCTTATCTTGGTGTGACAGAAAGTTACTTTGTCTAATAAATTGGTGAACGTATTTAGAGAATTTTCACAGAATTTTTTAGGAGCCCGGGAAACATCCTCAGCAACAACGCATCCAACATCAGACAAATTCAGACTTAAATCCTTAACAAATGGGTGAAGAGCCGAAGATGAGGAATATATTCAAGGAACCCTGCACAATATCAGTTGGTTGATCAAGGGTAACGTTATTTAATACATAATAATCCGGGAATTCTAGAGGCAGATTTTGCATTCTCGTTACTAAAACATGCTATAATTTTAATGTTAAAAACCTTAACGTATTGTAAATAACTCTCTAACTCATCGTGTGTCATAATAACCACTCTAATTCTTCAGCACATCCGTAATTCTCATTTCCATCTAATTAGAATCTAGATTCTATATATATACATAACGGATTTAATAATGAATACGTGCATTCAATACAATTTCGTCCTCTCTTCAATCCGCACGGCATAAACGAACAGTGGCACCGCAGATGGCGTTCGCGCTCGAGAGACCCGGCAATTACTGGCGACAATCGCGCCGATTTAATAGAATTGATGCGTCTAGCGTCGCGAAGGCGTAGGTGGGCCGCGTAAACTCCCGGATAATTGGTGAGGAGAAGGTCCGTAATTAACCGACTTATATTTCGTGTGTCGTCTTCGCCGGCTTATTTTATTACTGGCGGTCCGCGTTTGATGTTCCTCGCTCGTATTCATACCGGGACGGATTCCTGACGTTGGCCATTACACGATGTTTGTAAAATTTTAATTGCAAAATAGCTATTATTATTATTGTATATTATCCAAGAATACCTGGACGTCTCACTTTGAACGGTTCCAATGTTGATGATCCCAGCAACATTGTTCAGACCTTCGAAGATGAGTTCTCTAGAGTGTTTGTGTCTGGTTCACAAGCATTATTGAAGCCCCAGTCTCTTGATAGAGATCTCATGAGTGGAAGAAGCACCTAAGAAGTTAAAACCTAATTTTACTACTGGTCATGACGGCTTCCCCGCATTTTTTGTATGAGTTTCTTGGGTAGTACTATGTGAACCTCTAGTTAGAATATTTAACTTCTCCGTAAGTTCTTCAACCTTTCCTGACGGTTGGAGGATTAACAGAACTACGCCTGTGTTTAAGAAAGGGAGTCTTTCAGTCTTCCAAAATTATAGACCATTCCAATCTCCACCTTCCCACAGCCCTTTCTTCTGCTTTAACCCCTTCTTCCCAACTCCTTCTTCATCTTCATTTTTTCCTTTTACTTGCAGACTTCCATTTCCAAACCTTTGGATGTAGTCTGTCCTGGTCCATTCTCCTCATGTTGCCATACAATAATAGTTGTTTCCATTCTATTTCATGTATTATTGATATGTCAACTTGCATTGTTTCTCTTATCCATTCAGCACCCAGTATGCACTTCAGAAGAATGTCTGAAATTGGCGGCCAATTTAATGCTCTCGATGGATTTTGATGCGAATCCGTTCGAGGAAGTTTATCGCTTCATTTGCGGTAAATGGAAGCAAGAGCATATATAGCATGGATGATATTTAAGACTCTCAAGTTTCGAGACTACCAACGCAACGGTCACAGCAGCAACTATCGATTTTTTTTTAATCTAATGCTAGGAAGAATGAGACATTACCTGTCTCTCAAAGTAGGAATCTGTATAGGTCCTGTAGTCCCATTGGCATGCATTTTTTTCTCCAATCCCTTAGCAGCGTCGGCTAACACGACATCATGAATCAACCATTCCATCGCTGATAGCGGGTTTTGAGCGCCCACTACGTGGTTCGCTACTTGTGCTTGTGCGGTCACATTTGAACTCGCTCACCCAGCAGCTGATGGTCGGAAATGATGGAGTACATGAACCTGTAGAAAAGTATCAGTGCACGAAATTCGACTTTATCCATTTCTGCGAAACCGCCTGATTTGCTACGGTTACCCTTGCCGACCAATGAATCGACTCCAACATTCGTGCGCCATCTCTTGGCGAGTCCGGAAACATTTCAGTTCGCCCTCGTAAAAAACATAAGCACTAAACTACTACGGTATATCCTATAGATATTCCCAGCAGCCCTCATATGATCAAAGGATAAAATAATCGACCTTTCAAAATACCGATTTCCAATCTTTTCTTCAAGTACGTCAGATTCCGTGAAGAAAATCAAATTCACCAACGCACATACCTACCTCGCTCGATACACTCAAGAATCAACGTCCTATTTTCTTTCTTTTTTTCGTGCATCGGTCGCCGTTTCGATGTCCGTTGCAATCGTTTTTCACGGCGAACGAGCGTCGAGCTTGACCGGGCCACAAGCGGCGCACAGCGGTCTACCGACCGTCGACGGTCAAAGTCCCAGCCTTCCCCCCGACCAGGTTCAATTAAGATGGTGGCGGTCCGCAGGGATCCTACTGGCGAGGATATATCTTATCCGTAGAGCGGCGGCCGTACGGTGATGGGTTTCGGTCGCCTGATCATCTACCGCGTATCTGCAGTGGAATTACCGGAACCGACCGCAGAGGTTGGAGATTGAACGTAGGTCGCGAATGGCGGAAAACTGTACCTCGCCGGCTATAAACAATAAGCTTTACGTTGTCGTCTAGAGTCGGCGAGTTATCCCTGGTCTGATTGACGTGCGCTCTAACTGGAATGAAAATTATTGGCGCAGGGATTTTCAAGGGAAAAACTTTGATATGTCCTGTGATGGGAATTTGCAACGATTCATATTATTATTATATTATACATATTGTTAAGTCGTTAGCCAGCTTGTTCTCAAGTGTTATTCGAAGAAATGATTTAGATAATTCTGTGGGATTTGCTGCAGGGAAAGGAGAAAGGTCCAATAGCGGAATTATCCGCCCATCTGCTTTCTTTCGAATTTTGCTGGAACGTATAAATTTTCAATGAACAGTTTAAGAAATTGACCAAGAAATTCATGATGTATTTTTGCAAAAAATCGATTTTCGCGTAGAAAGGGAACGTGTAAGCAAAAATACCACCTTTTCTAGCAACAACACGGTATTTATATACGCACATACAAAAATGAAAAAACAAACAGTTGAATTAAATCTAACTCAGAAATTCCTATTTCTTTTTTTGTCCCGTAAACACTTTGCCTGCTAAATGTTGAATTTTTTTAAACTTACGGTATGCGGCAAAATAAACGGTACTGAAACGTGTATGTGTCATGTGCTGAAACGTACCGAGTGGTTTCCGATCGTGGTTACAACGTATGTGAATCTCCTTTTAATGTTAGCTGCTTCAGAATGGTTCTCACTGTTGCAGAAAGTGTTTTTCTCGTGGTGCACTCCGTAGAATGTTCAACAATATTGGTGGGTTTGCATACAAAATACAGACCTGACAGCGTCTGATTGCAGCTGATAAGCCATGCAACAACCTGTGTTCACAGACATGTTGTGAATCTTCGCTACGAATACTCCTTGAAACTGAACGGAGGGCATCTTGAACATATATTTTATCGGGAACGTCGTCGTGAATAATATTTGCAACGCTATATAATGTTTAAGTATCGCTACATAAAGTAAAGTAAATACATCAATAATAAATAACATAGGTTTCATAATTTCAGTACTGTTTATTTTGCCACATCCTGTATTAAACTAGAAATACGAGATAGATTATAATTGCTCTGAGCGGACAATTATATAAAAAAATTAAGAGTACCACATCATCACCTGACTAATATACTCCCATTTAAATCTTGTGCATCGACCAGTAACGTGAAAAGGTTGACCCGTAGGATCCATATAGACCATTTTAGGAAATATAGATCTACATATTTAAAGCTGCCCTAACCTTAATAATCATGGTGCGAACACATACTAATTCATTTTTACCCCCACCCCATCCAATCTCCGCATACCGCCAACACCCATTCCCTTTCGCCGTACCTGTTGCATGCTGTCCCCGTATCACCTTCTACGGGGTAGGTTATCCGACGCCGAAACAAAATAGCAACTCCCCGCGGTTTAACACCCACTTTGATTTCGCCCTTTATTAGCAGACGACTCGGGCTCGAAATAGGTCTAAATTATTCATAAAATCGAGAAGAGCGTTCCGCGCGGCTCGATTAAGACTAAAACGTAAGGCGCGTGAAAGGTCTAATTTTGGGGAGCCTAACCTAAGCCCGCTTTCTTCGGGCGAGCTACCGAAGTTCGTTTCGACGTATCGTTAGCGTTGGCGCGGATGTAAGACGAGAATGAACGTACGCCCCTGATGGTCCCCTTCCTGCTGTTAGACGGACCCGTTGCTAATTAGGTACACGTCTTGTCAGCGGCAGCCGGAGGTGGTAGACTTTAATTGGCCCCGTGTTACTTGGCGATGAGGATGTACGTTAAGGGATCGGACCGTCGAGTGTTGAATTCTAACGTTGCAAACGTAGACTGAGAATAAACAACGCTAATTATTGCTAATACGGAGTGCTAGCCGAAAATTTCCGAAAGTCACGTATGTGAAAAAAATGCAGTTGCAACCGACCGTCATTACGTTGAACTGTGGATACTCTTTATGAGTTAGTATGCATATACAGTCATTGTCGGAAATAAAATGACATTTTCTTGAATATTGTTCACTATCACCCCGCCAGCTTTAACAAATAAAAGTGACATTTTATACTAAATCAAGTAGTAATAAGCATGAATACGTAGGCTTCCACGGTCAGTGTCAGTAATAGGCGAACGGGATATAAAGAAATGAAATAAGAGTGAGAGGGGAAAAAGTTAAAAAGAAAAAGAAATACAAAAAGAAAAGGGAAAAAATAAAAGGGCGCGGGTGGAGGGGGGAGAGGTTATTTCGCCTTTTCTTTTATTTTGCATGTCTGTACTTGATTTGAAAATTTATCAAAATATGATTACTCTTGAATACGGTTCAAAATCGCAATATCAATACTTTTGGATACGTAGAACGTGATTTTAAAGTCGAAATAGATAGCATTTGTTTTGTTTGTGTATACTTGATTCAGAAACCTTATGGCACATGTCAAAAATAATGTTGCGTTTTCGTAATAGTCCTGTAACTTTTAAGGTAGTAAAAGTTGAGAGTGAAAAATTATTTTTCTATAATCTACACGTCAAAATATTCACTTGTATATAGATTTTAACGCATTTTGGGCGTTTATAACGGACTCGTCGGGACTGTACCAAACAGTATATTACAAAAAAAAACATGTTATAAAAGAATATAACAAAAGATCATGTACATATATACTATCAAAATTTATTTTTATTTATAAAGTAAATAAAAAGATACACAATAATAATAGGTAAATACATACAAAAATTTAATTCATAAAAAGTCGGTAACAAGAGTCACGTTATAAAAAAAGCATAATTCGTTTTAAACAAGATTTTTCTACGTAATAACAGAAGTACGTAATAAATATGTACGTAATATCAGAATAAAAATTTATTATTTCGAATTAGGTTTTCCCTGGACTATGGACCATAGAAAGTGTATCCGCTGTATCCGAAAGTACGTTATATACGATTTCCTTATAAGCGAGCTCTACTGCATTCTTTACATATAGTTCCAAAAATAGCAGCCCTCATAGTACCTTTCGTTAAAGCCTCAATTAAGCAAAACTGAAGCAGTATAATATTAAGCAATCGCATCTCTATCGCAATTATTTCCAGAGTCAGAACGAAGAGTCACACGATCGGATACACGTTTACGCGCACAAACCCGCAACACAACGGACGATGCAGACGCAATAAAAGAAACAAGGAAACGGGGTCGTTTTCCTCCGCTTTTAATTAAACAAGACGCCAAGATGTTAGAATGCATAATGAAGCCGTGTCGTCAGAGACTGCCGGCTGTCCGCCTGTCCTTCCGCGGCCCTACGCTTTCGCAGTAAGATTGCACGATGTAGTATCGGCCGATGCTGATGGGAGCGACCGCTTTCCGCTCTACAGTTCGCCAAACGAAGCCGATTAAGTCGCTCGATAGGTCGTTGTTTTGAAATGGGGGAGACGCGAAAACGAGAACGTACAAGATATTCTACGATGGATAATGAACGAAATCGCATTTTATACGTATTAGCCTCATTAATTATATTTTGCAGACTGTATAACTTTTATTAATGATGGCTAACGGAGATGAGAACGAATAACGACGTTTTTACTGTTAATATTACTTCAATTATTAGAACTGTACTGCTAGTATTGGTGTATATTTATATCTATTTAACTTTCAGCAGACTGTAGTGCATATCTTCAAATTAAAATTAACAAGGTTGAAACATGATGTAGCTGTATCATTTTTAACAATAACACCTTATCACTAGTCTCGGAAAAGAAGTGCAAGTTCCAGTGCCGTGCGGAGAACAACGTGGAGGGGTAGGAGTTCAGTATTATTCGACTGGTCGTTGTGAGTGCTTGTCAGTACACACATACTTAGAAAATGTCGTATTTGGATACGTCGCCTTGATGCAGCCGCTCGGCCCCTCCACGAGATTAGTATTAACTCAAACCAATTTAAATTTGTGACAATTGAGCATATACAAATGACCCCAGAAAGCTTACTGTTCATCAGAATGAGCGAGAGGAATAGGTTTCTCGTCAGTGGATGTGCTATCAACTTAAATTATGCGACGTTTTTGTGAAACGTCCTGTATGCATACCTCTCTCGCTCTCTTAGAAAGATATACCCGTCTTCCTTCTATTCATTCGTGAAGCGATGGCGCGGTTGTAGGAGTGAAAATGCAATTCCTCTGCCGTCCGTTCGACGCCTTCTATTCGTTTTTCTTGCGTTCTCCTTACCTTCTTGCTCACCTATAACGTATAGGTTCCTATACCTATACCCATCTGTCGTAAGCCCCGCTGCGACCGCCGCCCCTCTCCACCCGGCGGGGCTCTCGACGCGAGCTAGCGAGCCTCAGCCGTTCGTCTCCGCCTGCCCGGTTCGCCTGGCGTTCACTTGCTCGGACAGCTGAAAGATTTCCAATAAACGCTCTACCCAATTTCCTCGTCTGCGATATCCGCCTTTCGGTCCGGTTAAATTTAACTCCCTTCACTTTCAGATGACTTGCGTGATAAATACGTTTCTTATTATTTAAATAATGCGGAGCGGCCTCCGTTGTTCGCAGACGTCGGATATTGGTTCTGGAGACGCCAATATCCCCTACGAGATTGCGTCCGTATACACGGGACGGCGACGATGACGTCGACAAGCCAGAGATGGAGACGGAGAACGATCAAATCGTGAGAGAAACGGAAGTAGTGAAAAGGTAGATGCCACACTCACTATACGCCAGCAATATTTGCAGAGTACAGCGAAGTTTCTATAGTTCCGTATGAACTTTTGAAGAGAATATTTAGTTTTCTTAACATCTCCGGCAAATTATGCATCGAAGTTAATGATGAACTACAAAGAAACACAAATGCAAGAGAAAATAACATTAAAAAATTATATACAGTAGACGCCCGATTATGTGAACGATATTAGCCAGGCACTGTTCACATTACTGAAAGTTTACATCAGCCAGCCTTATGTATGCTTATTAAAAAATAAATGATGAATAATGAATAACATAATACATATAATATTAAAAAATAAATAATGTCCTGTTTCTGTTTGCGTAAATTTACGCTTGGTAATGCCGTTGCCCGTAATTTACGAAGCAGTAAAATATCGGAATATAATGTCTTTTTCTTCAGCCCAATCTAACGCTTGATTAAAAATTTCTACAGCTTGCTTTCTGCTTCTGCTCTCTTTATTCACCCCATCTTCCTCTTCATGTGCATCATCCATCTCTTTATCGTCATTCCATAAACTAACATCGGTAATTGCGCAAGCAATATTGGAATTTATTGCTTTTAATAATTTGAGAACATCCGATGATGCACTGCCACTAACTTCAGCATCCGATAGTAACTGCTTTCTAATGATGGTTAGCGGTACATTGATTTCATCGTCATAATCATCACTGGAGTAAAGCAAATTCTTCCAACACTATCTAATTGTTTGCTGATTAAGGGCATTCCGCGCCATATCTAAATTTAACATTGCTTGACGTAAAGTTACTTGCTTTAAAGATTCAGCAATGTTTATAGGATTTTTTGATAACGCAGACGAAAGTACAAATTTTCGATAATACAATTTAGTAACTTTATTACATCTTGATCCATCGGTTGGATAAGTGGAGTTACGTGGGGTGGCATGAACATAACAAAAATTGAGACATCGTTGCTTCTTAATTGTTCCTCTGGAGGATGACTTGTTGCGTTATCCAAGTAGCACCGCCTTTATTAGAAGATTTAGAAGAAATCTTTCTCCTACAAATTGAATATGTATCATTGCATTACAGTACTTATTATTACAGTTTTATTGCCATACCTGAGGGACAAAGTGCTTCTGGAACCATTCCAGAAATATGCCTTTATTTTCTTTATTATCCAAGAGGATTTTGAACAGTTATAACCATTGGGATTCTTAAAATTTCTAAATGAACGTAGATTTTGTCTTTCCTATTACTAGTGGCCTTATTTTGTGTGTACCACTAGCATTAGCGGAGCGGATTTTTCATGTGGTGCAACATAGGTTATCGTAGGTAATAATTTCCAATAAAGACTGGTTTGATCGGCATTGCATATTTGCTCCTCATTTAAATGTAGCTCTTTGATTTTGTTCATTAACTTTTCCTTAAACAGTTGCACTAGTTATGATGGTGCCGATAATTTTTCACCAGATATCGACAGCAGTCGAATTCCATACCTCCTTTTAAATCTTTTTAGCCAGCCATCACTCGCTACAAAATTTCCGGTCTCTTTTAGGTTTTCATTCAATAATTTTGCTCTCTCTTTAATTAAGTCACCGTTAATTGAATCATGGCTATCCCTTTGTTTTAAAAACCATTTACGCAGACGATTTTCCATTCTAGGTGCTTGGACATTCTTTAAAGTTCTGCGATTTCCCGGGCCTCCGTATGTATCTGACACACGTTGTAAAATTTGTGAGATCAATTTACTGTATATACATCATTTCTAAATCATATACTTGAACATCTCTATTCTGCTTGAGCTTCGTGAAACTTTTAAAACAGCAAACATTTCTTTAAAAGCGAATATTTTTCTAACAACAAGCGTAAGATACTACCCTCCCACCCCTCGATAAAAACACCGTTTACGCTAGACGTAGAAAGCGGAATAGAAGCAAATCCGCATCCACTATTAGATAGAAGCAGCAGACGAAGTACGACATCCTAATTTACTTCGGTGAGAGAGAACCCGTAGACCCGTAGTCTGGAACGCCGCCTGCCACTCTCGAACAAATGCAACGCAAACATAATAAGCCGCGCGACGCTTTTAAAGGCTTAGTTTAAAATATTTGCAGGTTTTACATACCCGACTGTAAATCGTAGCCGAGCGCAGCAGCCTCCCGCTTTTATTTTGTGGCGCTTCGAAGCGTACCGTTGAATATTTTAAGTACGAACGATTTGCGTCGATGCACTATACTGGTTCGTTCGGAAATATTAAAAGGATAGCGTTTAAGAATCGCTTGCTGATGTTCTAGTAATGTTTCGCAGGTGCGTTACTAAAGGGTAATAACATTAATCATTATTATTGTAAAAAAAACAAAAACTAAATTGTTCCTGTGTTTTTGTAGAATCTGATTTCCAACATTGCCATTATTCCTTTCAAGAAGCTGTAACACAAGTTAGAACCGCGCAATTACTAACTTGAGTAACATTTTAGATAATATTTTTCTTATGACAGATATTTGGAATCACAAATAAACAAAAGAAATCATATTTTTTCATTTCACTTATTATATAAGATAAGATAAGTTTTGAGAACGATAGCCATTTATTTCCTTTTTAATTTATTAATCTATTTGCTCTATTTGTTCAACTACAGTTGTAGTCTTCTTTTGTAAGAGTAGCTTACAAAAAAAAATAGTCTGAAGCGTGCGTTCCATACGACCTGAATTCTGCGTGAGCCGATCTGATCTAGGCAATTTCCATAAACAATATAACAGAAATTTAAATGTGATATAACACCAAAGAATCACATAGCAGCTTTTAATAAAAACATCAAGGCAATGCCGGTGGGGATAAATCAATTTTAAATTGCAGTAAGCGCGTCTAATACAAGTACTGACATGATGTTTAAACTTAAAATCATTACCTACAAAGAGACATACATTCTTCACACTACTTTGAAATTTCAGAAGTGTGTTGTTACTTGCTAGCGTGATGGCCTTACTTTAGAACTGCCGAACATTCAAAAGTACGATTTGACTTCATTTAAAAATATGCAATGTTTTCTCGCAATACTTATAATCAACAGTACTGTGAACCTCATCAGCGGACAAGGATCTGTACAACTGTGAATCATCAGTAGTCTCGGCTAAGTGGAGTACGTTACAGTGCAGTGCGGAGAACAACGTGGGGAGGCCGAGTGTTCAGTAACGTTTACGTACTCATTTATGATCGTGACCTTCATGAGTGAGCATAGGCGATGCGGACGCAGGAATGGTTACACATAAACTTCTGAGGCGCAGTGTATGATTTTGTATTAGGAGATTGCAAAACTCTCGCTTAGATATGATCTTTGGCATCAGGACGCATGGTTTAACATGCAATAATTGCGATTTCTTCCTTATGTCAAAAATTGAATCTTTTTCACACTCCTGATCCTTCTTTACCCGTATAACAAAGTTGCTTTCGGATCTAAGTTTAATATTTAGAGAAGGTTTGTTGTGTGTGCCTAAGCACAATCTGAAGAAGAATTTCATCAGGGAAAATTTTTGGGATATTTTCGAAAGTACAAACTCCTTTTTGTTTTAAAACGGTGACAATGTCAAAAATACCAAATTAGATATGTTAACTAGACAGACTTTGACACTACCAGTCAGCTAAACGTTAAGTGTTACAAATTTCAAATTTGAAATATTAATAGCTACGCTTGATGGGCCCCGGGTGTGAAGCGTGTCCTGTGTTAGCCTTGTGACCATTCGGATTGTCTGGTTTTCTTCGTATTTTTCGGTTTTTCTGGTTTAATTGGTGTAAGTGGCTAATGGCGCAATTCCAATGCCAATAATTAATTAAAAAAAGACAGCTACGCTTGTCGAACGAGGCGCCATTAGCGGAATTCGATTTCGAAGATCAATTAAGCGCTATAAACCCATAAATCGAAAATAATCGCCGGTCAATTTCGATTAATAGCGAAGAAATAGTAATGATAGGAGAAGGCAAAGGACGAAGAATCATTCGATTCCGGTCAACCGGAGTAGAAACATCTTCGCGTCTCGAACGTCGTCGTGGTATGCGTGCAGAATACAATGAATTGTTTAAAATACCAACTTAAATATAATCCCTTCGACGATCTTCGTCCGTTGTATGTGTGCGCGTGTGTTGGTGCCGGCCGCACTTTCCTAATATCCTACGCTCTCCTTCTAGCTTCTACGAGTCCGAGACACTCTCCACTTCATTCGGTCTACCATCGGAGCGGCTATATTGCTTTCGCATAGATATAACTCGGCCCGACCAAGCCGAAGCTTCGGTATTTTCAATATGCTTATAATGTAATGTGTAATATCGCTCTCTGCGCGTTCGACGGGGCATTCCCCGAAGGAGCGGTATCGAACAGCTCCGTTTTTATTAATACGACGGATATACGAGGATTGTTCCTTTACTAGGTTCAATAAGGACACAAACAGTTGAAGACTACAACTGGAATTGAACAAATAAGGGAAATAGATTAGTAAATTATAAATACATAAATGGCTATCGTTTCCAAAATCTTTATATAATAAGTGAAATCAAAAAAATATAAGTGGACCGGAATTGGACCGTGTCATGATCAGATATAAACATGAAATAAAACTAAGACGAAAAAAGAAAGAAAAAGGAAAAAGGAGAAGTTTAAATAAAGAGTAAGAAAAGAAAAGAACTTTATATAGAATTAATACGAGATTATACCTAAAAATTCTAGACGACATACTCCTCAAACGTATAAAATAAGTTTCTACTAACACATTTGCTGAAAAGTCTCGGGCCTAACACATAGATGACGCTGGTTTTATTGCAGTCACCTTTCTCTCAGTTAGTACTAACCTTTAAAAGACAGCTGTTAAAATTTCATGATATTCTATTCATTAGTTTGTGAGTTATTGTGCTAAGAGTCACGCTACTTTTCTTATTTTCAAAACAATGGATCAAAAACAATTTCGTGTTTTAATTTTACACCGCTTCTTGGTGGGAAAAAATAACGTTCAAGCGAAGCAATGGGTTGAAAAGTGTTATGGGGACTCCGCTCCATCAGAAACAACAATAAAACGTTGCTTTGCTGACTTCAAACGTGGTCGTAGAGACACCGATGATGCAGAACGCAGTGGACGTCCAAATGAGGCGGTAACACCAGAAAACATCAAAAAAATCCACAAAATCGTTTTGAATGATCGAAAAGTGAAGTTGCGTGAGTTAGCTGACATCGTAAAGATATCAAAAGAACGTATTGGCTTTATATTGCATGAGTATTTGACTATGAGAAAGCTCTGTTCAGAGTGGGTGCCGCGTTTGCTCACTGTTGACCAAAAACAAGAACGTGTTGATGATTCTGAGCAGTGTTTGGCCATGTTTAAACGTAACAAACCGGAATTTTTGCGTCGATATGTGACAATGGACGAAACATGGATCCATCACGTCACTCCGGAATCAAAACGATCGTCATCTGAGTGGACAGCAACTGGTGAACCTCGTCCAAAGCACCCGAAAGCACAACAATCGGCTGGAAAGGTTATGGCCTCGGTATTTTGGGATGTGCGCGGGGTAATATTCATCGACTATCCTGAGAAAGGAAATACCATCAACAGTGAATATTATATAGCATTATTGGAGCATTTGAAGGCCGAAATTGCGAAGAAACGACCGCATATGGCAAAGAAAAAAATTTTGTTTCATCAAGACAACGCACCGTGTCACAAGTCAATCAAAACAATGGCAAAACTACATGAATTGAATTGGAATTGCTCCCACATCCACCGTATTCGCCAGATTTGGCTACCAGCGACTACTGGCTGTTCGCAGACCTCAAAAAAAATGCTCGCCGGTAAGAAATTTCGCACGAATGAAGAGGTTATCGCTGAAACTGAGGTCCATTTTGAGGCAAAAGATAAATCGTTCTACAAAAGTGGTATTGAAATGTTAGAGCAGCGCTGGAATGATTGCGTTGCTCTTGATGGAGATTACGTTTATGAATAAAGCTAATTTTGAACCAAAAAAAACGTGTTTTCTTTATTAGACCCGGGGCTTTTCAGCCCATGTGCTATAGGAAACTAGATTATTCAATAGCTTCTTGCAAAATATTAAGAATTCAACATACGAAGTACCGACGTTGCATATTTTTACGATGCAAAATTTCCTTCCGTTTAATACCATGATACACATAGCCATTTTATTTCTTCTTTTTCTTCCCTTTTGTAGTACGCGATTTCCATTTCGCAATATCGATAAAAATTCGACGATACTGCGTCGTCCGTAACGACGCTAGCGCGTGAAATAGAACCCGCCATAGACAGGGCTCTAGCTGTGACGCGTAGAGTCACATAAAAATCTTTCCTCAAACCCTAAACGCGTGCACGGCTGATACACTTTTCTCCTTCGATATTACACCTCACGGCTCCCGGCTAGGCGTACACCGGCACGGTATAATAGAAAATTGAATAAGAGCACCACGACACAATGTCCCAGAACTAAGAGAAAAAGGATCAGACGACAAATAGACGACGTGCGAGGGACGCCGTGAGAGATAACGCAGCGTGTCCTGTACGAGGATGTGAGAAAGTTTCGTTTCTTCCTTGATTCGATTTAGAATTACGAAAAACTACATTTATTAGACTTGGTGCTTTTTCCGTTTTTTTCTTGCTAAAAAGCAACGCGTAACTTTTGAAGGAAATTATTTTTTTTTATTCCAAACTTGATCACTTTGATATTCCTTTTACAATCTCTCGATTACTTCGCGCAAGAAATTTAAGGATCGTGTCCGAGTACGAAACATATTTACATATACTACTCACTGTTATACGTATAGATTAACGACTAACAAGTTAAATTTTGCGCATAATTATCCAGTTCATTGTTATCGCCCAAATAAAATTACCTCATCGGTAGCTTTCGAAATAAAGACGAGTCTAGAATAAGTTGTAGGACTTTTTCGCACTATGGTAACGTAAATCCTTCGGATCAACTGGCATTGAAACTCGACACATCCCCAGTTCCGACGTGCCGGTCGCCTACCACCGTCCTGACATTCTTAATTGATATTTTCCCTTCTATAGCCGCTCCCGCTCCCCTACTTTCCTCGACAGCAGTCGGAGATCTCGTCAAGGATTTCGAATTAATATGGCCGGGAAAGGGCGACGGTTTCTTTCGGATAAGAATATATTTGGCCTCGAGATGTAATGGGAAAGCGTGGATAAGGCACATATCGAATAGAATTTATTCCTTTTTGGCCCCTCGTCTTTTCATCTACGTTATGTTTGCCGTGAATTTCGCGTGATGAGTTTGGTTTGTCGATTTCTGGAGAAGGATTGTCGTCATAATGGGAAGGATTTGTAAGATTTCTGTGCTTGGTAATTGAGACAATTTTGCTTGATTTTTATCTGTATAAAGTATATAAGAGACATACTGAAAATTGTTAAATGAAGGTGCAACGTCAATTTTGAACAAGATCAGATGCCAAAACGTTCGTGCAAAAACCGATGTAGTGTTCTCTTTCAGTAGTGTTTATGATTTCTAAATCATGCTTTTGTAGTACATAGGAGAGAGATTTGCTTTAGTAAGGAGATCTGTTGGAGGGGGTGTTTTATTTGTGTTTGCGAAGAAACTGTCCGTTGCTCAGGTGGATGCATCTACATTGAGCGACCTGGTGGCGGTGATTGATGTAGCGATATGTAAATACAAGATGTATACTGTTAGTTTGTATATTCCTCCAAATATCGGTCTCGATGATTATGAAGCATTTATTAGATAGACAGGCAATGCATATTAGTTGGAAATTTTAATGATCCCGGGTTTAACGTGCCAGATTTGGATGATAGAAGAACTAGCAGCACTTTGCTTTTATAAGAGACTCTTGATAGGCGACAGCTGAACAATACTACAAGCTTAAATAGAAAGTTAGTAGACCTGGTTTTCACAAGCCTAGATGTGGAGTTCACGATAGCCCATGATTTGGCCCCCTTTGTTAATAACCACCAACACCATTCTACTCTTGATATACTGATTAATCTCGACCTCCCATCAGACCCACTAAATTTTCCATCTAATACCAATTTGCGTTTTAATTTCGGAAAGGTAGATATTCCAGCGCTGTGTTCAGAACTTGACGCAGTTGTTTGGAATACTTTGTCGGACTATGACGGTGTTGACTACACAGTGTAAATATTTACAATAGATTCTACACTGTCCTTAATCACTGCGTACCTAAAATCAAATCAACAAATCGACACTATCCGCCTTGGTTCACGGCAAAAGTTAAAGAAAATTGTAAATATTAAAGAGTATTACTTTAAGAAATAGAAGAAATACAAGATTGGGACTTGGTCAATTACTTAAACTAGTGGCAGATAACGCATACCATTATTATCGAGGGCAGGTGGAAGCGAATATCGAGCTTAATCCCAAGGCTTTTTGGTCATTTGTTGGAGGACAACTTCAAGGATTCTTGGACGCATGTTCCACAACGACGAACAACTAACTCAACCTGAACCCGTCATTCTTCTAATGCATTTTGTTTCGGCACATTGGTTTCGCAAACTGTAAATATTAACTGTTCCTTTTTTTTGGTGTATCCTTTGTTACTGAGGATGAGGCGCTGAAGAGTGCTTCAAGGTTTAAGAATGATGACATCGGGTATATACAATGTAATTATTAAAAGTTCCACATTTCCGACAAATTGGAAAACTAGTAAAATAGTGCTAGTGTTTAAGGGAGGCGATCGGGCTAATATTGTGAATTACAGATCTATAAACGTATTAGCTAACCCTGCAAAAGTATTTGAATATATTTTACATAGTAGTAATATTTATTTCAATGTTAAACCATTCTTGTTAATCCATCAAGACGGATTTATGTCAGGTAGATCCACAGTAACCAACTTGGCAAATATCACCCAGTATGTATTTGGAGCGTTGGATCAGCGAGGATAAGTCGATGTTGTCTACACTGACTTTGCTAGGGCTTTTGATCGCATTAATCACAACTTTCTTTGTGTGTAAATTGGAAAGCATTGACTTCTGTCCATTGGTAAAATTGATTTCATATTGCCTCTTTGGAAGGAATGGTTACACTTTCTATAATGGTTATTCGTCAAATTGCTTCAGAATACTATCTGGAGTTCCACAGGGTTCTAATCTCGGGCCATAATGATTTAATATGTTTCTGAATGATTCGCTCGATAAATTGCAATGTGAGGCTTTAGTATACGCAGATGATCTTAAAATTTACAATGTTATCGATTCGCTAGTCGATTGTGTTAAGTCGCAGACTTATCCTATCCTTATTAATGATTGATGTAGTCATTATTACATGATAAAAATTATTATTTAGATATATGGATGTTGCCTAATATAAATTTCCCTTTTCTATTATCACTATTGCAATTCTTATACTTCGACGAAATAGACAACGTTACACGACACACAGATCCGGACAGAATCCATTAAAGGACATCAGAAAGAATCCCCCGCATCCCATTCGCCGTAACCCATTCGTCCCGCGTCAGCGATTACATTTGGGATTTTTATTATGCCCCATTAGCGTTTGAGAATGTCTCGGACGCATTACTCGAACGATTATCGTTAGCGGAGCGGCCAAATATACCTAATTGAAAAGAGCGAGATTCCAGCTCTTGGCGGCGGCGTCTGGCAACGAGTCCGCAATCGTACAGATTACCCCGTTCCGCCGTTATAGCATCGCGTATATAGCCGCAGCAATTTCTGCGGGATCGCGGCCAAGATTTGCTAATGTCTATCGCGCGCTTCGCGTTTGACAATTTTGACGCGTTTCGGGCAAGTTTACTGGCAATAAAATTAAATAAGGAAGAACCGAGAAGATGCTCATTGTTGTAGTTGAATCGGCTAGTAACATTGCAAGCTGGTGCAAGACTATATCGTATCTGATACGACATTAGAAAGTTCCAAAGTACAGGTCGTGGAATTCCACGACTTTGACATCAACAAACACCGGTAACAAGAAATTTATAACTCTTCCTTTTCACCCAACAGTAAAAGGGTTAAGTAAAATTTTCCGACAACTAAACATGAACGTGTCTTTTGTGTCAAAAAACAACTTAAAGAATCTCTTAGGGAATCCCAAAGATAAACCGGAGATGATAAAAAGTCTGGAATATACCAAACCGCATGCAATGATTGTGAGAAAGTTTATATTGGACAAACAAAAAGGAGTATCGAAACGAGGTTCAAAGAACACATTAGACACTATCGTTTCGACAAACCTGAACTATCAAACGTAGCAGAGCATATGGTAAAATCCGGACATAAGATTGATTTAAAAAATCTGACACTACTTAAAAGCGTGAACTCGTATAGAGAATTAGACGCGTACGAAACGGTATATATGAAAAAGAACGGAAACTTATTGAACAGAGAACCACCCCCAATTGCACACTCGAGTTTGATGGATTTATTACCATAGACCCTGTTAAATGATACGGTTCGCTTTCGGTCCATCCTTCCCCGTAAAAGGCATGAAGCCACCTAGTAGATTGTAAATAGTCATATGGTTAGAAATTTTAGAGCTTGCGTAGAAAATAATTTGCATGTGTGATACAATTTTTACTTTCAGTCGGTAACACGGTTGACAATGGGAGCCCACGTGCTCTCGAAACGCTGCGTTCCGCATAATTAATAAATTTGTGTGAGTGGAGTTTACTGCTATACCTGTGAATTGTACATCCACACAGTCCTTGCAATCGTCATTTGAGTTCCAAAGTAGACAATCAAATTGGACCGATAAATTACTGAGAAATGTATTTGAGGCTATTAAATATTCTGATATATTTCTCAATAGATTATATGGCATTTATCTGGATATGAATATGCTTTATTTCTTTTTCAATAAATTGCAACATTGTACTAACCTTACCATAATACCAAAAACTATTACAAACTTTCTAAATTAGTTGTAGAACACCGTTTTTTATATAAAATCAATCTTATTTTTGATAAATAAAAAGAAAGACATAAAAAATTGAATTTTTTTTGCACACTCTATGAAAATAGGACGACAAAAAAGTTACTAAGGAAAGCAATAGATTTAATCAAACAACACTCTTATCTACTTCACCAACAAGCTTAAGTGATTATATTAATAGATTAGTATCTGATCTATGATCTAGCATCACAGCGGCAAAAAACGTTTTTGGTATATCTTACAATGGAGTGGAACCACAGCGCAGTAGTTGTTATATAATATTGACACAAAATACAATAACACAACTCCATATATTGTGGAAGCAGTACATTCATTAAAAACTGTAGTCCACTCCCTTTAAGGATTGCAGAGTTAGAATAGATAGGCCTTAAAATAGAGGCTTGTCATTGGCTAATCTACGGAGTATACTCACACAGGAGACACTTATGCAATTTTTTCATATGAAACTTCTGTCAGTTGATGTCAGTTTTTCATTTTATTTTATGATTGAATGGCCTACTTCAAAAGGGATTGTAGCTGGTGGAACTTTATTGAAGCTTGAACTATTTGAGATAGCCAAAAAATAATGTATAATAATCTTACAACATATATTATTGACCAGATGGTATCATACCATTATGATTTACACCCTATTGAACTTGTATGGGTACAAATAAAGCACCACGTCGCTGCTAATAAGAAAACTTTTAAAATATCATAAGTGAAAGCATTATTACTGAAAAGGCTAGATGTTGTACCACATGAAGCTTGGGCAAACTGTGTCAAACACATTTGATATAACTACAGATGCAAATTCATCGACAGATACATCAGATTCTGATTGTACGTTAATGTCATTGGCATAATAAATTGAAATTATTTGTTCACCTTTTTCATGTTACTATTTGATTTATAAATCAAATTTATATGTTTATTTCATTTGTTATTTTGTATATAAAATGTTAACAGTAAACAAATCTTTTTTATTAAATTTCATTCAGATATGAAGAGAAGAAAACTATATTCCTGTCGTTGAGAATGTACGTACACAGGTTTCACTGCAATCGAGATACAGTAGATAAGTATACCCGCAGTACCGTTTTCTTTTTCACCAAATAGCTCGTCTAACTTCATCATTGACAACAATTAGATTCTATACAAGATTTAAGGAGCTTGTTGCGTGTTGGCATGTACTCTTAAGTCATTCGATGTAATGGAACGCAGCTCGGTCAATATTGTTCATAATCAGCAACATTCTTCCGTGATTGGCTTTGTCTTGTACATATTCAATTGCTTACCTTCCACCATACCACTGAAACTTCCTCTTTTAAAATTAATGGCGATTATCAATGGAGAGATTTACTTAATGACTTGGTATAACACTATGCATATAACCATTCATGTCGAAGTTATATTTTGAAATTTTCGATTCAGCTTTATCCATGGCAATATTGCTATTTTAAAGCTTGTCATTTATATTCTCTTCGGTTAACCCCAAATGGAATCGCATTTATTTTTTATTATTTTTTTTTTAATCCTTGCGATGTCGGACTATTTATTTCTTATTTTTATCTTCCACAGGTTCCTGTTCTGAGCCAGTTGTTTAGCTTCAATCCATCCCATACTTCTCTTTTCCAATGATCTATACACCTGCTCCTTCCAGGTGTTTGGGGGTCCGCCTATTCTGTTTTTGCCCTCTGTTTTGGCTTCAAATATCCTCTTTGTGATTCGATCTTCTTCTATTCTGTGTGGATGTCCAAGTTGTCTCTCTATTAGTGATTGTCGTGTTTCTCATTCTGTCTCCTCTAGTTACTCCTTCTATTCTTCTTAGGAATCTCATTTCCATGGCCGTAACTCTGCTTTTGATTCTATTCGTGGTTATCCATGACTGCTATTATCATTGTGTTTGTTTTCCTCGTGTCTCCATGTTTATCTTAGTTAGTTCTTCTTGGTATATCTTCAAGTTTTGCTGTAATGTCTCTTCCGAGTGTGCTATCAGTACCATATCATCTGCAAACATTAGTTCCTGTACGTTAATTGAATTCATCTTCCAGTTTCCTACTTTCATATTTTATCCTTTTTGTTTAGCTCTTTTGACCAGGGTCCTCTATTAATATTGAGAATAACAATGGGCTCAATACGCATCCCTGTTTTAATCCAATTTGCGATTCGTATTCAGCTGATTCTGCATTGGAAGTTCTCACCATATTCTTATTGCTTTTATACAATGCCTTTATCATCTCTATCTTTCCTTTCTCTAAACCTCTGCTTTCCAAGCTCTGCCATACATCTCTTCTCTTCTTACCCTATCATAAGCTATTTTAAGATCTATAAAACATATATGTATTTCCTTTTCTTTCCCTATTAGTTTTTCTCCTAATTGTCTGATTACAAATATTAAGTCCTGGGTGCTTCTTCCTTTTCTAAATCCATGTTGAGTATCTTCTAGTGTTGTTTCCAGTTTCTCTCGGAGTCTTTTTTCTAGTATTCTTGTCAATACTTTTCCTGGGATGCTAGTTAATGTTATTCCTCTATAGTTTGAGCATTCCTTAGAGTCTCCCTTTTTGTATATGGGCATAATTATTCCCATATTCCATTCCTTAGGTATTTCTTTTTTTATTATAATGTTGTTTAAGAGGTCAAGTAGTTCTTCGTTACCTTTGTCTCCCATATATTTTATCATTTCAGCTGTGATTCCATTCTCCCCGGCCGCCTTTCCTAGTTTTAGTTTGCTAACTGCTTCTCTGACTTCTTCGTCGCTTATTGGTGTGATACGTTCATCGTCGTTTTTTGTTTTATGCTCTTTTTCTCTTATGTATCCGTCTTGTTTTATTTTTGTGAGTTCTTCAAAGTACTGTTTCCATCTTTCCATTATCTCTTTTTCCTCAGTTAGTATATTTCCTTTGTCATCCTTTATATTATTCAATAACGGCGCCTTCTTTTGTCTCAATTGTTTTATTGTTCCGTAGAATAATTTTTGGTATTCTCTATAGATATCTCTCAGTTTTATTCCGAACTCTCTCCAAGAATTTTCTTTGGCCTTCTTGATACTCTCTTTAGCTTCTTTTCTTGCCATTTTGTACATATTGTAATCCTCCTCTTTCCTGGTGTGCATATATCTGATCCATTTATTTTTCTTATCTTTCACTTTCACTCACATCTCATTTATTTTCTAGCATAATTAAATAAGCTCCAACTATTTCGGTAAATGAAACAAGAGAAGGATACATTTACATTGCAATTGATATTACTTTTACTTTATTATTGCGGTATTATCTATTAGGTCATATAACGATAAGGTATTACACATAAAATATGAAAAACTCAGCAATTTACTATACAATACTTTGATAACCACACTTTGATTTTTATGGTGTTATTTGACGGGTTCATCGGTTTAATTTGACCGGTGCAATACAGCCACCGATCATAGCGCTATCTACTGCAGTCTAAACGTGAATGAAGTATAGTTTCTTTAGTATCGTCGTACATTGTTCTCAGTTATTGCTGGTACTGAATTTCTCTAGAATGGATCGTTGCATACGCATATAAACTTCCCCAGCTTTTAATTAATGTAGCTACCAATTTCCGTATATAATATTTGTTAGAAATGAGTGAACTTTTATTTTATTGAAGCTTATCTGAAATAAATGCAATGAAATTTATTGGATTTATTGAATTTACTTTATGGTTATAAAAATGTACCTTTTTCTTTGATAACTTTACGATTCACTACAAAGTAACTAATAATTTCAGCACGTAACTTTGGGAACTCTATTTATTTTGACAACAATGTCACCGATCTCCACTAAAAAGAAGGACATTGTTTTTGGTGTCCGAGGATCGTCTAGCGTCTGAAGAATGGGATAACCGGGTTGGATCGGTAGATGTGCAATTACCGACGTGTACGTGTCAGTTAAAGGTCGCCGTAGCGACAAATTCCGCACCGCTACGCTTGCTCGACGGACAACCACGTAACTTTTACAGCGTCCAAATGAAATTTTCCAAGCGACGTGGAAAACGCGGGGGACGAAAGCGAGTATCGGCGGTGGCAGCCTCGAACAACTACTATATAAGAAAGTTCATTTAGTTTAAGTCTTACGAGCTTTACATGCACACGCTCCGTCCGGACTAGCCGCGCTTCCCTTTCGGTGAGCGGCAGCCCGAAATGAAAAATCCAATTTACTTTATCTCGCCTAAATCTACACCAATACCGCTAGCCTAGCGCCGTCACCGCAACCCCTCGGATACTCGCGTGCGGGGTGTGCGACGGAAGCGTATAGACGACCTTCCTCTTCCGATGCCAACGAAGTGGTGCCTGTATAGGCTCGAGTTCGCACGAGCTACCGCTCCGAAAACTATCCGCTCTCTCTCTCTCTCTCTCGTCAGGCGAACCCTTCATGCTCGCATAGCCGGACTATAAATTCCGGCTTTAATTAGCGGTCAGAAATGCAGAGGTAAGGGAAGGAGTGAAACGATTACGAAGGGGGGTTAGTAGCTCTTTCTAGAACAAGGTGTGTAGTACATTGTAGTAGGGGTGTACGTATTTGGTAAATTTGCTAATTGCATCTTGAGGATAATTAAAAATAAATTTGAAATCTCTATAGATCAAAATCTAAGTTATTATTTACTTATCTTTCCCTAAATTTGAAATTTTGATTTAACCCTGGGTAGACCATATAAACCAGTAAAATATAGGATGTTTCAATAAGAGTACAAGATTTTAACGTGATGGTTTTCTGCAGCAAAGTATTAAAATATTAATTGATTCATGATGTATGCATTTGGGCATTATATATCAAATAATATATGTTTCGAATGACCGTCATGGCTTTGCTGGCACATACCTAGTCTTTCGACAAAATTTGCAATAACACTAGCGTATACTCGTGGCGGTATTTCATCGATACAGCATCTAGTTTCGGTCTTCAATGTTTTGGGGGTGCGGACTTATTGGCATAGACCTGTGACTACAGATAATCCCACAGTTAGAAGGAAAATGACAGTACATAATCACGTGTCATTATGACAGTCAAACATGGCGGGTAATCCAAATCTTACGCCCTTATTAAAATCCCCTGTATTTTTGTTTCAAAGAATAAAACTATTTTCGATTACCCTCCCAAGACGAAAGGATCTACCAGATTTTGATAATAACTTCATTACCCAGAAGGATGTGATGTTATTTAGTGTTGAATTTGTTGATGGATTAACATTGTTTCCTTACACTGTATGTGCAATAAATTAGAAAGTACATTTTACACTATTAAGCAACTAGGGACGTTGAAAATCCAATTGTATTTAGCTTTTGCAGCAGTATGGAATGAGCCAATACGATCAAAAGCATTGCTTAACACCGCGTAATTGACATATACTTATTTATTCTTATATATCTTGTCACAGATAAATTGACCAATGATTTGTAAATTTATTACTGTCTACCAGTTACCGAAAAAAACCGTGCTGATCAACAGAGATAAGTGATTTAACTTTCAGATAAGTGAAGGAGTACAGGGTGACGCAGGGGAATGGGAAATTTTGAAATAACATCATTTCCACGAATAAATTCATAAAACTAGTAATTTATTAACGAAAGTGAATGTATGCAGCATGCCATTTATGTTTTTACAATCAAAATGTCCAAAAGTGCCTCTTTACTTTTTAAAGATGACATCGCAAAGATCTCCTCCCATTCGGCGTTCACACTCCAACAGCCTGCTATGAAAACTCTGGAAAGCGCGGTGTAGCAAATCTTGGGGAATGGCAGTGATTTCTTGTTGAATGTTCTCCTTCAGTTCATGGATTGTTGCAGGTCGTGTACGGTACACCTTGCCTTTAAGATACCCCCACACCAAGATCAGGTGATCTCGCAGGCCATTCAATGTCACCGTTACGTGAAATAATGCGTCTTCCAAACAATTGACGAACTGCTGCCATCGAATGTCGAGCAGTCTGTGACGTGGCTCCGTCCTGCTGAAACCACATGTTTTCCATGTTAAAATTAAGCTCGTACAGTCTCGGTGTAAAGAATGTTTGAAGCATTTCAACATATCGAGCGGATGTTACTGTCGCTGCACTACCATCCTCACGTGCAAAAAAATAAGGGCCGATAACACCATGACATGATACAGCACACCATATTGTGACCTTGTCGCTATGTAGTGGTCGCTGGTGTAACTCACAAGGATTGTCCTGGGCCCAATAACGAAAATTCTGTTTGTTTACGAAACCGTTCAGGTGGAAATGGGCTTCCTCAGATATCCATATGTTACCAACGAAATTCGCGTCCCCGTTAATTTTAGCCAATATCTGCCTACTAAACTCCATACGTGATGCTGGGTCTCGTCCATGTAATTGTTGCACAATCTGCACCTTATATGGATGGAAATGTAATTCGTGCAGTATTCTTTGTAAGCTTCGTCGAATAATCCCTAGCGTAGATGCATGCTGTCGAACGGAGCGGCGAGGACTTCTCTCGGTTGCAGCTCTAACAGCCTCAATCTTCTCTGGGGTATGTACCGTACGAATGCCACCTGAAGCTTTCTTTTTCAAGACAGATCCTGTTTCTTCAAAATTACGCACCCACGTTGTAATCGCATGCGCAGATGGGACACGTCCATGACGTCCAAGCTGGTAATGCTGTCGAAATATTCTCTGCGCGGCAGTCGCACTATCTCCATTTTTATAAAACGCTCTCACAGCTACTGCACTTTCCGCACCAGTCCAACGATCCATGATTACTAAATGGCAATGCGTTCAAAACAATTGTGCGACGTTACGAACAACTGCCGGCTCTACAGTACTGATAACAGTAACGTTCAAAATTTCCAGTTTCCCTGCGCCACCCTGTATAAACATTTTTTTTTGGAACACCTTTGCAAAGTTATTTATGATAGCAACTGACCCACAATTTTAAAGTAGCTGTTTTTTACTCTTCTTACATACATAGAAAACAGCCTAAGATAGAAATGCTGCTAAATACAGCTTGTTTTTACGTTGCGATAAGCCTGAGGAACCGTTCAAACAAAAGTAGACAATAATAATAATGTTTATTTCAAAAACATGTATATTGTTGGAAAATACAAATGCACATACTTGAAAGAAGTCAAGGAAAACAAAATACGAGAACCCATGAGCATTTAGAAACAAGTTCTACCAAAATTTATAAACTCATCGATACTGCAGCAGTTAATTCGCGTCAGATACTTCTGCGCTTCTTTTTTGAGCGTATAATGTCAAAAATATGGGCAAATTATTAAACATGTTAAAAGTTTAAGTTGTCGGGTATTGCTGCAGTGATATTTCAGAATCCAACCCAGATACATAAGCAGTCTCATTTCTTCCGCGATTAAAACTAAACATCTAAGAGCAAAATAATCACAAAATTCCACTCAAGATCTTCCTATTGAGGTTTTCGACAAGCAGACTCTGGCGTGATTTCTCCTTACCAGCATTCTAGTTGTTCAGTCATCTTTGCTCGCCTAACGTAACGGTAGCAAGTACCAGAGTGAGTAGCAGAGGATCAATTTCATTTCTTAATATTATATGGGGCGGCATGGGATGGATGCGAGGACGCGGAGATGGAAGGGGTGTAGTGCGAGAAAAAGAAGAAGAAGGTCGTGACCGACTAGTCGGCTTCGTATCGAGCCGGAACGGTGGGGGAGGCGGCCGACGATGCATGGGCCGAACCGACGTTATTAAATTCGAAATGAAAAATTGGATAGTTTAAAATTGGATGGCTGCATATCACTGCTAAAAAGAATTATGTCGGTCGGATTGCCACCCTATTTTGCGCGCGCTGTAGGAGCCCGGATCAGCCGTCGTAGTAGTGGGAGCAGTGGTAGAGCAGCGCTTTTACTTTTCATCCGCTGGTTGAAAGCGGTTGGGATAATACTGACTAAGAAGAAATAAGAGTCGAAAATTATCTACTTTCTTTTTTTATTGACTATAACCATATAATAATTTAAAATTACATTAGAAACAATAAAATTATTTAAAAGTGCATTACAAATTATAAAGAAAAAAATAAAAAAGACATGCAAATTCTTTCGTCTCTGCACAAAGTTATTAGAAAAATTATCGAATTTTCTGTGGATACATCTCTAGTCTCGGCAAAGTGAGGCAAGCTACAGTGCAGTGCTGAGATGCGAACGTAGGAATGTTTTTATATAAAAAATATATTATATAACGTGCTGAAGCACTTACTATTTTCAGAAGTTTCCACGAAATCACAAACTGGGTGGCATCTATTAAATACTAGAATCATTAGATATGTTCCACACTTGTTTTAGTCAAATGAGTACGGCGTTCGGAATAAATATTTTTTAATGATAAGAACAACCGTTCCACATCGACTTCGTAATGCATAATCTGAATACTTGCTCCAGAAGGAGACAAATGCTAGTTGGTCTAGTAAAGTGAACGCTACATTAACACATGGGCTGAAAAGTCCCGGGCCTAACAAAGAAAACACGTTTTTTTTTGGTTCAAAATTAGCTTTATTCATCAACGTAATCTCCATCAAGAGCAACGCAATCATTCCAGCGCCGCTCTAACATTTCAATACCACTTTTGTAGAACGATGTATCTTTTGCCTCAAAATAGACCTCAGTTTCAGCGATAACTTCTTCATACGTGCGAAATTTCTTACCGGCGAGCATTTTTTTGAGGTCTGCGAACAGCCGGTAGTCGCTGGGAGCCAAATCTGGCGAATACGGTGGATGTGGAAGCAATTCCAATTCAATTCATGTAGTTTTGCCATTGTTTTGATTGACTTGTGACACGATGCGTTGTCTTGATGAAACAAAATTTTTTTCTTTGCCATATGCGGTCGTTTCTTTGCAATTTCGGCCTTCAAACGCTCCAATAACGCTATATAATATTCACTGTTGATGGTATTCCCTTTCTCAAGATAGTCGATGAATATTACACCACGCACATCCCAAAATACCAAAGCCATAACCTTTCCAGCCGATTGTTGTGCTTTCGGGCGCTTTGGACGAGGTTCACCAGTTGCTGTCCACTCAGATGACGATCGTTTTGATTCCGGAGTGAAGTGATGGATCCATGTTTCATCCATTGTCACATATCGACGCAAAAATTCCGGTTTGTTACGTTTAAACATGGCCAAACACTGCTCAGAATCATCAACACGTTCTTGTTTTTGGTCAACAGTGAGCAAACGCGGTACCCACTTTGAACAGAGCTTTCTCATAGTCAAATGCTCATGCAATATAAAGCCAATACGTTCTTTTGATATCTTTACGATGTCAGCTAACTCACGCAACTTCACTTTTCGATCATTCAAAGCGATTTTGTGGATTTTTTTGATGTTTTCTGATGTTACCGCCTCATTTGGACGTCCACTGCGTTCTGTATCATCGGTGTCTCTACGACCACGTTTGAAGCAAACCAACGTTTTATTGTTGTTTCTGATGGAGCGGAGTCCCCATAACACTTTTCAAGCCATTGCTTCGCTTGAATGGTATTTTTCCCATCAAGAAGCAGTGTAAAATTAAAACACGAAATTGTTTTTGATCCATCGTTTCGAAAATAACAAAAGTAGCGTGACTCTTAGCACAATAACTCACAAACTAATGAATAGAATATCATGAAATTTTAACAGCAGGCTTTTGAAGGTTAGTACTAACTGAGAGAAAGGTGACTGCAATAAAACTAGCGTCATCTATGTGTTAGGCCCGGAACTTTTCAGCCCATGTGTTACATAGAATAAAACAAACATGTGTATGAAATATTAATTGTTCGCTGTATCGTTTGCCACGTATTGTAGAACAGTGTTTTATACTTTTTAAACAGAGCATTCTTTTGGATATCTATACTGTTTTTCCGAGAGAAATGCTTTTCTTTCTAAATAATTCGCTGGCCTATTCACAATTGGCTGCTCTAAAACTTTAGAAATTGCCGGTAGGATACTGATATGGCTATAATTTCTTACTTTTGATAATAATATAATAATCATTTGTTATTAATGGTTTTTGCATACAACACTTAGATTTTTAGTAAGCACTTCCTTCTTTATAGGTTAATTTCTTTTTTAAGGCACATATTGAGCACTATATTTGTCTAAAATTTCTTCTTCTCATTGTGTTTGCTCTCTCATACCGGGTGAATATACTCCAAATCAATTTCGTCCTTATCTATGTACATTAAAAATAAATCCAGACCGTATTTCATTTCCATATTAAATTCAACGCCAGCCAGAACGTTTTTTCTCCGTCGTTATTATCATTTATATCTCTCATTCCTCTTCTTCGACCAAAAAGCGAATAAAAAAGACGAACGCCTCTAAAACCAGCCGAGACCCATCATCGGCCTTCATCGCGAACCCTACACCAAACTCGACGCGTCGCGTCGTTTCCCGGCTCGTATACGAAATAACGCACCCGACGGCTGATATAAGCGGCTGAGAGGACGTTAATTTTGCCGAGTCACGTATTTCATATTACCCCAAAATCAATCGCGGACGTGGCCGAGCAATTTTTAATATTGTTTTTATTAAATTCGGGCATTCATCATATCGGAGAGGCGACGGACGAAGCGGCGGCTTTCTCTTTCTCACTCGATCCGCGCTTAAAGCACGCCGTACAACACGTCCTCGGTTACTCGATGTTGGGTAAAATTTCCCCCGTTCCCAGCGCCCTTTCCCGGCCACCGTCTGCGTCTCGGAAGCCGCAAGAGGTATGACGACGATGGAAATAGGCATTCTGTTGACGGTTGGTAAACCATCGTTTAATGGAAGCGCGGGGGCGAGGGAAGTGAAGAATTAAGTTCATTAAATGCAAAAGTGGTGGTGATGTGTCATGTTTAATAAGCACCATGTCGATATCAACGTGCTGCCTTGAGATAAGAGACAAGACGGACGGATTACTGACGTTTTCAATATGTTCTTCAAATAAAACGTACACTTGACGAAAAAGACACGTAAATACGTTTAGGAAAATACGAGGGCAATCCCAAAAAAAGGTCTTCTATATTTTTAGATATACAAAGAAGCGTTTATTTTCTTTTATTCGCTACATCATTTTAAAGATTGAAGAATGTTTTATTTTTCAACATAATCGCCATTTCGGTCGATGTATTTTTGTAGACACTGTGACAGTTTTACAATGCCCATGTCATACCAGCTTATCGCCGTGCCCTCAGGAAGCGTTGAACCTCATCTTTCACCTCATCATCGGAGCAGAATCGCCGTCCAGACAAATGTTCCTTGAGCTTAGGGAACAGGTGGAAATCGCTGGGTGCCAAGTCCGGACTGCAGGGTGGGTGTGCGATGACGTTCCAACCAAATTTTTGCAGGAGATCGACGGTTTAACGGGCGACGTGAGGACGGGCGTTGTCGTGGAGAATGCTTACACCCTTGCTCAACATCCCTCTTCTCTGGTTCTGAATTGCCCTTCTGAGTTTCTTCAATGTTTCACAGTACCTGTCAGCGTTGACTGTTGTCCCAGCAGTCAGAAAGTCGACCAACAGTAGCCCCTTCCTGTCCCAAAACGCAGTTGCCATGACTTTACCGGCAGATTGTGTTTGCTTTTAATTTTCGTGGCTTGGGCGAAGAGGTATGCCGCCACTCGCGTGACTGTTGTTTTGTCTCAGATGTAAAGTGGAATGCCCAGGCTTCGTCCCCCGTGACAATCGAGTCCAAGAAGTTGTCCTTTTCGTCTCCATAGCGGCGAAGAAATTCGCGGGAAGAATCAACCCTTTGCCGTTTGTGGTCTTCTGTCAGCATACGCGGCACCCATTTTGCACACACCCTCCGATATTGCAACTTTTCCGTTAAAATCCTGTGGATGGTGCTTCTGGAAACCTCAGGGACCAAAATGCAGAGGGCATCCAGAGTGATCCTCCGATCTTTACGCATGAGTTCCTCAAATTTCGCGGTTGTCTCCCGTTCCTTTCTTCGTCATGAATTTCAGTACGACCGGCTGTAAGCTCTCTACACCACTTGCGAACGTTTTTGACATCCATGCACGACTGTCCATACACTTCCGTCAATAGTCGGTGAATTTCAACCGGTTTAACCCGTTTTGCGTTCAAAAATCGAATAACTGCGCGCACTTCGCACTTAGCGGTAACGTTCATCGGGAGCTCCATTTCGAATGGCTACCAAGCCAAGACTGAACATCCGAGCGAAGCGCCTGCGTGCTTATATGGTAGCGGAGAAGGCACCACTCACAACAGTGTTGCCAACAACCGTATTAAAACTTTCTCTACGTCCCCAAAGAATAGGAGACCTTTTTTTTGGTATTGCCCTCGTACGTTAAAGTAATAATTTATCAAAATTGGTTCAACAAACGCGTTTGCCATTGTAATAAATTGGTGTTTATTGCATGTTTCACAGTCTTCTTAAGAGAACGACTTACACTACATATGGTCACTGCAACGTCGCTCACAAGCATCAACAGTCGGTTAGTTGAAAGTTGAGATTTTAGTAGCGTATCCAACATTATCTTCAGTACCATGCGCAGATCAACGTGGAGGGGTGAAGCGCGCGGCACGGAGGATAGAATATCAGTATCAAAGCACGCTTATTCATCATTATTCGGCTAGTCGTTGTAAATGCACACATACTTAGAAAATGTCGCATTTAAGTACGTTTCGGATTCCAGATTTATAATACGAAGACAATAGAATTAAAAGTGTAAAGTACGACAACTATCTGACGTATACTAGCAGGTGGAAGTGTGAACGCCACCTAAAAAATACAAAATACTGTCTTGCAATCCGTGTCAAACGATACAGTGAACAATTAATATCTGAATTAGGTGTTTGTTTTATTTTATGTAGCTGGCACTGTAGCTTGCGCTACTTTGCCGGCGCTATTCATAATTGCTACGTCAGTGCACTTTTCTAATATTTTGCTAGCTAATACATACAATGGGAAATGTCACTTCAACAGAATCTAGAATATGTACTATAATATTCAAAATTTAATATCTTCTTTGATCTGTCTTTTCGCGTACACATAACCACAGCTTTTATCATGTTTTCTATGTGGTTACGCACAGTTGGAATGTGATTCTGTAACGCTCTCCGGGATTATATCATCAAATCACAGGCGATTATCATAAACAGTTAAAGCAAACAAATTGCGTTTTGGGCGGCGCTTTATTAATAATAATAAAACAAAAGAATGTAAGAAACAGCAAAAGCAACAAAAGAAAAATTAGTAGAAATGTTTTTCTGGTGTTTCTAAAACAGTGCATACACATAGTAAAACAGTGAATATATGACAAAACCCGAAAAATATTTCTACCAATTTTTCTTTTGTTGCTTTTACTGCTTCTTACATTCTTTTTTTACTTAAGTAAAACAGTGAATAGACTACAAAACCCGAAAAACATTTATACTATGGACTACGGTTGTGAAAGCCTACACTCAAAAGAAAAAATTAAGTTTTTATCATATAATCTACTGTGTGTGCAATTGCATGGAAAAAAATACTTAGGAAATATTACAACAGCGCACTAAATTTTACAATATCCTACCGTATTAAATCAAATATACATTATTTACCGAAAAATAACGCATTAGACATGTACTATACGAACGCTATCGCAAAAGTCGATGCATCTATATAAATCCCAATTCATTGCCTGGATCGTTCGACCGAGCTAAAAACAGAAAACGAAAAAAAAAAAAAAACAAGCGGCCAGCTACCGTGTTTTAGATTCTATTAGGAAGCCGATCGTGCGGCACCTGCTACCGTACGGCCGCATGGGCGATCTCGTTTCAGCGTTATCGCGAAAACGCAGCTATTTGTTCGGTAATTAACGCGATTACCGAACTCGCGCTATCGAATGCGGATGCAGGCGAACGCTCACTCGATTTTTGAGTGCGGATTGCCGTCGATGGATGAATCGATACGTGCAGATGTGTAAGCGCATTTATAGATACATATGTATATACAGTATCGTCCATATTAGTTCGGACACCCAGTAAAATGTTTTTCGCGAAAAATCGAAGTCATCTAAAATATGACAAAACGCGTATGCAACTGAAGATTTTGATGATTAGATTGCGAAAGATTTAATATTCTAAAATTAGCGAAAGATTTAGCAATAGTCATTGCACTTTTCACATGTTTTCTAATTCGGACAATCAAGGCGCCCTCTTCTAAGCAGAGCGAAAGACCAGAGAATGTTGCAGCATTGTGTAGTGCCAACTGTCAAGGAAGAGGTCCTGTACTTGTTTGGGGTTAGTGTTACGTTCTCCTGGTTTGAAGAACAACGCCGCTGTAGTCTGCTCGTAATTTCCTAAATTACTTGACCAATACTTACTTGTAGAGTATGTTCGCTTATTTACTAGAGGAGAGGTTGTACAGTGAAACTCAATGCGCATGCGCAAAAAAATATATTTAGAAATGAAATGGTTACACGGTTTCCACTCTTGCCTATGTACATGTACGATGTACGTAAGATATATAGATTTGCAATAATTGCAGTTATTCGAGCTCTCTTATACATGTAATGTACATTAGCATTTGTGTATGTATTTTCATTGGTAGCAACATAAAGTAATGCCTCAGCATGTACGTTGCAACGCTATGTCTTAATTCTGTTTAAAAGGTTGAACTCTTATATGCTTCCGCTGAAGCTTTGTTAGAGGCATGTACTAATGCCTCTATCTGTTTGCATGCACCACTACCTTTTTATGGGGAGCCAACCCTATTTATTTCTTAAATTTATAAGCGCACCTCGGTGCTATGCTTATTTATATGTCCTTTCCGGGAGCCTAATATACTTTCCTTGTTTTAAATTTGCCTAAGGGACTTGGCCCTGTATTATTAGCATGTATTTGTACTTGACCAAATACGTTTGTTATATTCACATTTATAGGGGAACCCACCCTATCTCTTAGAGCTTGAACGCCTGGTCGAGGGCGACAGTAGCGATAATAGCCGATCTCAATACAAAAGTAATGTCACAGCTACCCAGGCGTTCTCGTTTTGAAATATTACGCTATGTGTAATCTTTAGCTCTGTACTACTGCGCCCCAAAGAAGGGAAAAATCCAGTAACCAGCAAATGTGCGAACTGCGCACCGACAAGTAAAACGGAGCGATGATGCCGACATTACATAAGAAAACTGGTCCGTGACACTCGTCCGCTACGACGAGCAACTAAATGAAAAATTTCTAAGTCCCGATACGACAAGGACCGAACAAACGTACAAAGACAACGGGCGCTGCGGCTGCAACGACCGTCAGCAAGAAGCGGAGTGATCGTACTTGTAGAGGAGGTCTATACATGCGCGCCGACAATCTCACCAAAATAATTTCCGACACAAACTTAACTGAAGACTAAAAATATGTATAGACGACAATGGACACAGTAGCCTCGACGTACGATGATAGAAAATCGAGAATTTATACTTATTAAAAAAATCTATACATGTGGTCCGACGACGTTACCAAATGACTCCCGCCAGAAATAAATGTATAGACAACGTCCTCGACGATTCCCGCCAAAACTAGAAAATCTTAGAAATCTCTAATAATATTACGACGACGTTACTGTACACGTTACGACGAGGCACGAAAGGGGACCGAGAGTGCACGATCGCTAATACCTCGACTGTCGCGCGGGAGACGACTGCCTATGCTTGTGTACCTTAAATTTCAAGAAAACTCCCATTACATATCCGACGACGTTGCAGTGAATGATTTCTAATTAGGCAGTTTTAGCTAGCGTAATGCGAATGGCTGACTTGCATACATATACAATGCGTAATGTACATACATATTAAAATAAAATTGGATATAAGAGAGCAAAATAAATAAATATAAGAATGAAAATAAATAAATATAAAAATGAAAATAAAATAATATTCTAGATGAAAATAATAATGCAAAGAAGATAAAATACATAATAGTAAAAAAAATTTAGAAAATACAAAAAACAATGTTAAGTCCTTAACAGTTAGTTCTTCAACGCCGGTACGCGAGCCATGAAGCGACTCGAAGGTATTTTGCAAAAAGAGGGTTATTTAGGAATACTGCAAGAAAATACAACGTCTTTTTTTTAATACATTCACCCATTTGCAAATAGTCTTAAAAGAACGAGGATCTTCGTCTAATACATTTACCATATCAGCATGAACTTGTTTTGGCGAAAAATACTTCTTTCGCCGATATTTAGTCACGGCGCAAATTTCAATATTGTCTGTTTTTTTAAAGCGCGAAAAGTGCTGTGTTTTGAACGAGTGTGCACAACTAACTACTTGACTAATCGACATGAAGTTTAACACGTACGTCACTGAAACATCAAGCTACGATAACGTCAGAGATTGCTTTCACACAGCGCCAGCGTATAGTGTTAGTTACCGATTTGTTCAGCTTACCCTTGTATCTCTTAAAAACATAGAACATGAGATACCCTGTACATACGCAACGCGTCTGCTTATTTTTGATAATCCATGTAAGAAGAATTCGCGTAGATTACCGATCCATACACGATATGGCCGTATAAATAGCGAAATGAAGAGCGAATAGAGGCAGATGCATAGCGGTGGTGGAATGTACGAGCGCCTAATGGAACTAATGGCGGATTGTGTCGCATGTTTGGATCGTTGACGTGTACATTATCTACCCGGGGGTATGGGACAGAGAACCGACGTGGAGCGGACGATATAAATCACTCATACGATCGGAGTAGCGGTGAAGAGGGAACGGGGGACGATGGTGGAGCGGCGCCGGTTCTCACTTTGCGCTAATCCGCAGTAATTGAGAGGAATGGCGTTCAAATTGCTTGTATCTGTAAAACGGGAGACCTCCATTACGTGCCATTAATGGATTGAGTGGCGGGCTTATATCTAAATGCAACATTGCCGCGTTCCGACGTCGACGTCGGCGTCGATCCATTGTGCCGGCCGTTGCGCGCCGGAACGGCCCGCACTTCGATGACGACGCTCTTGTAGATTGCGACTTAGGTAATGGATAACAGTAGTCGATCTGGTGGCCGGGAGAAGGGTGGGCTAAAAGGATTGTTATGGACGTTACGTCGATAACGTAAATGAATACATACGATTATAACTTTAGTTGCGTATATTAGTGAATGATTGGGATCTCTACGCGTATTAAAGAAGCTTTTATCCATTTTGACTACGCGGAAACGATGATTAATTGATCTCCTTTGCATCTATCAAAGTACTTTAACATATTTATTGAAAAAAGTGAAGTTTAGTTAATCAAAAATATAACGTGTAGAAACTTATTCATGCATAAAGTATTTATTATTATTTTGTTCAGCGTACTTAATGCGTAAAGAGAAACTAACTCACTTAGGTGACATCAAAGGATCCTAAAGAAAAGGAAAATTGGCATGAATATATATTATATGCTGTTAACAAGTATGTAGTTCCAAAATCCCAGGCAAAAACCGAAGCAAAGACTGACAGACAAGCGAGAGAAAATCAGGCATGGGCATAAGTATTGAACACCCAGATTAACTTTGAATTCTTTGAAGAATATCAAGTTAAAATAAATTCAAACAACTTGTATAGGTTTATAATGTTTATTTAAAAAAAAATAATGTTTAATAGGTTCACCTTTTGGCTTAATCACACCGCCCATAAGATTTTTACAGTCTTCGAAACATATGGCACTCCACTCTATGCACAAGCGATTCTTTAACTCTTCAAGATTTTCTAGCAGAACTGAACTCAAAATTTACCACGATCAAGTTTACTATTGAAGAAGAAGTGAACAATCGCCTTCCGTTTCTAGATACTCTAGTCATACGCAACAACAATAAATTAGAAATTGACATCTACAGAAAAGAAACTAATTCCAGATTCATCACGGTTGATTCGCACCATTGCGAACAACAAAAAATGTCCGCTATTAGTTTTCTGGTCAATAGACTCGTCAGATTTCCGCTAAACAAGAGCAGGTACAACAAAGAATTAAAGTATAAAGCTCCAATACAAACAACACATCAGAAATTCCACGACCTTGACATCAACAAACACCGGTAATAAGAAATTTATAACTCTTCCTTTTCACCCAACAGTAAAAGGGTTAAGTAAAATTTTTCTCTTTATATATATTCTTATACCATAGGGTAATTGTAATATTTACTACTTTATGCTCCCTAACGTGTTGGTATTGTTTAGTTTGGATTAGTATATTTATATACACTACTCTCACTGACAGCAAAAATGTTAATAATATTTATTTTTTATGTACAGATACACGTACACGAATAAAAATATATTAAATAAATGTGAAAATTAAAACGTTTAATTTAAATTTTGCTTTCATCTACGTGACCTCCTCTTGATTTAATAATTGCAGCACACAATCGAGGGATTCTCGCAATAAGTTTTGCCAGAGTTTCTTGTGTTATTGAGGTCCAACTCGATTGCAATTTGTTCCACACGTCAGTAGCTGATGTCGGAGCCGATTTCCGTACTTCCCGATCTAGTTCTTCCCATAGTAACTCGATTGGATTCAAGTCGGCGCTCTGGGGAGGCCATTCCATAATTTTGAGAGTTCCTTCCTCTTTCAAATGGCGTAAATAGTCTTTACATAATTTAGAGGAATGTTTTGGTTCATTATCTGGAAGATAAAATGTTGACCCAAAAGTCGAATTCCGGAAGGTATTGCGTGGCTCTCCAAAATTTCGCGGTAGCCTCCTTTTCTTAATATACCGTCAATTTTCACAATGTCCCCTACACTAGTGCCAGCAAAACAGCCCCAAATAACGATAGAACCTCCACCATTCTTCACGGTACCAGCAATACACTCTTCTCTGGCACGTTCACCCACAGATATTCTTACGAATATGCGTCTGCGGGTTCCAAACAGCTCAAATTTGGACTCATCCGTCCATTGGACGTTGTTCCACTCTTCTATGGTCCAGTGTTGGTGTTCACGAGCCCATTTAAGTCGCTTTTGCTTGTTTTGTTTGCGTAGTAATGCCCTTTTCATCGCAATACGTCCAGGAAGCCCGGCTTTCTGTAGGCGACGTTTGACTGTAGAAACACTGACTAGTTTTTGGCGATCAACATTTAATTCTGCGGTGATTTCCGGGGCTGTTCTGCGTCTATTTAACTTGCTGGTAACCACTATTCTGCGATCATCTGCAGATGTTGTCGCTTTTGGCCTTCCACTACGTCTTTAAGAAAACTGCCAGTTTCCCTATATTTTTTTACGTTATAGTCAACCGTAGCGTGGTGTATTTTCAAATTTTTGGCAATCTGTCGATTACTTATGCCACTTTTATGGTAAGCTATTATAAGCGCACGTGTTTCCGTACTAATTTCTCTTCGCGGAGGCATTTTAAAAAATTGTCACACGATATTTCGCTCACGACGTGAATAGAGTAAATACCAGACTGCAACTGACCATAGGTTACAGGTTTCACTATAATCTTCTAGGAAGGTAATTTAAACATTATTACCTACAATCTAACAGATGACCAAATTTACCCAGTAAATTCAGAGGGATTGTTATTGTAATTGCACCGCAATAAACAGTTTATGGTAATCCGACCAAGTGCAGGTAAATGATAGTAAACCTTATGCGATTTCATTTTATTATAATGTTCTTTTTGATAAACATAATACTATATGAATAATCCATAAAAACAGGGGTGCCTAAGCACTTTTGAGCAGTAGTGTATGTATGTATATGAATTGCCGTTTACTTGCTGTTATGTATGTTGTAATTTCCTGTAATTCTTTGTTATAACCTGTTAGAAATAAATCACTATTGTTATTATTATTTTTATTAAGAGAATTTTAACAATGTTCTCAAGAAATCGGCCTTTTTTAGATCATCACGTGAAGAATTTTACATCGTGTTCTTCACCTGAAGACTTATAAACTTCCTGGCGTGGCATATGGGCTCGTGGAGTAGTGGGGCCTAATTTTTCCGACGATTCAGGGTAAAATAACTTTATTACTGTTAATGGCGAGTACTGCAGAAATATGATAACAGAATATTTCTGGCCGCAACTGTTAACTATTGACCTAAACAATTTTCTTTCAATAAGACTCTGTAACATGTCACATATCTAATGTTATCATTGGATTGTCACAAGAATAATTTCCTGGACAAGTTGTTTGGAGAAATCTTAATCTTACCCTTGGACTTTTCTCTAGCGAACTATATTAAGTCTCAACTCTACAAGAATAAGCGACAAAGATTCCGTTTATTCTTATCGTCCATTCAATATACTCGTCTTATTTGAATTCTCCCGGCATAAAATGAAAATGTATTCGCGTACATCAATTAAACGACGAATTCAACTTCTTTGCCTTCTGCTGAAACGTTTAACTTTGCCATCCGACAACCAAAAAAAGGAGGGAAACGACAAATATCTCGCTGCGGCAAATAGTACCAACAGCAACGGCGATTCTGACGGCCGACGCAGATGCCATTAACATTAGGAACGCGTGTTATAAGAATTACAAATTAGCGGTCGGCGAGAAATGAGATACTGCGCCGATGCTAAAACGGGAATGATCGCATATTAGGTACACAAGGCGCGTTAGTAATTTTTTTACAGTATCTGTCGGCCGTACGGCTTCACGCGCTGATGCAGGGCTCGATTTTTATGCGAAACTAAATTAAATTTGACTGCGGAGCGTCGGCTTCATAAAGGGCCGTAATAAAGAAGAACGTTCTGCGATTTTATGGTAAGCAACGGCAAAATTATAACTAAAATTTCAATTTGGGGCCGTGGCTTCTCTCGGGGCACAATTAAAGTAAAATATAGATTTGGAGTATCTGGATCTATTACAAAAACGCTGGTTTACTGTAATGATGTTAATGTTCCTAATATATGTATATATACAGTGAAATTCCCCTTCGCGGACACCCCTCTTACACGAACACCTCCCTTAAACGGACAGTTTCTCATGGTCCCGACCGGTTCTCATATAATTTCCATTGTATTAACTCTTTCTTGGACGGACATTCTCTTGAATGGACGCGGACACGAGAAAATGTTCTCTTAACCGGACAAAAAATAAAATAAAAAGAAACGCCTTATGTTATTTCTATATCGAGAGTATTGCTATTGCATTTCTTAAACGCGCCGCGCGCCAATTTCGCTGGGACTTCCCCGAGTAAACCGGAGATTTACCGACCTTAATTTCTCGGTACAAACGCAGCCTATGTCGCGCATTTCTGCCTGGCGTGAATTAGGGACTTCCCCAAGTTGGTCAGGAATTTACCGTTCTTATTCTTTGAGTGTACGCTTTCGATTGAATCTGCTTTCAATATTAGTCCGATATCTATGCGGAAAAGACACAGTGAGCGACACATTCATTGTAGAAATGGCTCTAAATAGAAAAATTCTCACGCTTAAACAAAAAATTGAGATTGTTGAAGTTTACAATAAAGAGAAATTAAGTGTAAGGAACTTATCCAAACGTTTTAATATTGGAAAAACACAAGCTGAAGATATAACTAAACATAAAGAAATGCTTCTGAACAAATGGATGTCGAACAGCAATTTGAATGAAAAAAGAACCTTTTTGACGGGTGATAGTACTAAAATTGACAAATTGTGTTCTGACTGGTTTACAGCAGGTCGGCATAAGGGGATTCCTTTAACAGGTATGCATATGATTTCTTTAGATAAGGTTTTCTTGTATTAATGCGTTGATTTTCTTTTCATATTAAATTCTAAAATAGATAAAAAAAGTGAGATTACCAATAAGTTTGTCGTGATAAAAACGCAGAAAACCTTTTTTTTAGGTCCGCTAATAGGAGGTAAAGCAAGAGAAATAGCCGCTTCTTTGGGACATTCTACATTCAGTGCTTCGTCGGGTTGGCTCAATAAATTTAGAATCCGCCACAATATAAGTTGTAAAGCGATTTCGGGAGAAGGAGCTTCGGTTAATGCTGAAGATGTTTCATCGTTTTAAAAAAATGTCCTTCTTTGATTAAGGGATATTCACCGATGAGACAGGCTCTACCCGACAAAACGCTCACATTAAAAAAAGGAAAAATGTGTTGGGGGTAAGTATCCCAAGGAGAGGTTTACAATTTGGATTGTGCAAATATGGCGGGTGAAAAAGAAAAACTCCTAGTCATTGGTAGGGCAGCTAAACCCAGAGCTTTTAAAAACATTAATATAAATAACCTGCCTGTAACTTGGAAATACAGTAAGAAACCTTGGATGACAGGACAAATTATGACAGAGTGGTTGCAAGATCTAGATTGGGAAATGGCTAAAGAAAAAAGAAACATTTTGTTATCTTTAGACAATGCGGGATCTCATCCGAAAGACGTTCGCTTAAATAATATAAAAATATTATTTTTACCCCTTAATTGTACATCAGCTTGTCAACCACTTGACCAGGGAATTATAAAGAATTTTGAAACTTATTACCGAAGTCTAATACTCAAACATCTGCTAGTAAACATTGAAACTGCTAGTACAGCTTTTGAGTTAATAAAGGAAAGTACACCACTGGATGCAATTTATTTGGCAAAAACCGTTTGGGACCAAGTAACCAAAGAGACAGTTCAAAATTGCTTCCGCAAAGCAGGATTTAATCATGTAAATATGCAAAGTGAAGTCCAGTTAACTGAGGCTGATACATCTGACCTAGAAGGTGATTTGCCTATTAGTGTACTTTCAGATATCCTCAAAAATAAGAATTTATTGAAATTGACGGATAGTGAAAACCTTAATAATTTTTTGAACGTAGATGAAGATTTGTCTGTTGAAGATTCAGATTTAGAACTAGAAATTGCAAATCCAGTTGAAATACAAGAACTTTCGGAAGGTTCTGATGTCGATGAGGTTCCAGTGCCAACAGAAGCTATCCCAAATTCTGGTAAAGCTATTACCCTGACCAAGCAGCTCAAAAGTTTTGTCGAAAATCACGGGGATACAGAGCCTTTGGAGCTTCTTTCTAAATTACAAATACGCTTTCAAGATGCCATTTTAAAGAGGAAGACAAACAACAATATATGAATTTTTGCGTCCTTAAAGTGACTATTCATTTCATCGTTTTGTATTACATACTACATCTATGTATCTATGTACATATATTATACTTTGTATGTATATATCTAAAGGAAATAAACTTTTTTCTTCTTAAGTTTAAAGTTTCTTATTTATTTTGAAAACATTTATATACATATACGATTTAAATGTCCGAGTTTCTTTAACATATTCACTTTCGTTAAAACACGATTTTTGTTGTATCTACTACATATTTCTTTTATGCGGACACCTTTCCTGAACGGACATCTTCAGTTGGTCCCGTTGGTGTCCGTTCAAGGGAGATTTCACTATATATATATATATATATATATATATATATATATATATATATATATATATATATATATACATATATATATATATATATATATATATATATATATATATGTATATATACTGTGTACGTCCTGACATTTCGATGTAATCGCATACATCTTCTTGAGGTCGACTGCATATATATATAGATATATATCTCAGAAAATCCTTTCACCTTTTACCCATAAATGTGTCGGATGAGTAAATTTCTACTCTTAACTATAAACAAATTTCTTCCATAATTTTCTCCTACTGGTCAAAATTTTAGCTTCTCTCCAGTTTTTCCCTCTCTTCTAGATGCTGTGTCCAGTTGTGACGTTGTTCTAACGATTTCAATATACAGAAATATGATTTCCTGGATTAAAAAGGATTTAATTAGGCTACGTAATTTATTTTCGCGTAAACAAAAGGGGAAATTGTCGAGATTTACGGCACCCTGTATACGCAACACTTGTACCAAACAATGATAACGAAGGGAGACGGTACAACTAACGAGAGGGTGAACCTGTTTGTTCCTATAATATTCCCTTAATTACCGTGCATAGTCCGTAATATGTATGTACGCCTCATCTCCGGAAGCCTGTGCTCCTACTCGTACTCGGACGTATATCCAAGCGCGCCCCTGTGTGAGTGCAGTACGTTTCTGGGCTGGCATTTAATTAGCTAATTAGCGTAATTAGTTAAACTTAACTTCATGCGAACAGACAAGAATTCGAGCCGGTTCACGGTTGTCTGTGCAGGTCCTACCCTTCCCCACCCCTCCGCACCCCGGCTTTGCACGTTTCGCTTATGTATCGCGAATCGTAACGGATATTATAACAGGACGCTCGAGTAACGAGCATCGGGCGCTGGAATCGGGAGGGGTTGATTTAATGAGATACGAATTATACCTACGACAAGCTACCCTCGTCCTTTTCTTCGAAGGAGCCGCGCAACGCCGCCACCATTCGAAATTGTTTAATTAAATTAAACTGGTTGTTGTCGTCTCTCCTTTTCATTCTTTCCGTCGGCGATCTCGCTCGGTTACGTACGTACACCCGCACGCTAGCACCGTTAGATATGCTCGTATACGACGAACACATGAACGTTTTAATATCATCATCCATCGGATTCGCGTGGCCGCTTGTAAAATTTTAATTAAAATGCGCACGCCATAAAACCAATTAGGGTTGGCGACGGGGTGAAGGGCGGTGGAAAGGTGTCGGGAAGTCGGAAGCGTGGAGGACGATCGCGTATTGTATCGCGCGGTGGCGGTTGTTGTTATTTCGGGCATTGGATGGGGAAAGGTTGTGGATAATTGCTTTTGGAAGGTGAGCTAATACGTATTATGATGACGAGAAGTTAATAAAAAATAATTTGCATTATCTTTCATGAACCAGAGCATAGCTCAAGGGTTTCTTATCAAAGTGAAACAAGAATTATTAAACCACAACACTTTTTATTTTTCTTAAGACCTTTTGTTAAAAAGGCCGTTGAATGTAAGCAAATTACTAATGAAAGATACAGCGAACAATCAGACAATAAGACGAGAGCTGTACGGAAAAATGGTAAACAGTGAAACGAAAAGGAAAACACTACCAAAATATCTACAGTCCCTGTTCAATTTATCAGGGTCACTTGCTAACATAGCGATTTTGTTAAAATATATGATGAAAAACGTATTGCACAAGCTTAAGTTTCTCCAGAACTGTTTATAAACATCCTCACAACTAATATTTTGTAATGCTTCCTTATTCTTTTTGGCATACTGTCTATACAAGAGTTAATGGTAGGTCGAATCGTAGCGCCAGTTTGCTCTTTCATAGAGTTTCTTCTCGAATACAAGCGTAATTTTAGAACACTTCACACGTTCCTAATTGCATTGAGGTAGGAAGAATTTCCCGGTTAATGTAACACTGGCAGAGTATGCATTTCCAAAAAACTTAGAATGGATTTGGCCACGAATGTTCAACGGCCTTCATTCGATTCTAAATCATTAATATATTGTATCAAGAGATCCCCCAATACACGCTCATATTAGTGTTGATTCATGGTGCCTTGGCAAAAATGCAGTGGTACAGGACCTTCGACTAATATACAGGACCATACCATAATTGACGGAGGGTGTTTCACCGTTTTTAGTCAGTAGCTTCACCAAACCGTTCAGATTTACGTCGTCTAACAAATTGAGCTCTTTTGTTGCGAACAGCCAGTCGTCGCTGGGAGCCAAATCTGGCGAATACCGTGGATGTGGGAGCAATTCGAAGTTCAATTCATGTAGTTTTGCCATTGTTTTGATTGACTTGTGACACGGTGCGTTGTCTTGATGAAACAAATTTTTTTTTGGCATATGCGGTCGTTTCTTTGCAATTTCGGCCTTCAAACGCTCCGATAACGCTATATAATATTCACTGTTGATGGTATTTCCTTTCTCAAGATAGTCGATGAATATTACACCACGCACATCCCAAAATACCGAGGCCATAACTTTTCCAACCGATTGTTGTGCTAATTTTTCTTGCATTTGTTTTTCTTTGTGGTTCAACATTAACTTCGATGCATAATTTGTCGAAAATATTAAGAAAACCAAATATTTTCTTCAAAAGTTCATATGGAGCTACAGCAATGTCACTGAGTGTATATATTCTTGAGTAAAGAATAACTTTCTTGTGTACAAGAAGCAGCCCCTCTACCTTTGAACTGAGTAGCATAAAAAGTTCGCTATTAAAAACGGAAGGGACTGGAATTTATTGCTACCATAAACTGCAGATTGTGTCTGGTGATGAATTGAAAATCGAATGTTCAAAGAAGGTTGTATAGCGAAAATGACCAAACTAATTTGACTAGAAATATTTTCGGTGAACGCGTTAGAGAATACACTAACGAAAGTTTGAACAGTTTGATAGGCGGGGTTCAAGGCTCCATGATGCTTCCGAAACAAGACAGGTGTTAAACGAATCCATTCCATTTACCCTGAAAACGTTACAAAGTATAAGATTACGTGTCAATAAAGTATATGGAAGCGTTATTACAAAACGAAAAATTAACCGGGTCGCAATTAGCCGGGTATTCGCTTCGAAGAAATACACTCCCTAGAATACCGCTTGTAAAATATTCCAATTCGAACTTTCGGAAATGCATTAAGCTTTACGAACGTTACATTTGCATGATTACAGCTCCACGTACACATATATTACGTATACCTGCGTATTCCAATACGTACGTACGTACAGAGGTGCGCATTCCGACGAAGGGCAATTAAACGCCGGCACCTTGACGGTTGATGGGGGATCTGGCGATAATGGCCGCGCCATAATTACTATGCCCGGCTCGAAGTTCATACTTCGCGTTGACAGTGCTGTTGCCGCCGCATGCGAAACGAGATGAAAAGAAAGTTGAAACGAGAAAGGAAGAGGATGGATTCAGATTAATTGAAACGAATTTCTGTATTAGCTGAAAACTGCCTTAATAACATGGCGCACGAAGGTAGACGACCGCTATGGAAATTTATACGATGTTTCCACATGAACATCGAATTGAAATTAAGTCAAGCAGGGTTGATTTCAATATGTTTTTACAGTTTTCTTACGTTATTCACACGTCCACTCCAAACGAAAAGAAACAAGAATTCCTGGTATGATGAGATTTCGCGCACTAGAGTTAAGTAATTCTTTTCAGATAATAGAAGCGTTTGCTGAATATTTTAGCAGTGTATATACAATATCTCAAACCGACGAAAGTGATATTAACCAATGTTCTAATACTAACACATGGGCTGAAAAGTCCCGGGCCTAACAAAGAAAACCCGGGTTTTTGGTTCAAAATTAGCTCTATTCATCAACGTAATCTCTATCAATAACAACGCAATCATTCCAGCGCCGCTCTAACATTTCAATACCACTTTTGTAGAACGATTTATCTTTTACCTCAAAATAGGCCGCAGTTTCAGCGCTAACCTCTTCATTCGTGCGAAATATCTTACCGGCGAGCATTTTTTTGAGGTCTGCGAACAGCCAGTAGTCGCTGGGAGCCAAATCTGGCGAATACGGTGGATGTGGGAGCAATTCGAAGTTCAATTCATGTAGTTTTGCCATTGTTTTGATTGACTTGTGACACGGTGCGTTGTCTTGATGAAACAAAATTTGTTTCTTTGCCATATGCGGTCGTTTCTTTGCAATTTCGGCGTTCAAACGCTCCAATAACGCTATATAATATTCACTGTTGATGGTATTTCCTTTCTCAAGATAGTCGATGAATATTACACCACGCACAACCCAAAATACCGAGGCCATAACCTTTCCAGCCGATTGTTGTGCTTTCGGTTCACCAGTTGCTGTCCACTCAGAGTGAAGTGATGGATCCATATTTCATCCATTGTCACATATCGACGCAAAAATTCCGGTTTGTTACGTTTAAACATGGCCAAACACTGCTCAGAATCATCAACACGTTCTTGTTTTTGGTCAACAGTGAGCAAACGCGGCACCCACTTTGAACAGAGCTTTCTCATAGTCAAATGCTCATGCAATATAAAGCCAATACGTTCTTTTGATATCTTTACGATGTCAGCTAACTCACGCAACTTCACTTTTCGATCATTCAAAACGATTTTGTGGATTTTTTTATGTTTTCTGGTGTTACCGCCTCATTTGGACGTCCACTGCGTTCTGCATCATCGGTGTCTCTACGACCACGTTTGAAGTCAGCAAACCAACATTTTATTGTTGTTTCTGATGGAGCGGAGTTCCCATAACACTTTTCAAGCCATTGCTTCGCTTGAACGGTATTTTTCCCATCAAGAAGCAGTGTAAAATTAAAACACGAAATTGTTTTTGATCCATTGTTTTGAAAATAACAAAAGTTGCGTGACTGTTAGCACAATAACTCACAAACTAATGAATAGAATATCATGAAATTTTAACAGCTGTCTTTTGAAGGTTAGTACTAACTGAGAGAAAGGTGACTGCAATAAAACTAGCGTCATCCATGTGTTAGGCCCGGGACTTTTCAGCCCATGTGTTACGTTGAACCTTAACTTAACTTCTATTAGTGCTGGTGAGATCTTGAAGGCATTGAAAAAATCAAAAAACAGCATTGTGAGTAGTGGTGCGATTTCAGTTGTTGAGCCACTTCATTGTTTATTTAATATGATCTTGCAACAATCACAGTTTCCAATAATCTGGAAGACGTCGGGGTTTCGCGCAGTTTTTAAAAATGGTGTTCGTCAAGGCATTACTAATTATCGACCAATTTCAATTATGAAGTCGTGATTAAAAACCTGCTGTAATTCATCGCAGCATTTTCTGGCTTAGCGCTGAGATTTCTTGAGTACTGTTGGCTTTTAAAGCTTGCTACGTTCGAAGTATAGTTTGGAAAATCCGATCCTCGAAATAACCCCGTAGAAGAAAATCAGAGCTGGTCAAATCCAGTGATGAAGTCGTCCTCGGCTACTAAGTCGGTCAGGACACATGCTTGTCAGAACAGCCATACAAATTCACGCAGTGTGGTTTATTGCTTCATCGTCCTGGAACCATAAGTGCTTGTGTTGCAATTTAGTAACATCTCCAAATACCATTACAGTCACTGCACGGTCATTTTCCTCGAAAAAGTACGGGCCTAGTATTCCGGATGCAACAATACCGCACCACGCGGTAACTTTTCCTAAATTCAAGGATAGTCCGTGAACTTGAGGTTGTGCGGCAGCTGAGTACCCAAAATTGTTGAATAGTTGCGTTGCAACGTTTCTGTTGCCCTCACATGCGCATTCATTTTCAGCTTTTCTCAGATCTTCAATCAACCAGACAATTTGGAAGTATGATGCCGTTGGTATGTGGTATACCACTGCCTGGTTCACCCTTTGAAATTCAAAAACAATGTGCCATCTTTGGAAATTATATCTCTTTGAATTAGGATACAATTAATTTATTTAAGCGCAGAAAATTTTCAATAAGTCAATTTGATGATGTTATTTCAAGTATATATTGTTGTTGAGACGCTCTCCTACCTAACGTGTACTAAATTTATTTGTCTCGAGGTTGGAGTACACAGCAACACGCTCTTGATGTTTTCAAATACTGTAAATAAATCTGCTAGTTCTACCATCATTTTTATGTTACGAAAATTTAGAATACTATGCTAGCTTCTTGGTAAATAACATTTTTCACACAATCATCTTGGAAATAATTTTGAGAACTTTTAATATAAATTATATCTTTTAAAAATACGATAGTGGGGTTTACGTGAAGAAAAACATAAAAACATTATACCGTGAAAAGAAATCCACAAAATTCATAAAGATACGTGTTTAAAATGAAATTAGATAACTATCTTATCTCCAACAACAACAAAACGTAAACAAACGCAAATTCATTACAAATGTTAAAAAAATATAAATAAAAAATATAAATTTCATATATGTATGTGCTAGGGAATATCATTATAGTATGTTTAAATCGTATGTTTTGCTTTCATGCTAATGGCCAGGGAGTTCTACAGTACGTGGTAACAACATGAGTTGATATATGATATCCCACGATACCTCTATGCCAAAATTCCACAAACCAAACACTGTTCCTGGACGATGCTTCTATAATGCTACTGTTCTTTAAAACTATATACTGAAACACCTTTATTTATTATTATGATCTGTCAGCCTATCAGCTAATATCTTCGGCGCTGTTATCCTCTAGTTTAATCTCTTGTTCATCGAGTGAGCTTGTGGTAAACCCTGTCCAACTTAAAACAATTAAACTTTACTTAAAAGTAAAAAAAGTAGATGCATTTTACTTTAACTTAAATCCATAGTTCTTTAACTTTGTATAGTAACATCAATTTCATGATCTACTTATAGATTTTCGGGTCTTATATTCAACGCTGGTGTCGCGTACAAACTTTAACTATCCGCTAGGAAGAAATGTCCATCTTCCCAGTACTACCCATCCTCCTAGCTATCAAAGGAATGAAACGAACCGCTCACATACGAACCGGTACTCATATCTACACACGTACACGCGGAACGTGCAAGGCCAGAACAGTGGTGCCACCGACCGGGTGATCGATCTCGAAATTGGAATGGCCAGTCCCTTCGATCAGATATACCTCTCCGGCTTCGCACCCATACAATCGCGCAGTTGACAAGCTCATTCACGTACGGGACCCGTACGAATTGCGCGGCGCGCGTATGCGGAAAGAACCGGCCGATATGGACGTGTATAAGGGGAAAGTAAGAGCGCGACCGAACGGTCGGTGTAACGCGCCAGAGAGAGACTTTATTTAATTTACTCCGAGGGTGACGTATGAGCTTTGGCCGAAATGAGTTCCGAACGTTTTCTGGTGCCGTCGTCGTCGCCTCATCCTCCGGAATTCGCTCCTGCCCATCAGGGCGGCGCTGCCGCAACGTCCGGCGGCATTAACTCGCGCGCCCCGACCGGCTTCTCTCACATAAATTGGACCGGGGTTTCTTCGGGCGTGTCACCGGCGTCTCACTTTAAATAATTAAATGTCAAAGTGGTGTAATCCCGTAATGAACAGAAAAGGAGCGCTGCCGCCGCTACCGTTCCTCTTTTCTAATGCTGTTGATGCTACTGCAAGGTCTCATCCGCTAAAAATAAGTACGTTGTTCGAAATTTATCGCTATAAGGTGTCCTTCCGGAAACAGTAACTACTAATATCTGGAAAGGTATAAGTTGCTAATGTATCTTTTCAATTCAATATCGATATTTACAGTTATTGGTTTTCGTCTCAATGTAATAAAGAAGAGAAAACATTATTTGTCTGACAATTGCTGGTGTTCCAAAGCATTTCTTCTTGTCGCTACAAGATCCGTTTTGGATGATCTGTCGTAGATAAGCTCTGATCCTCCCTAACAAAACCATTTCTACTCTACTGGTTAGTAATTGTTCGTCTTCCGAGTTCAGTATTATCGAATTGTCTCCACCACCACCGTACAGACGTATCCTAGGATGAAGACTTAGACGATGTCATTCTGTCTACCGACGATCGAATTAGGGGGTTTAGGGTGCGAAATCGAAATATAGAAATGTAGGGATTTTAATGATCGACATTTTAAATCACCCCCAATTATATATAACATATCTATAATTCTAGCAAAGGACTCGTCGAATGTTAGGGGAGGAAAGAGATTTGCCTCAAATAAGGAGGTCATCGCCGCTACAGACATAGAGATCCATCTTATCATGACCGTTTCTGACTTCCCTTTGAATATACACATGTTTCATCGAGGAAAACTACTTCTCTCTAGGAGAGATGCTTTTGTTTTCAGTATATTTTCGAAAAAAGTACTTCGCGTACATACAATTTCTATACGCTCAGCTAATGCTCGCTATTTTCATCTGTTTAAAAATTAAAATCCTGGTCTCTTAAAAGGATTGCTAAAAAGAACTTGCTATTGTGTATAATTTGCTTCATTTACGACTCCGCATTTGGTGCGTTTAAGGTAGCTTGTTTACCTAAAAAGGTATAGTAATATATAAGAATTATTTGGGTATGTGATTTTCTTAGGGTTCTTGTGTATATTATGAAGAATATTTCATTTCATTTTAAATGGTTCTGACAAATCACGTGTTATGTGTTTGAGGTCGGATTTTCACTAGTGAACTTAAAGCAAGCTTTTACTCCTTTCTCTTACTGATGGAATACAGAGTTTCCGGGAAATTCCTAACACAGCAACTATTCTGTAAACAGAAAAAAATGATACCTAGTACTAATAATAATAATAATAATAATAATCCTTTATTGCCCAACAGCCCAGGGGCCAATTACAGGACAAATTACAATACAATTCTTATATAAAATAAAATAAAATAATTCAAATCGTGTTGCCTACAATAATAATACAATAATAATGAAACAAAAAAAAGAAAGACTCACAAAAATGGCTCTAGATCCCGTTTGTTTGCGTTCCTCACCATGTGACTGAGAGGTGCCTTAAGCAAAATGTTGGTATTAGCTCTAGGTACTTGAAATGTATTAAAGTAGCGAGTATGATGAGTAGGTACGGTAAAGTTTATTTGCGCCAGAAGGGCTGGCGAGTCGACAGTATTTTTTAGGATCCTGCAAAGAAACTCCACACTGTTACGCTCGCGGCGGTCAGCAAGAGATAGAAAACCATGCTCAACAAGTAAGCTATAATACTCGATACCTCTTGCAGGATACACGTTGTCCATTCGAAAGGAGAGATATTTTAGAAATTTCTTTTGAACCCGTTCGATCATAAGCTCTTGGTGTAAATAACGGGGATACCAAACAATGGAGGCGTATTCAAGCTTAGAACGAACGTAGGCATAATATAAACGTTTCATTACACCTAAGTCTGAGAAATGCCTGCAAGAACGCATGACAAAACCGAGAGTTTTGGAAGCAGATGAACACATGGACGAAATATGTTCCGTAAATGACAGTCTATTATCAAACAAAACACCAAGATCCAAAGTTTTGATATTGCGTGGTATGGCTGCATCATTAATTTGGTAGTTATAGTATAAAGTAGTGTGAGTGTTATTGTAGGAAACCACAGTACACTTGTTGATGTTCAGAGGAGATAATTGACCTTGCTCCAAGTATTAATGCGAAGAAGATTGTCTTGTAAATGTTTACAATCGAAAATGCTACCAACAGTATTAAATATCTTTACGTCATCTGCGTATGCTAAGACGTGACACGTAAACAGAGATAGTAAATCATTTATATAAAAATTGAAGAGAAGTGGTCCAAGATTTGAACCTTGAGGAACACCTGATGTTGGAGAAAACGGCGTAGAGGAATAACCATTGTAGCAGACATAACACTTCCTTCCAGTAAGGTAAGACTCAATCAACGTCAGAAACCCACACCAAAACCAAATTTGTCCATTTTTTGTAGTAGCATCTCGTGGTTAATGCAGTCGAAAGCTTTAGAAAAATCTACGTAAATAACATCCACCTGCTTTCGCTTATCAAGCGCTTCACCAAGATATTGGCCAATGCATGCTAAATTAGTGATCGTCGACCTACCTGCAACAAAACCGTGCTGATGCTCAGATATGAAAGGAGTTATGCAGGCAGATATTTCTTTGTAAAGCAAATGTTCAAATACCTTAGCGAAATTGGGCAGTATACTTATAGGCCTATAATCAGCAATGTTAGATCGGTTTCCTTTCTTAAATACGGGGGTAATTCTAATAAAGTATGTAATGCATTAGTACATCTTGTACTGCATCATCAGGTAGTAATGATCCACGGATCTTCTTTTCACGTGTAATTCTCTATAAACATGATTAAATTAGAGTAACAAAAAGCAAGAAAATAATAGAAATTTACCTAAATTCTCAAAAATCAATGCAATAGCTCTTAAAGGAACAGATTTTTCAAATGATGTGGTAAAATAACAGAAATAGACACAACAGGTTCAGATGCAAAATTCAACCGATCATAGCAGTTCATACGTGGCAACATTTAATAATATTTTAGTATATGTTTCGACGTAAATACGGAGTAACGTTTGTAAATATGTTTTCATCTCATGTTTTCATATGGAAACTATACGAGATAAGTTATATGAAGTAATACAACATTTGAACCGATATTGTAATCGTTCCTTGTAGGTGTCATGCAGATTTCCTTAAGGTTTTGGGGTCTGCTTGGCATCAAATTGCTTTAGAATTGAAAGACAAAAACATGACAAAATTCATTAACGACTGCGAATTACTTGCTAGAAAAGACAGAAATATCATTCACTATATATGTATTGTGGAAGAAAATTAAAACAAGGAAACACATCAGACTCACACAAAACAAAACAAAAAACCGACGATGTATTGCAAAGAATTTCTTCAAAAGACGAAAATTTCTAATTATTATGATGACTTTCGGTCGTCTACCATCTCTCCCCCTTCCCCCAAACCCGTACCCTTTTTCCCAGTGACGTTCGAATATGCAGTCATCTCTTTGTTTCGACCGGAACGAAGATCTATACACACGTATTTGTTCGCGTATATATAGAGTCATTACTGCAGCTAGAGGTAATAGTACTGAGAGGACGCAATATTTCGCTTCTATTACACACCTACCGCACACCTCTTCCCCTTTCCCTTGTTATTCAGTCGGTCGGCATGTTCATCATCTGAGGCTCCTGCACTTGTCAGTAATTTAGCCCAAGTATTTCCTTCTTCTCAGCTTCTCTGCGATGCTGCCACTTCTCTCTTCCATCCCGCAGGTCCCCCGCCCACGTCACTCTCCCGCTGCCGCTCTTCCCGTATTCTCACTCTCGAGCTTCGATGCCGGCGTTTCCGGTGCCTCTCCGACATCCCGTTTGGAATTACTTTGAGTAGGATGTTAATTAAAACGGAGGGACGGTGACGACGATATGCAAGTGCAAACCGGTGTTATAGTACAATCCGTTTATCATACGCATTAGGTGAGGGCGAAAAAATGAAGTTCCATTTATAGTTCTTTAAAAATAAGTTGTTAATAATTTTAGTGAGCTCTGTATTGTGGTAGAAATGCGTAGATTCATTCAGACACATTATCTTGTATAGTAGCGAAGTTTTAAATGGTATGTCCCTCCAGAAAAACTGTATATTATAATAGAACAAACTACAAAATACATAGTATAAACTATAATAATTGGAAACACTAAAAACAGGGAACGCTATATGAGAGGTGTTTCCAAAGGTTTGGGAATTTATCTATTATTTGTTATTTTGCCAATTTTCATTAATATTGCAACAACGATAAACTACTTTTTTTTTCTGTATTCCTGTTCGGATACAACCGAACGTGTTTCTATTTTGCATTTTACATATCTAATATCTTCCTAATGTTAGAATTCATTTATTTGTACTTCGCATTCATGTCTAACCTTCATTCGTTTTGTATAGACATACTTAGTATATCATTTCCTGTTTTAACCAAATCTATATGTAATTTCTATATATTCAGTATTGCTTAAGTTTAGATAGAAAATGTTGACATAAGGAAATCCCGGCAATTATCCTAAATTAAGACTCTATTCATTACCATTATGCTAATTATTAGTCTCGACAAAGAGAGGCAAGCTTCAGTGCGGTGCGGATAATAACATGGAGGCGCCGAGCTGCCGTTTCACGTGGCAAATAATACAGCAAACAATGAATATTTGCCGAAATGAATCACGACCGTGCAAGAAAAATTTCTATTACTACAGTTAAAAGATGATTAAAAGCTACAAATTTTCACGGCAGCATTGCAGTAGAAAAAAAGCCTACTTCGGAAACAGGCAGAAACGGCTCAGTGGACAGGAGCGCATCGAAATTAAACAGTGGATGATTGAAAAAGGGTGCTATGGACTTATGAGTCAAAGTTTGAGGTGTTCGGACAATCAAGGGGCGTTCTTGTAAGAAGAGCGAAAGGCCAAAGAATGTTGCAGGATTGTGTAGTGCCAACTGTCAAACAAGGAAGAGGTTCAGTGCTTGTTTGGTGTTGTTTTTCCTACGTCGGAACAGGAGACTTGAAGCGAATCGAAGGCATTTTGCGAAAAGAATACCGAAGAAAATGCAATACCATCGGGGCAACGACTACGGAAACGTGAACCAAATTTTGAAGAATATTCAAAATGATACCCCTTACATTTTTTTGCGAAAAATATACCAAAATGCGTATGCAACTGAAGATTTTGATGATTAGATTGTAGAAAAATTATGCATCATGGCGAAATATTTAATATTCTAAAATTAGAGAAGGATTTAGCAATAGCCATTACACCTTTCACATGTTTTCAAATCTTTAGAAACGAATACCATCTAGATTAGTCCTCTTGTTCCAATTTTGGTTTTGGAATCGCATTCTGTATGATTAAAGATAGCATTCGGTGAGCCTTGAACCAAATCCAAGATGGGCGAAATTTTGACGAATTTCCAGAGGGGTACCCCTTATGTCTTCTGCGAAAAATCGAAGTCATGTAAAATATGTCAAAATGCGTGTGTAACTGGAGATTTTGATTATTAGATTTAATGATTTCATAAATGCGAAACGATATCGAAATACCCACGCCAACGATGAGCGCATAAAATTGCTAAACAAGTGAAATAAGACAGCACCGAAAATCGCCGCCGAAATGAATCGCGAGCGCATAAGAAAAATTGCTGTTACTACAGTGAAAGGTTTTTATTTATTTTTCGTTAGAATAACTTTTTTTACTTTTATACTTTAACACATGGGCTGAAAAGTCCCAGGCCTAACACATAGATGACGCTAGTTTTATTGCAGTCACCTTTCTCTCAGTTAGTACTAACCTTCAAAAGACAGCTGTTAAAATTTCATGATTTCCTATTCATTAGTTTGTGAGTTATTGTGCTAAGAGTCACGCTACTTTTGTTATTTTCAAAACAATGGATCAAAAACAATTTCGTCTTTTAATTTTACACTGCTTCTTGATAGGAAAAAATACCGCTCAAGCGAAGCAATGGCTTGAAAAGTGTTATGGGGACTCCGCTCCATCAGAAACAACAATAAAACGTTGGTTTGCTGACTTCAAACGTGGTCGTAGAGACACCGATGATGCAGAACGCAGTGGACGTCCAAATGAGGCGGTAACACCAGAAAACATCAAAAAAATCCACAAAATCGTTTTGAATGATCGAAGAGTAAAGTTGCGTGAGTTAGCTGACATCGTAAAGATATCAAAAGAACGTATTGGCTTTATATTGCATGAGCATTTTACTATGAGAAAGCTGTGTTCAAAGTGGGTGCCGCGTTTGCTCAGTGTTGACCAAAAACAAGAACGTGTTGATGATTCTGAGCAGTGATTGGCCATGTTTAAACGTAGCAAACCGGAATTTTTGCGTCGATATGTGACAATGGATATCACATGGATCCATCACTTCACTCCGGAATCAAAACGATTGTCATCTGAGTGGACAGCAACTGGTGAACCTCGTCCAAAGCGCCCGAAAGCACAACAATAGGCTGGAAAGGTTATGGCCTCGGTATTTTGGGATGTGCGTGGTGTAATATTCATCGACTATCTTGAGAAAGGAAATACCATCAACAGTGAATATTATATAGCGTTATTGGAGCGTTTGAAGGCCGAAATTGCAAAGAAACGACGGCATATGGCAAAGAAAAAAATTTTGTTTCATCAAGACAACGCACGGTGTCACAAGTCAATCAAAACAATGGCAAAACTACATGAATTGAACTTCGAATTGCTCCCACATCCACCGTATTCGCCAGATTTGGCTCCCAGCGACTACTGGCTGTTCGCAGACCTCAAAAAAATGGTCGCCGGTAAGAAATTTCGCACGAATGAAGAGGTTATCTCTGAAACTGAGGCCTATTTTGAGGCAAAATATAAATCGTTCTACAAAAGTGGTATTGAAATGTTAGAGCGGCGCTGGAATGATTGCGTTGCTCTTGATGGAGATTACGTTGATGAATAAAGCTAATTTTGAACCAAAAAAACCGTGTTTTCTTTGTTAGGCCCGTGGCTTTTCAGCCCATGTGTTAATTTTAGTCGCTATTAATAAAATGCAATAAGTTTTGGAAAAAATGAGTGGATATTTTCTCGTTTATTTAAAATGTTTGTACGTGTCCGAACCAATATGGACGGCAGTGTACTTGCGCCTATCATACAATTCCACAGCGGCTGCAATCACTGTATCTCTTTAAATGTCGCGCCATGTATACCCCGCCGAAAACAACGTTCATAATGGTCGGTCATATACCGCCGCTAGAGTGAGCGCGGATTGTGATATGTGGGCGCGTCTCCCGTAGCGCTTATCCGTCTAATTACCGCTGCGAACTAATGTGCATGCTTCGGCTCCCGGACTCCGACCGGTACGCGCCGATATCTCGAGAGGAGAGAAGCGAACGAGTCCGACCGAGCGGCCAGCCAGCCGGCCTGCCGGCCTGCCTACCCCCCGCTTGGCCGGATTTATTTCATTACCCGATGTACGATACGAAACTCTGTCATTATCTCGGCGTAATTTATTACTAATTAATCGACGCTGACTGAGTTCTGATTTACGAGCCGTGCCCAAAACGAGCGCTGCCGTACGTTTAGTAAGTACCTTCGCGGAGCAGTCGTTTCTTCTTCGCCTCGCTTTTGCGCGCCTATACGACGACGATGATGATGATGGGGTTTCTTGGCCGTTTCGTTTTGGTCTCTTTAGCGTATCGTACTTATCCACGTCTCGTATATCGCGATCGGAGAGGTTATCGTCCCTTTTATTATTTTGCTTAAATATGCTCGCAACTCAAACGTAATCGAGATACCGGTCGCTCGTAAACGTATTCAAGTTTATCGCCTTCAAATCAGCTCCAACGATTATTTTAATGAACGTGCATATATTTTAGTAACCAACCATTGTATTTAGAATCTTCCATTTTGCGTTAAGTTTATTTTGTGCATACGTATTCATGAAAAAAATTTTACACCATGAAAGTAGACGACTTCAAACATTGTTGGAGAAGTTGTCCTGTTGACGTAATTAATTGAGTTGTTGGGGTATTACATGGACCCGCTGTAATAGTTCTAAATCAAAACGACATCTTAAAGAGGCCAATTACATAGGTAGGCTGAAAGGTCTTCGGCTTTGTACATAGATGTTGCTCAAGAATTTTACGACTTCAAGTCTGAATTAAAATTAGTCCGAATATTCTGTACAGAACAATATTCAAACCAATTCACACATTTGGATGTGAAATCTGGCTACTCAATCGGCAGGAAGAAAGTAAAATCCAAGCCCTGGAGATAAAATAAGAAGAGTGAAAAATGCAACTAAAAGAGACAGGATAAGAAATCAAAAGAGAGCTACAAACTGAATCAATAGAAAGTTATGTAGAACAGAGACAATTAGCGCAGTAGGGACATCTATAAAGGATGCACAATACAATTCCGGTTAAGAAGGTCTGGAAAGCCAAGATACAGAGAAAAGGCCAAAAGGGAGGCCAAAAGTAGGCTGGAATAAAGAAATAGACACAATTTTAGATAAGAAATGAAAAGCTTGGGGTGAAGCCTGGAAAATTGCAATGAACAGAGAGAACTGGAAAAAAATTCTGAAATGCTAGGAGGCAAATTTAATCTAACCCGAGACCCAATGGGTATGAGGATATTATTGATTATATATATTGTAGTAGAAAATCTCAAGCTCTCAATTTTCCAAATGGGTTCTTTTATTTAATTTTTTTTTTCGTTTTAAATTCGAATATAGTGTTTAATAATTGAAATAACCAAAAAATATTGACAAACCAAAATTTCTTTTTTTACAAAAAAAAAAAAACTACCATTTATTTACCTTACCCACCAGTTGTAGATAAGCTTTTAACACATGCGCTGAAAAGTCCCGGGCCTAACAAAGAAAACACGGTTTTTTTGGTTCAAAATTAGCTTTATTCGTCAACGTAATCTCCATCAAGAGCAACGCAATCATTCCAGCGCCGCTCTAACATTTCAATACCACTTTTGTAGAACGATTTATATTTTGCCTCAAAATAGGCCTCAGTTTCAGCGATAACCTCTTCATTCGTGCGAAATTTCTTACCGGCGAGCATTTATTTGAGGTCTGCGAACACCCAGTAATCGCTGGGAGCCAAATCTGGCGAATACGGTGGATGTGGGAGCACTTCGAAGTTCAATTCATGTAGTTTTGCCATTGTTTTGATTGACTTGTGACACGGTGCGTTGTCTTGATGAAACAAAATTTTTTTCTTTGCCATATGCGGTCGTTTCTTTTCAATTTAGGCCATCAAACGCACCAAAAAACCTATATAATATTCACTGTTGATGGTATTTCCTTTCTCAAGATAGTCGATGAATATTACACCACGCACATCCCAAAATACCGAGGCCATAACCTTTCCAGCCGATTGTTGTGCTTTCGGGCGCTTTGGACGAGGTTCACCAGTTGCTGTCCACTCAGATGACGATCGTTTTGATTCCGGAGTGAAGTGATGGATCCATGTTTCATCCATTGTCACATATCGACGCAAAAATTCCGGTTTGCTACGTTTAAACATGGCCAAACACTGCTCAGAATCATCAACACGTTCTTGTTTTTCGTCAACAGTGAGCAAACGCAGCACCCACTTTGAACAGGGCTTTCTCATAGTCAAATGCTCGTGCAATATAAAGCCAATACGTTCTTTTGATATCTTTACGGTGTCAGCTAACTCACGCAACTTCACTTTTCGATCATTCAAAACGATTTCGTGGATTGTTTTGATGTTTTCTGGTATTACCGTCTCATTTGGACGTCCACTGCGTTCTGCATCATCGGTGTCTCTACGACCACGTTTGAAGTCAGCAAACCAACGTTTTATTGTTGTTTCTGATGGAGCGGAGTCCCCATAACACTTTTCAAGCTATTGCTTCGCTTGAACAGTATTTTTTCCCATCAAGAAGTAGTGTAAAATTAAAACACGAAATTGTTTTTGATCCATTGTTTTGAAAATAACAAAAGTAGCGTGACTGCACAATAACTCACAAACTAATGAATAGAATATCATGAAATTTTAACAGCTGTATTTTGGAGGTTAGTACTAACCGAGAGAAAGGTGACTGCAATAAAACTAGCGTCATCTATGTGTTAAGCCCTGGACTTTTCAGCCCGTGTGTTACTGTTAAAGGCAATTTGAGTAATCGGTACAGGTTTGTTTCACAATTTTCGAATTTTCCAATTCTGAAAGAAAATTTCAAAGAAAACATGTCATCTCCAAACAGCAACAAACATAAGTTTAATCTTTAACATCTAGGGGGGATTGAAAGCGACTTGAACTCAGTGGTCTCGTGGTGTAATGGTAACACACTATCTCTTTAATTACGTTGGATAATTGCAAGGAAATTGTAATTTTATCATAAATTTAATCTGTCTGATATTTGTTGCAATTATTAACATATCATCCAATGCCAAAAAGTGTTTTTGTACTGAATTCAAAAATTACGTCCCTTTTCCATTGTAAACGATACACAAACAGTCGTATTATACATTTAATGAGTATAACCGAGCAAACGGCGAACCATCCAGAATCAATGCTATTAAATTAGTTCTAAGGCTGGGAAGCGTAATTAATTAAAGTGTAATGCGAGAGCGCTCTAGAACCTATTACGTGTCCCGCTGCGTGCCGCCGAGTTTAAATAAAAGTCAATTAAAATTTCTAATTAAATCCCCGTATGACTATATTGTGTGTATACTTAGATGGTCTCTATGTACCTATATACATGAATATACTGAACGTGTACATATACACACGGGGTTTGCCATTATGAGTATGGCAGTTGGTATATAAGACGCGAAGGAAATAGAACCAATTTCTGAACGCAATTATTACCTCTATCCATCTCTCTCGCTCTCTCTAGCTCGCCGATTTCAATTACAACTTGAGATTACTTTTCGGAGCGGATTTAATAAGAAATACACCCTATCATTACTTTTTTCCAACGATAATTTATCCTACGATCCACTGTGTACCGTTAATATAATGGAAGAATGATAGAAGTCACGGACAAAGAAAAAAGATACAGGTAACTGTAGGCGTCTGTTATTGGCGATAGTTAAAGAGAATGTTTTTTGAAAATTATACTGTTCATCGTTACTAGTGAAAAGTAATCAATTCGTGTGGTAAGCAGTTTATAGAATATTGCAGATTTATAATTATTAATTTAATGCAAATACAGAGATACTTACAGTATAAATTGTGGAGTACCACAAAGCTCTGTGCTAGGGCCATTCCTTTTTACTACCTTTATAAACGATCTGCTAAGCTATCCTTTTGGGTTATACTAACACATGGGCTGAAAAGTCCCGGGCCTAACACATAGATGACGCTAGTTTTATTGCAGTCACCTTTCTCTCAGTTAGTACTAACCTTCAAAAGACAGCTGTTAAAATTTCATGATATTCTATTCATTAGTTTCTGAGTTATTGTGCTAAGAGTCACGCCACTTTTGTTATTTTCAAAACAATGGATCAAAAGCGATTTCGTGTTTTAATTTTACACTGCTTCTTCATAGGAATAATACCGTTCAAGCGAAGCAATGGCTTGAAAGTATTATGGGGACTTCGCTCCATCAGAAACAACAATAAAACGTTGGTTTGCTGACTTCAAACGTGGTCGTAGAGACACCGATGATGCAGAACGCAGTGGACGTCCGAATGAGGCGGTAACACCAGAAAACATCAAAAAAATCCACAAAATCGTTTTGAATGATCGAAAAATGAAGTTGCGTGAGTTAGCTGACATCGTAAAGATATCAAAAGAACGTATTGGCTTTATATTGCATGAGCATTTGACTATGAGAAAGCTCTGTTCAAAGTGGGTGCCGCGTTTGCTCACTGTTGACCAAAAACAAGAACGTGTTGATGATTCTGAGCAGTGTTTGGTCATGTTTAAACGTAACAAACGGGATTTTTTTGCGTCGATATATGACAATGATGAAACATGGATCCATCACTTCACTCTGGAATCAAAACGATCGTCATCTGAGTGGACAGCAACTGGTGAACCTCGTCCAAAACGCTTGAAAGCACAACAATCGGCTGGAAAGGTTATGGCCTCGGTATTTTGGGATGTCCGTGGTGTAATATTCATCGACTATCTTGAGAAAGCAAATACCATCAACAGTGAATATTATATAGCGTTATTGGAGCGTTTGAAGGCCAAAATTGCAAAGAAACGATCGCATATGGCAAAGAAAAAAAAATTGCTTCATCAAGACAACGCACCGTGTCACAACTCAATCAAAACAATGGCAAGACTACATGAATTGAACTTCGAATTGCTCCCACATCCACCGTATTCGCCAGATTTGGCTCCCAGCGACTACCGGCTGTTCGCAGACCTCAAAAAAATGCTCGCCGGTAAGAAATTTCGCACGAATGAAGAGGTTATCGCTGAAACTGAGGCCTATTTTGAGGCAAAAGATAAATCGTTCTACAAAAGTGGTATTGAAATGTTAGAGCGGCGCTGGAATGATTGCGTTGCTCTTGATGGAGATTACGTTGACGAATAAAGCTAATTTTGAATCAAAAAAAACGTGTTTTCTTTGTTAGGCCCTGGACTTTTTAGCCCATGTGTTATAAATATATAGATTTATTATGCAAGGCGGAAAATAAGGATGAATTACAAAAGAAGAAAATAATAAATGAATTCGTGTTGTGATGAAATGAAAATAGAGTAATATGAAATAGGTACAAACAAAATTTCTACAATTCATTTCCATACTAAAAGGCTGTATTATTCCCATTAAAATATAAATATAAATGGTGAACGTATTCCTACAAGCGTTCGAATTAATTGCCATTTCAGTTGGGCAACCTATATATGTATATTACAATCAACGAACCCTAAAGATGGTAGCCGCAGTATTTGGAGAAATGTCGACATACATATGCTCGAAACCACAACTTACAAGACCGGAAATACGTACTGCCGGTGCAAACTCAGATTTCAGCTGTGAAAGCCTACTGTTGCTTATTAATTCATTTTGACCTTGGTAATATCGGTTTTGCGAAAGACAATACATGTAAACCTTTGTGTATTGTGCATCAGATTAGTTTACAGTTAAGAAGGAATACAATTTTTCAACTAAAATAAATGTTCCTGACTAACTTAATGAAAAATGTTTCTAACGCGCTCGCAATTTACGGTATCATTGTTGTAATATCGAGAACCTAAACATTGCAAATTGCTCAAGGAAATAACTAGTCAGATATTACCAAATCATTTTCTACTTATCCGTTCTTATCCGGCAAATATTTCTTTCCACGTGTGCGTGTATAACCCGATGCCGTAGGATCGAGAATAGGTCGACCGAATTGATAATTTTCCACGCGGTTTCTTCTATCCCGATGCTAGTCGTTTCTGGAGCATAGGACCGACCGAGTTTCGCGACCGGAACAAAATAGGTTTCGCTTTCTCTCGGGCGGAAACTGAACAGTAACGCTAGAGGAGGGAAAGGAACAAGAAAGCCCATCGAGTATTGCAGTGCCGTCTATCGGACGAGATAACGCGATAGAGACTTATTGACGGGCTTACTATAAATTCTCGTATTTTATTATCGTCGCAACTACTATCCTATATCGCGCTTGATGTGAGTGTAATGGAGAAAAATATCTTTTGTTTTCTTATATGCTTCCGCTTTTCTTTTTAGGTATTATATTCGGTGTTTGATGTTAGAATTAGAAAATATTCTAATTGTTTACGTCAAAAAACCGAGTGGAATTTCAAATTACGAAATTAGATTTTTTTTAAAATTTCGGGCAAGCAATAGTAAGAGTAGAATGATTTATAAGCTTTGACTTGGAGTTTGGTAAAATACAATCATTTATACGATGAATCTTCGTTTTTGTAAAAGGATTAAAAGCAGTGCAATACAGTGTATAATAGTGCAAAATAGTGTAAAATAGTGCAAAACAGTGTAAAATAGTGCAAACCAGTGTAAAATAGTGCAAAACAGTGTGGGATAATGTAAAATAGTATAGAACTGCTGTTTCTCCGGATTTTCACCTTCTCATCTGCAAGGAAAATTGCCAAATAAGTACTTGTCTTCAAAAGTGGCGAGAAATATGTTATTTCCAATTATTATTATATAAGTTTTTGATATATATTTATACGAGGTGGACCCTGGATGTCAAGTAACCAGCATGGTTTCGTTATTCACCAATCTATAGTAACTGTTCTTGCTACAATTGTTTAATACTTACTCGATGGTGTAAATGTTGGAAGGCAGATAGATCTTGTGTATGCTGACTTTACCAAAGCATTTGATGGAATCGATCACACCCTGTATATTAATAAGTTGGACCATACTGGATTTTCGTCTTGGCTTTTTTATTTCTTCTAACCGCATTTTTTTTTATAGAGAACAAATTGTGACGTATATGGTCGAAACTTATTACCTCACGCGCTCAACTTATTACTAGACGCCAACCTCTAAAGTTTCTCAAAAGAACAACTTTGTTCCTGATATTTAGAAGTGACTTGTGTTATCAATTGTGCTGTTATAACGCGAATGACTTAAAATTACACAATTAACAATCCTCAAGTTAGTGTATGTGTAAAATAGTGTGCAATAATATTGACTATTGAGCAAATATTGTAATGAATTTTTTGCTGGTCTATGTAGAGAACTACACATCTAGTTTAAACATGTTCTTTTCTTAATTTTTGAAGTACCTATGTGTATTTTAGATTATGAGACTGTTTTAGTTGTAGCAATTAAATAAAAAAAACATTTTTATTATGGAAAATATATACAAAAGTTGAATAAACCTATTCTCCTATAACCCCTTTTTAGCGATGAAAACTCTGCATAAACTAAAACTATGATTATATATATATATGTATATATATATATACACCACCGCTCAAAAGTGTTTAGGCACTCTCACTAACAGCAAAAGTGTATAAAAACTACGATACAGACGTACATGAATAAAAATATATTAAATAAATGTGAAAATTAAACCGTTTAATTTAAATTTTGCTTTCATCTATGTGACCTCCTCTTCATTTAATAATTGCAGCACACAATCGAGGCATTCTCGCAATAAGTTTTGCCAGAGTTTCTTGCGTTATTGAGGTCCAACTTGATTGCAATTTGTTCCACACGCCAGTAGCTGATGTCGAAGCCGATTTCCGTACTTCCCGATCTAGTTCTTCCCATAGTAACTCGATTTGATTCAAGTCGGGGCTCTAGGGAGGCCATTCCATAATTTTGAGACTTGCTTCCTCTTCTAAATGGCGTAAATAGTCTTTACACAATTTAGAGGAACGTTTTGGGTCATTATCTTGCTGGAAGATAAAATTTTGACCCAAAAGTCGAATTCCGGAAGGTATTGCATGGTTCTCCAAAATTTCGCGGTAGTCTTCTTTTTTTAATATACCGTCAATATTCACAATGTCCCAGTCCACTAGTACCAGCAAAACAGCCCCAAATGATGACAGAACCTCCACCATGCTTCACGGTACCAGCAATACACTCTTCTCTGGCACGTTCACCCACAGATCTTCTTACGAATATGCGTCTTCGGGTTCCGAACAGCTCAAATTTGGACTCATCCGTCCATAGGACGTTGTTCCACTCTTCTATGGTCCAGTGTTGGTGTTCACGAGCCCATTTAAGTCGCTTTTGCTTGTTTTGTTTGCGTAGTAATGGCCTTTTCATCGCAATACGTCCAGGAAGCCCGGCTTTCTGTAGGCGACGTTTGACTGTAGAAACACTGACTAGTTTTTGGCGACCAACATTTAATTCTGCGATGATTTCTGGGGCAGTTCTGCGTCTATTTAACTTGCTGGTAACCACTATTCTGCGATCATCTGCAGATGTTGTCGCTTTTGGCCTTCCACTCCGTCTTTTATTAAGAAAACTGCCAGTTTCCCGATATTTTTTTACGTTATAGTCAACCGTAGCGTCGTGTATTTTCATTTTTTTGGCAATTTTACGGTAAGCTATTATAAGCGCACGTGTTTCCGTACTAATTTCTCTTCGCGGAGGCATTGTAAAAAATTGTCACACGATATTTCGCTCACGACGTGAATAGAGTAAATACCACACTGCAACTGACCATAGGTTACAGATTTCACTATAATCTTCTAGAAAGGTAATTTAAACATTATTACCTTCAATCTAACAGATGACTAAATTTACCCAGTAAATTCAGAGGGATTGTTATTGTAAATGCACCGCAATAAACAGTTTATTGTAATCCGACCAAGTGCAGGTAAATGATAGTAAACCTTATGCGATATAATGGGTGTTTATCTTACTGAACTACATTTTAAATACGTATTTCATGTTATTATAATGTCTTTTTGGTAAACATAATACTATATGAATAATCCATGAAAACAGGGGTGCCTAAACACTTTTGAGCGGTAGTGTATATATATATATACATATATTAACTGTGTTTTAAATAGGTTTATTCAACTTTTATATAGATATATATATATATGTATATATATATGGATGAAAGTGAAACAATAATGCTTGTTAGTAAGAAATTGACCAAAAAACATCGAATTTTTACCCAACGCGATGAATTGAAATCGTTTCATCTCCCTCGTAATCCAGTAGAATATTTTCAAATCCTTCGTTAAGAAGATCATTCGACTAAAACGTTAAAAATCGTATAAGCATGTACGTAGCATGTCTAGTTATCGATATCTCGTTGGGGAGAAGGCGAATAAGGCATGAAGGGGTCGGTTGATATCTGCTTGCATTATATATAATGCATGCGGCTCTTTCCGAGATTACAGGAGCGGTGTCTGGCTGTTTCCGGAGAGAGTACATTTTGTCTAATGGAATAGGATTGCATCGAAGTAGAGTGAAGTGGATGCGGACCGAGCAGATGGGCTGGATGTCCGATTCCGACAGACATCGACATTTTCTCCCACTCCGTACGTGCCCGTACCTTCCTCTATTTTGTGTCCACGTCATCTACATTATAGAAGCTTCTCCTTTAAGGACGATTTCAAAGTCACGATAGACTAGTTAAAAGTATATGGATGTCGTTAGCTCTTATTTTTGTTTCGTTACACTCTGACAGTTCACCAAGTGCGTACAATTCGTGAAAACTATAGTCCCGATAATGAATTCACTGTACTTGGTATTCATCGAAATGTTAACAGGATTGAAAGGCATCTGCAAGACGTCGAAATACAAGAAATAGATCAATATTTATACTGTTTAAACTGAGCGAGCCCTAATAAATTTTGAATTTCTTTCGTTTTGAATTCGTAAAATTAATTCACGACACCTGGTAGGATTCGAACCCACAAATATTGTGTGGTAGACAGGTGTGTCGAACCAATTAAAATTTAGCATTTAGAACAAAATAAGTTGCGTATATTAACTTAAATGAAGACTAATAAACGGATTGCTTCCGAGATTGGACCGTACTGTACTGAGAAAATTTGAAAACAGGATATCTAACCTTTAAAATGTTTTAAATATGTTACCAAGCAAAAATGTTTGAATGTCAAATCTTTGGATTTTGAATAACCTTTAATTTTTTAGCAAAAGAAACCCCAAGCATCTGATTTCTTTTTTGACCAATGATTAACATTCGGAGCACCCATCTTGCACTCATCTTTTCCATATCTAAGCCTTTAGTCAGTGTGTTGTGCACCACACGATATAAGTCAGTATCTTCCACAATGTTCCTGATGCGTACACCTCGGTCTTGCAGTATGATATCGTGTACCTCTTTAATGTTTTTGTCTGTTGTTACCGTTTTGGGAGGATTTATTATGACTCTTTGTTCTACAGGATCCATTTTTATGAGCAATCACGACACACAATTCAAGAATTAGCCACAACACAACAACAGTTTGAGATACAAACTTAATATTATGTGGATGTGATCTGCAAATGTTAGTTAACTAAATGTCAAAAACATCAATCGAACAACCAATCAGAAGTAGGTGAGGGGTGACTCATGATGATCCGCCCTCGTACTTAACATATTTGTATTATACTACTGGCTAAGGCAATATAGTTCAGATCAATTATGGTAAATATACCTCTCCAAAATACATTTATTTAGTTCTGATTGTATCATCATCAATGTAAATATGTCATTTACGTTTTATAATTTCTGTCTTATTATTTGAATATTTTAACAACTCATTTTAATTTTTATAAGAATGTTAAGAACTAGTGTGTTGAAGGTTTAATACAAGAGGTTATTTCCTACTGTTTACTTTTTCAGAAAGAGATGACTTTTGTAAGACTTTAACTTGCAGAAATCATAAAAGGCCAGCAAACTACCACTGACTATAGTTTCTCCGTTTTACCTGTATATATAAATAAAATAAGACTAACGAATATAAATTTTCAGAAAGAGAAAAGTGCAAAGTATTCAAACCGTATCGAATCAGGTCGGGATATCTGTCAATGCAATTTGCATTTACGTCACTGCCCTTACAAAGCACTCGCGAAGTAGCAGCAGCCGAAGCTCGCGCGTATAAGCCTTAAAAGCTAAGTGAGTGCCCGTAGCAACTCCCTCCCACCTTGCGTCTCTTTCTTTTTCTCTTTCCTGCCTTCCGCCGCATTATTGTCTCCGCGTCGTCTTGAAGGCGACGTGAAAAGACAGCAATGAAAGCCATTCCGTGTCCACATCGTCCGATTCGGTCAAGATGTCAGGAAAGCTTTTAAAACACTCAACGTCGACGCTCGGAGCAGACATAAACACCTTCCCTCTCCCCACTCCTCTTGCCACCTTACCCTTTCGTCCGAACTGAAAGTTTTCGCGTGGTACGCCTCCTTCTTCGAGTTCTGGCTTTTTCTTCTTCGTGGGTTAAGCGGATACTCCTGGGAAACGATGGCGGCTAATAGATACACAACTTCGGAATTAAGTACTAAGTGCGCGAGTCTACTGGGAACAACTGGAACTGGTCCGGCGCTAATTTTAAAAGGTGCCTCGACGAAGACGTGGAGGTTGATGAAGTTAAACGGAGAACATCGAAAAATGACAGCTAAATCTTGAAAATTATGAAATTACGTTAGCGAATTATCAAAATGCTTGTTTCCCCCGTATAACTTCCAGTTTCTTAATGAGAATAAGAGTAGTTTCCCTAAAAATATGCAATTAATTACCAAAAAAAAAAGAACTATGCATATTCTAACACTAAATACCTAGAAAATAATACCCAACGTAATAACGCTGCTAAGTACAGGTAGTAATGGTATTGCTGGAATTATTCACGGGAAAGACAATGCTAGGAGAGAAAAACGCTAACACACAATTCCCTCGCAGCTACTATCACCGTATCTATAGTCCCTGTCAAATTTATTAGAGCTACTTTCTAATAATTATATCGACAATTGTCGTATGATATATCAGTCTACGATTTCATTGTTATATTCCCCAGAGTCAGTTTTAAACAAGATGAGACCCGCTCTAGAAGTAAGTACCATATCTTATTGGTAACGTGTTGGTATCCATTGTTAAATTAAACCTAAATTTTAATAAACGTTACCGCAATTACGTGCATCTTTGAAGATCCACAACAAAGAATAAAAATGCCGCGCACGTGATTGAAACAACTTCTACATCATTTAAACGTTACCTGTGTCTTTACGAAGCTTCCATGTATCTATTAGAGCAAGTTTACAAACATGCGCGTATACCCTATGCGTCAGGCAAACTTCACGCGACAGAAAAACGACGATAATGTATGGGCAAGAGCTGTAAACAAACGAGAAACGTCCGCTAGCTACAGAACGACACCGTTTCGTAGAACGAGCTCGCTTCAGTCTAGTTTACCGCTTAGGAAACAGCATCCCGTATCGAGTAAGCGAAGAGGTGCGTTGGATGTACGTTTTAAAGTCGTGTATCTCGTACGATTATCGGAAATCGCGAGTAAGAACGAGAAGATATAGAAACAGAAGAAAATAGCATGCATGAAAAAAACCTAAAACCTAAAACAAAAAAGAGAACTGGTCTGGATAGACGGATCGATGGAGGGAAGAATTGCTTCGGTGTTCGTCCGGTTTATTGCTGTTAATTATGCCTGAGCGATTCGTATATGGCGAGCGTTAATGATATTGCCATTACCAAAATAAGAAATTCAAATTAAAAACTCGCGACGGACGGTCATCAACGGCGACACATGCTGCGGTAACACTCTTTTTTTTCTTCAACGCTAACCAGTTGAACGTATTACGCAGTGGCAGTTCTAATTCGTTTTCGGTATAGGTAATTGTAAGCTGGATTCGTATAAAACCATAAATAAGCGTACTAAGGAGACCGTACGACAAACGTGATGGCCTGTTGCGTCCGTAATGTCATGAAGATATTGCTCCTTGAAAATTTTTAGTCGTAAGTAATTAACAACCCTGCATATAAGGAAGTACTTTTTATTGACGAAGGGGAAGCAAAATTTGTTGAATAAATTTGATTATAGTTTATTTATGCAATAGACTGGGTCACCCCACACCCTCCGTCAATTATGCTATGGTCCTGTATATCAGTCGAAGGTCCTGAACCACTGTATTTTTGAAAGGCACCATGAATCCAAACAATATAAGCGTGTAGTCGGGGCTTTCTACGATAAAATATGTACCATGCCACATGGCCAAATCCATCCAAAGTTTTTTGGAAACGCACGCTTTGCCAGTGTTGGCCGGGAAATTCTGCCGACATTAATGCAATTGAAAACGTGTGGAGTGTTCTAAGATCACGCGTGTATTCTAAAAGAAACGCTACAAAAGAGAAATTTAGTAAGAAGTATTGAGGATGTGTGGCAAAATTACACTACAATTGGACATACTATTAACGCTTTCATAGAATGTATACCAAATAGAATAAGAGCAATTATAGAAACCATTAGTTATGTAGTTGTGACGATGCCTATAAACAGTTCTGAATAAACTGATGCTTGTAAAACACGTTTTTCATCATATATATATATATATATTAACAACATCACTATTTTAGCAAGTGGCCCTAATAAATTGGACAGGAACTGTATTACTATCAAATGAACTTGCTTATTCTTATGCATCAAAGTTACCTTGTTTAAAAACTTTTGAATTTATTGCCTTTTGGAAATGAAACACCATCCAAGAAATGCATTCACAAGCGATTTGCCGAACTCTTATGTGGACGCACCGCTTTTAAGGACCCAATTTCATGGAAACCACCCATTAATATCCTTAGGCATTGGCATTGGCATGATCGCTTCGATGTTAAGGAAAAGGTTGGTAGCTCTATAAATGAAACAAAGGATCTGGTGACCTGGCAAACACTAATGCCAAAATCTCTCGCCAAAGACACTCGCGGAGATTGATAATTACCAACATAAGCGTAGTAGGCGACGAGCTTTTAGAAAATGAACCAGTACAACACTTGCTCAAATTGAGGCTTAAATTATTAATTTACGAGGGTTGCTGTTTATGTGTCACTAAAGAATCGTGGAATTGTCGATTCTGAATGATACAAAACCATTTATTTACTAGAAGTCTTTGAAGAAATAAGAGGAAACATCCAGTGGAGTAGGATCATTCTTCCCCATGACAACGCGAGCTCTCGCACACCGACCCGAGCAACACAATATTTGCCCGGTCGAAACATCAGAAATGATGGGTTTTCCGCCATACAGTCCTGATTTGGCACCCAACGATTTCCTTCTATTTTCCACGCCAGAAGAAGCTGTTGACGCGTTCAAAATCCATGCTTTGAAGGTAGCTTGGCCGGAATGGAAAAAGTGCTATAAAAATTGGTTCAAACGTATGCAAAGGTGTAGCGATCATTGCAGAGAATGTTTTGAAAAACAATAAAACCATTTTCAACTTGTTATTCCGGATACATAAATAGCATACAATTCTGATGCGTTTATTACTTTTGAAAGCTTTTCACGTCGAGTTCCTTTCACTTTCGTCCAAGCCCTCTTCTAATCCACGTCTAACGGAGAGATATCGCTACCCGTCTACAATAATCGAGATAGTTAAAGGTACGCGTATATATATATATATATATATATATATATATATCTGTATGTATAAGGTAAGTGCATATGTATACGTTCTGTGCCGGATGCCTTCGTCACGCGCCAACCAACCAAGCGACCATATCGCACCGCGCCTCCCCCTCTCTTACTCTCTTCTAGGTTCGAATGAATGAAATGGGGGGATCGGTCGTCGACCTGCTTGAGGGTGGCTGATGGCGTAGGGACGGCGGCGTCGTAAGGGGTGCAAGGGGGAGGTACGGTACGGTTGTACGCGCTCTCCAGCTGATTCTGCCCGTCCCGTCCCGTTCTTCTCCATCTCTGAAGCACATCGCTCGCGAGCTTCGGCGACCTTCACCTACTGAACTGAAAAAGCCAGCGACGCCATCCGACGATGATGCTACCGGCTGACTGACTGCAAAATTACGCGATTTTGCGTTGCCGATTTTCACTCCGGTATACGTTCGCTCGAGTAAACCGCTACAATAACCAGTTACACAGTTTGCGTATGCGATAGATTTAAACTTCAGCGTGAAGGTGTAACATTTAACTACGACAAATAGAAACATGTAATGTGCTAGTTAGTCGAAAGGAAATGGAATTTCGAAAATAAGCCTTAAATAATAGAGATAAAGACATTTAATGGCCCCTATTAGTAATGATAAAATTTGATTTAATTTAATTTAAAACGACTTGAACTCAATGGTCTTTATCGTACAATGGCTAGCACAGTACGTCGGAGACGTAAAGATGTTGGCTTCTAGTTCCTTCGAGGTTGATATTTTTTTTAGTAATTTAATTACGTTGGATAATTGCAAGGAAATTGTAATTTTATCAATAGCTACTACAATGATAATATCAGCAGAAGAAAGAAAACATAGCATTAAAATCGGGGAAAAAGCATTGGAACAAGTTAAAAGTTACAACTACTTAAGAACAATCATTGAATACAATGGGAGAATAGAGAAAGAGGTAAGTGAGAGGATACGTAAATCCGCAAAAATATATAACATATTGAGAAATTCGTTTCTGGATAAAAAAGAAATACCAAAAAAAAATAAAGACAGAGGTGGTAAGGAAAGAGTGGTCAGACCAACATTAACATATGGTAGTGAGTCATGGATAACCACGAATAGAATCAAAAGCAGAGTTACGGCCATGGAAATGAGATTCCTAAGATGAATAGAAGGAGTAACTAGAAGAGACAGAATCAGAAACACGACAATCACAAATAGTCTGGGTATCAAACTAGTAGAAGTGGTCATAGAAGAGAGACAATTGGGATGGCTTGGACATCTACACAGAATGGAAGAAGATCGAATCACAAAGAGGATATTTGAAGCCAAAACAGAGGACAAAAACAGAATAGGTAGACCCCGAAACACCTGGAAGGAGCAGGTGTATAGAACATTGGAAAAGAGAAGTATGGGATGGATTGAAGCCAAACAACTGGCTCAGAACAGGAACCTGTGGAAGATAAAAATAAGAAATAAATAGTCCGACATCGCAAGGTATAAAGGACATAGGATTAAAAAAAAAACATTTAGTATAATGAATGATAATTTTGATCCTATATTTCGTACAGGATTAAAAGTAAACGTCGAGCAATCACATTTACTGAAAGTCGAACTGCTATTGTTCAGATTAAATCTTCAATTATCTCATTTAATACTATGAAAACCTTGAGGAAAAAGATAAACAAATATGTCTACGAAGACGACCTGAAATGCTTCCGGAATTGACAAGAAAAATACGGTATTGGTGTGGTTGAAAGAAATTACTACCATATTCAAAACATTCCTCACATCTTTTTCTTACACTAGAAATCATATCTTACTAATATACTGTACAATTCCGTTTTGAAAATGTGCGATGTGGGTTATTTGAACATTATAAATGGAACTTTTTAAAAATGGTCACACGAAGAAGTCGCAAAGCGCAATATCACATGATCGTTTGGTGAAAATTCATTTTCAGCTTATTGAGCGGTTATGAAAAACTTGTTTTACCTGCTGTGCATGCGCTACAAATTGTAGCACACCAAACACCAATTTTCTGTGGATGGAGAGATGTCTCAACACAAAAGTTATCAAGTTTTTCTATAGACATCCTGTGAATTGGCATTGAATTTTATCTGAATTAACCAGTCAGGTAAAATACTTCATCGAAAAAGAGTATTTTGTCAAGTAGGTTATTACCGAAATTATTTAAGAACCTCTGACAAAATGTTATTCTGCAATTCCTTTTTCAAAACAGTATGAGAAATTCCAAATGATACACCAGTTAGGTGAGATAAATCTCGTATGGAGATTTCTGGAGCAATCTACCAGTTCCTTGTCTTCGCTTCATCACTATTTCTCTAAAGACTTTGACACAATGTTTAACAGTATGCTAAAAAATATCATAATCATTGATGCTGCCAAAGTCTTGGGCAATTTTGCTTTCGTCGACCAACGAAAAAGAAAATTACAAATCTCCGATAGATAGAATTTGTATCGATTGTTTCAATTTAATTATACTCTCTAACTACAATATTTTAGGTTGATTGTAACTGAGTCATGATGTACCCGATACAATATTTCCTGGTACAAAAATCTAAGCTGTTTCTTTGACTTTTTAATACTTCCTACAAACCACAGCAGGGTATTTTCCATTTAAAGAAAACGCTGTTGAACGCTTGACCTCCGGAACTTTGCTATTTGTATAAAACCCAAATCGATATTTTCTAATATCTTCGTATAAACTATATATACATATATACACTACCGCTCAAAAGTGTTTAGGCACCCCTGTTTTCATGGATTATTCATATAGTATTATGTTTACCAAAAAAATATTATAATAAAATGAAATACGTATTTAAAATGTAGTTCAGTAAGATAAACACCCATTATATCGCATAAGGTTTACTATCATTTACCTGCACTTGGTCGGATTACCATAAACTGTTTATTGCGGTGCAATTACAATAACAATCCCTCTGAATTTACTGGGTAAATTTAGTCATCTGTTAGATTGTAGGTAATAATGTTTAAATTACCTTCCTAGAAGATTATAGTGAAATCTGTAACCTATGGTCAGTTGCAGTGTGACACTGGTTACTCTATTCACGTCGTGAGCGAAATATCGTGTGACAATTTTTTAAAATGCCTCCGCGTAGAGAAATTAGTACGGAAACGCATGCGCTTATAATAGCTTACTATAAAAGTGGCATAAGTAATCGACAAATTGCCAAAATAAATGAAAATACATCACGCTACGGCTGACTATAACGTAAAAAAATATCGGGAAACTGGCAGTTTTCTTAATAAAAGACGCAGTGGAAGGTCAAAAGCGACAACATCTGCAGTTGATCGCAGAATAGTGGTTACCAACAAGTTAAATAGACGCAGAACAGCCGCGGAAATCACCGCAGAATTACATGTTGGTCGTCAAAAGCTAGTCAGTGTTTCTACAGTTAAACATAGCCTACAGAAAGCCGGGCTCCATAGACGTATTGCGATGAAAAAGCCATTACTACGCAAACAAAACAAGTAAAAGAGACTTAAATGGGCTCGTGAACACCAACACTGGACCATAGAAGAGTGGAACAACGTCCTATGAACGGATGAGTCCAAATTTGAGCTGTCCGGAACCCGAAGACGCATATTCGTAAGAAGATCTGTGGGTGAACGTGCCAGAGAAGAGTGTATTGCTGCTACCGTGAAGCATGGTGGAGGTTTTATCATCATTTGGGGCTGTTTTGCTGGCACTAGTGTAGGGGACATTGTGAAAATTGACGGTATATTAAAAAAAGAAGGTTACCGCGAAATTTTGGAGAACCGCGCAATACCTTCCGGAATTCGACTTTTGGGTCAAAATTTTATCTTCCAGCAAGATAATGACCCAAAACATTCCTCTAAATTATGTAAAGACTATTTACGCCATTTAGAAGAGGAAGGAACTCTCAAAATTATGGAATGGCCTCCCCAGAGCCCCGACTTGAATCCAATCGAGTTACTATGGGAAGAACTAGATCGGGAAGTACGGAAATCGGCTCCGACATCAGCTACTGACGTGTGGAACAAATTGCAATCGAGTTGGACCTGAATTACGCAAGAGACTCTGGCAAAACTTATTGCGAGAATGCCTCGATTGTGTGCTGCAATTATTAAAGCAAGAGGAGGTCACATAGATGAAAGCAAAATTTAAATTAAACGTTTTAATTTTCACATTTATTTAATATATTTTTATTCATGCACGTGTATCTGTACATAAAAAATAAATATTATTAACATTTTTGCTGAGTTTTTATATATTTTTGCTGTCAGTGGGAGTGCCTAAAGACTATTAAACGGTAGTGTATATATATATATATATATATATATATATAGATATATGGAATTAAGATGCACTTTAGGGTATTCTGTTTAAAATAGTGCCAGATCTAGTACCTTTAACTTATTTTCACGTATATTTCCTTTTCTCTTTCATATATTAAGATTGCCTCCTTACCAAAGACGAATTTAAGGTAATATATACGCATACATCAATACAGCCAGCACCAATTTCCCAAAAACCACTCTGCACGACCGTCAGCTAATGTTTTAGGTGGCTAGAAACGCTAGAAGCTTCCCAGCGTACACGTATAAGGGGCTTCAGTTGGGCGCGGGGAGCGACGAACTCCGGGAATGGGTCTAAAAGAGATACGCCACTACTACGGGCAATCTGGGCTCTGTCGCTGGCAGGCAGGCAAGCTGGCAGGCACCCATTACATTACCATATAGCTGTATCTATTTTCCGGAGCGGGTCCCGTTAAGTGCCGAGCGTTGTAGGCAACTCGCAGCTCATTGTTTGTCACAGAAATGCACTCAACTTGCCGCCCGGAATATCTCTTTCGCTAATTCGCGCAACAAGAATAAGCAATTTTGACCGAAAATTGCGTTACAACGGTACGCTTTCGTCAGGCGCGTAGAATTGAAGAGGAAAAAAAAAAAGAAAGGCGGATTTTCAGCCGGCGGAAAGAAAATTCGAAACGATTGTCGTTCGCTGTATTACGGTCGCAAAAGGAAAATCTTGTAAAGGAGATGCTGTTAAGTGTTTAAAAATTAAGCTTATTTAGCCGTAATTCAGCCGGTAATGGTTTTTTCAATATTGCCGTTTCATTATTGAAATAATTCAACAATTGCAATAATAATTTCTTACTTTAATATCCATATCGCGCATAACAAACAATACGGTTTTGCTACTTTCAATAATTAATCACAATTTCCTTACAATTACCGACGTATTCAAATTTTCTTTCCGAAAAAATGTCAGACACGGTAGGATTTGAACCTACGTCCTCTTTCTATCCGTAGGTTCAAAATATAAAATACATATACTATCCCTGTCTATTTTATTAAGGCCACCTTATAAATTTAAGTTTTTTGTATTGACTGAGTCGGCCGATACCTTGTTGGAAATCCATATTGGACAATGGTCGGAGAAGTAAAACTCAATTTTACAAAATTTCCAATATATTTAACACAGTATTAATATGACATGTTTCGCTATCACTGTAGCTTCGTCAGATCACATCCGATGAGGGAAACATCGACGTGTTTTTTTATTCTATCGCATTTTGTAACCCCATAGTTATAAAATAATAGACGTGCAGATAATTTTATTAAAGCTGCAAACATACATTCGTACTAACTATATATTTTCCGATGTGAATAGGTATTTCTCACCTTTCCACTGCATTGCAGTCACAAAAATGGATACACACAAATCATTCTTACAATCTTAAAGTCAATCTATGAAATGAACCGGGTATACAATTAACTGCACGTGTTAACTTGTAATTATTATACTTCTAGAGTCTCGCACACGGTATAACACGAAAACTATGCGTGTATTTCGCAAATTTTCTCATATTCGACCCGCACTAAAGCGCTAGAAAGCTAGTACCCGGCGTACAGAAGCCGAACACCAATGAATCACCGCCCCGATAATCAAATTAAGTTTAAAAGTGAACGCGGTAAAGCTTTTACCGGTCAGACGGCGGCCGACAAGCAGCTTCGTACTGCCTTTGGCGTTCGTGGCCGTATAAATAACGGATTAATAAAAAAAGTACCGACGATAAAATCGATAGCCTTTCTTAGGTCGCCCGAAATGGGCTAGTGGAAGAAGGCAGAAAAGCTTTTTAGAGGGAAAGAGGAACTTTTAGAGGTCGGTAAAGTAGCATCAACGCCTGTAAGTCTATATAGGTACCTCTGAAATATATAACGCCTTATTTAACGTTTCTTTCTTTTGTTTTCTTCGAGAGAGATGTAAATGTTCGTTGTATTTTGAAAGCTTGAACATGAAGAGGTTTTAAAAATAAACGGATATATCGAAAGATCTACGAAAACAAAAGAGAAAACAACTTACAACTTAATTACTTTCTTGCATTATTCTCTTTCTTTACCTTCTCCAAGAAGTATTTGGTCATAAGTGCATTTATTAACGACTAGAAACATTATATCTCGAAACATTTCGATGAAACTTGCATCCTTTTCGTGCAACGTAAAAGAATACTTGAGTCAACATGCAGCAGCACTACTGAAACACAAAGTAATATTGACATAAGTTTGTTAGTTTTAACACGGAAAAGACGAAGCACTAGTGGATACAATATTTGAGGTCATGCAGAAGCTTCTTTAATAAAATTTATTTTTGTATGTTTCATTTCTGAGTCACATTGTTGTTTGGTGTATTATGGTTTAGATCTAGTATTGTATCTTGTATCTTTGTTTCTGTTTAAATAACAGCACCGCCCAACAAAATACATGTTTTTGTCGTGGTGCCTGTAAGATACAAACTGATTTAGGATGTTTCTTATGTGCGAGTTCCAAAAGTAACTGGCATTTCTTCCTAGCGGCTCTAGTTTTTGAGATACACCCCGGTGAAATTTATTACACATACGTAATAAATTTCACCGTTATTTATTAAGAGAACAGATGCTTTTTCACCACTATAGATACGGATGTAACTTGAGCATCAAGGTTCGTTACCTTCACAGCCACTTAACACATGGGCTGAAAATTCCCGGGCCTAACACATAGATGACGCTAGTTTTATTGCAGTCATCTTTCTTTCAGTTAGTACTAACCTTCAAAAGACAGCTGCTAAAATTTCATGATATTCTATTCATTAGTTTATGAGTTATTATGCTAAGAGTCACGCTACTTTTGTTATTTTCAAAACAATGGATCAAAAACAGTTTCGTGTTTTAATTTTACACTGTTTCTTGATGGGAAAAAATACCGTTCAAGCGAAGCAATGGCTTGAAAAGTGTTATGGGGACTCCGCTCCATCAGAAACAACAATAAAACGTTGGTTTGCTGACTTCAAACGTGGTCGTGATGCAGAACGCAGTGGACGTCCAAATGAGGCGGACACCAGAAAACACCAAAAAAATCCACAAAATCGTTTTGAATGATCGAAAAGTGAAGTTGCGTGAGTTAGCTGACATCCTAAAGATATCAAAAGAACGTATTGGCTTTATATTGCATGAGCATTTGACTATGAGAAAGCTCTGTTCAAAGTGGGTGCCGCGTTTGCTCAATGTTGACCAAAAACAAGAACGTGTTGATGATTCTGAGCAGTGTTTGGCCATGTTTAAATGTAACAAACCGGAATTTTTGCGTCGATATGTGACAATGGATGAAACATTGATCCATCACTTCACTCCGGAATCAAAACGATCGTCATCTGAGTGGACAGCAACTGGTGAACCTCGTCCAAAGCGCCCGAAAGCACAACAATCGGCTGGAAAGGTTATGGCCTCGGTATTTTGGGATGTGCGTGGTGTAATATTCATCGACTATCTTGAGAAAGGAAATACCATCAACACTGAATATTATATAGCGTTATTGGAGCGTTTGAAGGCCGAAATTGCAAAGAAACGACCGCATATGGCAAAGAAAAAAATGTTGTTTCGTCAAGACAACGCACCGTGTCACAAGTCAATCAAAACAATGGCAAAACTACATGAATTGAACTTGGAATTGCTCCCACATCCACCGTATTCGCCAGATTTGGCTCCCAGCGACTACTGGCTGTTCGCAGACCTCAAAAAAATGCTCGCCGGTAAGAAATTTCGCACGAATGAAGAGGTTATCGCTGAAACTGAGGCCTATTTTGAGGCAAAAGATAAATCGTTCTAGAAAAGTGGTATTGAAATGTTAGAGTGTGATGAATAAAGCTAATTTTGAACCAAAAGAAACGTGTTTTCTTTGTTAAGCCCGGGACTTTTCAGCCCATGTGTTAGATCGTTTTCCAGAAAACTTGCCAAATTGCTTAATTACATTTAAAAAATCCTAGGCACCAAAATGTGTGTTGGCCAATGTTATTGAAGAATACTTGGATATATATTTCTCAGCGCCTAAGAACTTTCACAACCTTCAACAATTATGAACGCTTTTGCTACAGCATCTTATTGATCCTCTTAACTCTTTTAATTAATTTAATTCTAAAAGCATCTACATTTTCACATATTTAAGAAGCAACTAACACCATCATCATTTTTGTAAAATATGCAAAAGTAAAAAGTTGTTATCGTAGTTGGAAGCTTCTTACCTAAAGATTCTTTTCTAATCAACCTCTTGGTCCTTTATAAATATTGTTATTTCATGTTCTGTCAGTATCTGCTATTAGACAGAGCAAATAGTCAAAATGTTGCTTACAATTTTGAAACCTAAATTATTCGTAAAGCTGCAAATTGTTCGTCTTGAGCATGTCCATGAAGAAAGAACTCAAACATATATGTTATTTGGAAAAAAATCCACTAGATATTGTTAACAACGTCTTCTACTTTAAGATTCAAATATACCCGTTCAATTTTTTTGACCACATATGTAATTATGTCGTAAATAATACATTGTATTATCATTAAAGCTACCAGTTACTACTAATGTTTAAAATTATTAGTAAATGAACATTCCATATGATATACAAATATACGTTAGCACTTTCTAATAACAATGTAATTACGGCTAATGAAATGGTATATTATTAAAACCTATTTACTGTTATTAAATTAACATGACTGCTAGTACCATCAACACTCTTGTATAATCTATTGTTGTTTACTGTTATATCACGGCTGTAATTAGCTAGACAATAAATAGAATGGCTTTTGTCACATTAAATGATTGCAATTGAAACAAAAAATAATATTAACAACCGTGCATGTATCTAGATATAGCTTATTAAAAAGACTCTTGTATATCGTGAATTTAACCATACAACATTTAGCTCTTGACTTAATGGTGTTGTTTACGACAGTATTTGAACGTATACAAGTATATCCCTGTGTACCTCCGCTATTAGCCGACAAATATAAGCCGGGCTATTATGGGCAATTACCGTTTGTAACGCTCTGCTCACAAATAAGCGGCTATTTATCTATTTAACGGCCGTAAACTGAACGAGGGGAGGAACAACCGATTAGCTTACTTATGTATGCAATATACACATTACGTATGTTAGTTGAAAGTACAATTTGATCTGATTTAAACGCTACTTCGTAAGAAAGAAAAGGCACTACGATTTGCACAACAGAAAATCAGAGACCAAATTCGTCGAAACTTAAATAAGAATGTTCCTAAGAGGTCGTATAAAATTTAAACACGAAAATCCATGTAAACGTCTGATTGGACGAATACCAATCATGACCTAAATTCTGGATTTTATTTTGCACAATAAAATTATGATGTGAAACACACGAATGAGCTCGTAGAGGTAATTCAGAACAAAATATCGCGTCAGTTCGCGAGTTCCTCTGACAGATCATGCACAGCGAAAACAGTTCACCAATTGGATCCTTAAGCAAAGAGAAGTGAATACCGATTGTGTGGATGAGGCCCATTTCCACCTCGACGGCTTCGTTAATCAGCAAAACTACGGCATTTAGGGCTCAGAAAATCAACGAATGATTCATCAGAAAGATATGCATTCGAAACATGTCGCTGTTTAGTGTGCATTGTGGTCTGAAGGAATAATTGGGCCGTATTTCTTTGAATATGAGAAAATAATGCAGTAACGGTGAATGGCGAACATTATCGTGCGCCAATGATTTCAACAGGACGATGCCACGTGTCATACCCCCGTGAAACATTTATTGTCCTGTCACTTCCTGGTTTGATGACCACGGCCGTCATATTCTTGCGATTTAACACCTTTGGACTTCTAGCTGTGGGGTTATCTGAAGTCATAGGTTTATGCCAACAAGCCCGCGACCACCGAAGCATTGAAGGACAAAATTATACGCTCTATCAACGAAATACCACCATATCTATACGGTAGTGTTATTGCAAATTTTGTCAAAAAAGTACGCATGTGTCTCCAAAGCCACGACGGTCATTTACAGGATATTTTGTTTCATGCATAATGCCCAAATGTATACATTACAAAATCAATCCATATTTCAATACTTCACTATAGAAAACCAAACAGGTGGAAAGGTGTGGCAGGATTTAAATATAAGAAGTAATATTTTGAGAGGGTCTCCACTGGCTTGGAAGCTCCACCTGGAAAAGGGCGTAGACTCATATAATCACGGATGTTGATAGTGATTTTGGCTTTTTGGAAGAAGGCTTGAGCGTATCTGAGTCAAAGACGATTGGTGACTATCACGAGAATACAGGTATCGATCGTTTTAAAAAATGGTTTTATGAATTCTTGTGAATTCTTTCTAAGATTGAACCTAGGTCTGTTATAGTAATGTTACTCTGTTTTTTTTAATTGATTACCTTGTTTTAATTGATGTTTACAAGTTGGACAACTAGCAAACTTAAATTTGTGGTTAAGAGGTTTTTCATTGTAATTGTTGTTAACTTGTATGGAAATTATGTAATTGTATGATGTAATAATATAATAATGAAGAAATGCAGTAGGATATTTTCTTTTCATTTAGTTCTCACTTATCCCACTAACACAAGGAAATAAATAAATACGTAAATTCTATTACATTACATCTTTCCTTCCCTGCAACGGCCATATTTTAAAATATTTATGCTACTGCCTACATTATACAAACTGAGATATAGTTGTGGACACAGGTTGATCTTCACCAGACTGGTGATGCATATTGAGCAGTAGAGAAACGAATTACTATTACTATTTATAGAAACACCTTTCATCTAAGTTGGTGTTAATGTAAAGTCCTATTGAACCAAGACTAGGTACAGAGTTACAGAGGTGAAGGTGCAAGGTTTCGACCGTGATTGATATTGCAGGGGTGTTCCGAACAACTCGAAATTCTACCAGCCAGGTTGTTAGGTAGGCAGTTCGGGCGAATGGGGTAATCGACGCTGCAGAACAATTGGGCTAATTAGAGTTGTGATTAATGAAAGCGGGATATCGTCCCGGCCCGGCCCGGCCAAATCCCGTAAACTACATAATTGTTTAAACCGAAATAATGGGGAACCCGTCAATTAGCGAGCTTTGTGCCGTCGCGCCGATGCCGCGCCGTACGATTGCTACGGGTCTCTAGAGCGTAGCTATTATCGATCGATCGCGAAAAAGAGAATTCGGCTCGTTTATTAGCGAAAACGACGCGAATACGCCGCTGACGGATTGTTAGATCGGGTGCATCGGTACGTATACAATACGTAGCGATGCGCGTAAATATGTGTCCAATCTGACACGTCAAAAATGATTACGAACGAATCTCGTTGAATTTGATGGATGCGTACGATGATTTTCGGGTTGTTTTTCGGGTAAATTACCTTCAATTTGGAGATGCATGTAGCGAGCGGATCATTCGAATTAATAATGCGAAATATCTAACGGACGAAGGAGTATTTATAATGGGAATGGTTTGAAATTAAAAACCATATTTTGTGAGGATCAGCTTTTACATTTACGTACCGGATCTTACCGAATGAAATATTTACTACATTGATACAGTAAAAAGTAAACACAATGCAGAATATCTAATTAATTTAGAATCAGGGGCGCAAGAAAAACTTGTTTGACCTGTTTAAAGTTTTTTAACCAATAACACAAGCAACATGACTAAAATGAGAGAAAAATTATAACAATATTAGAGTACTTGATACCCCAGTTCCAAAAGACGACAAAAATAATAGAATACTTCAGTAATACCAATTACCCAACTGTTAAATATATATATGCAACGATATTTTCACTACATACGCGCACACCAATTCGGGAATATTATTTCACATACGGCGACTGCAGAAACATTCGTCCTAACATATGCATACATACACTACCGTCCATATTAGTTCGGACACCCAGTATGTTGTAAACTCTACTAAACGATAATATAATTGCTTTTATATATAAATAACATTTATATTAGGTCCTTTATGAAATTTATTGTTTATTAACTGTACACGCAAGCTTCCAAGAATATCGATTAAAGTGTCATTAAAAACCTATGACCCAATATAGCAATTTTCAGAATAATCTTCATCACCACAAATAGGATTATTTTTGGGATAATATTTTAGGTAATACATCTACAATACTCTTTGAAAGTGTATTGTGTATACACTACCGCTCAAAAGTGTTTAGACACTCTCACTGACAGCAAAAATGTTAAATAATATTTATTTTTTTATGTACAGAAGATACACGTACATGAATAAAAATATATTAAATAAATATGAAAATTAAAACGTTTAATTTAAATTTTGCTTTCATCTATGTGACCTCCTCTTGCTTTAATAATTGCAGCACACAATCGAGGCATTCTCGCAATAAGTTTTGCCAGAGTTTCTTGTGTTATTGAGGTCCAACTCGATTGCAATTTGTTCCACACGTCAGTAGCTGATGTCGGAGCCGATTTCCGTACTTCCCGGTCCAGTTCTTCCCATAGTAACTCGATTGGATTCAAGTCGGGACTCTGGGGAGGCCATTCCATAATTTTGAGAGTTCCTTCCTCTTCTAAATGGCGTAAATAGTCTTTACATAATTTAGAGGAATGTTTTGGGTCATCATCTTGCTGGAAGATAAAATTTTGACCCAAAAGTCGAATTCCGGAAGGTATTGCGTGGTTCTCCAAAATTTCGCAGTAGCCTTCTTCTTTTTATATACCGTCAATTTTCACAATGTCCCCTATACTAGTGCCAGCAAAACAGTCCCAAATGATGATAGAACCCCCACCATGCTTCACGGTAACAGCAATACACTCTTCTCTGGCACGTTCACCCACAGACATTCTTACGAATATGCGTCTTCGGGTTCCGAACAGCTCAAATTTGGACTCATCCATCCATAGGACGTTGTTCCACTCTTCTATGGTCCAGTGTTGGTGTTCACGAGCCCATTTAAGTCGCTTTTGCTTGTTTTGTTTGCATAGTAATGGCTTTTTCATCGCAATACGTCCATGGAGCCCGGCTTTCTGTAGGCGACGTTTGACTGTAGAAACACTGACTAGTTTTTGGCGACCAACATTTAATTCTGCGGTGATTTCCGGGTCTGTTTTGCGTCTATTTAACTTACTGGTAACCACTATTCTGCGATCATCTGCAGATGTTGTCGCTTTTGGTCTTCCACGTCTTTTATCAAGAAAACTGCCAGTTTCCCCATATTTTTTTACGTTATAGTCAACCGTAGCGTGGTGTATTTTAATTTTTTTGGCAATTTATCGATTACTTATACCACTTTTATGGCAAGCTATTATAAGCGCACGTGTTTCCATACTAATTTTTCTTCGCGGAAGCATTTTAAAAAATTGTCACACGATATTTCGCTCACGACGTGAATAGAGTAACGTTAATTTAAACATTATTACCTACAATCTAACAGATGACTAAATTTACCCAGTAAATTCAGAGGGATTGTTATTGTAATTGCACCAACCAAGTGCAGATAAATGATAGTAAACCTTATGCGATATAATGGGTGTTTATCTTACTGAAGTACATTTTAAATACGTATTTCATTTTATTATAATGTTTTTTTGGTAAACATAATACTATATGAATAATCTATGAAAACAGGGGTGCCTAAACACTTTTGAGCGGTAGTGTATATAAATGCTTTAATTTCTAAATAAAACTAAACGTTTATATTTTTTTGCGAAAAATCGAAGTCATCTAAAATATGTCAAAGTGCGTATGCAACTGAGGATTTTGATGATTACATTGTAAGAAAATTATCCATCTTGGCCAAATACTTATTATTCTAAAATTAGAGAAGGACTTAGCAATAGTCATTACACCTTTCACATGTTTCCAAATTCGGACAACTAAGGAGCGTTTTTGTAAGAAGAGCGAAAAGCCAAAGAACGTTGCAAGATTGTGTAATGCCAACTGTCAAGTAAAGAAGACGTTCTGTGCTTGTTTGGGGTTGGTTTTCCTACGCCGGTAAAATCGACTTGAAGCGAATCGAAGGTATTTTGCGGAGAGAGGGTTATTTAGAAATGCTGCAAAAAAATGCAATACCATCGGGGCAACGTTTAATCGACGAAAATTTTGTATTGATGGCAAACGACCCCAAACACTCAACAGTGATATGTAAAAATTTCTTAAATGAAGAACAAGATAGAATGAATTGGACAAGAGGGCCCGAAAAGTATGCCCTACTTTATTAGGCCACCTGTGGAATATTTCACAAGAGGAATGGACTAATATGCGAAATACAGTCCTTGAGAAACTAATGGAGCAGATGCCTCAAATTATGAAAGTTGTTCTTCACTCAAAAGGGAGTTTGTTTGATAAACGGAATGTTTAAGAAGGTTTTGTTTAATTTTCGTTAGAATTACTTTACTTGTATACTTTAATTGCTATTAATAAAATGCAATAATAATCGCAAAAATGGGAATTCTTTAGTGTAGAATGTGCTAAATAAAAGGGCTATCGTTTTCAATATTTTTATTAAGCACAATTTTTGCTTTAATATTTACAATTAGATGAATTACAATCAAGAACAGACGAGTTAAATTAATTCATCTCAGTATGCGTTAACACCGTTTTTGTTCTTAAAATATAATAAGGTTATTAAAATGGTTCGGATTTATTGCATGCTACACAAGTTAACTTGAAGGTAAGGAGGATGCCAAGTATGTATACAGACATAAAAGTAAAAAAATTAATGAGTAACAACAGATCAAATTTCACATCGTATTCCAAGAACATATCGCAATATATAGTTTGTACATGTACTTGCTACTTACTAGATACTATACATAACTAGCTAATAACCACTTCTATGACTTTCATCAACATTTTCTTACAACGTTACGGCCATCCCATAGCCCTAATACGATCTTCCTTATTTAAAATTGTAATCAAGCGATGATTTGATTTGAACTTTAACCCGCTGTCTTCGTCTCGTACCGAAACGCACCGCTTTCCTCGTTTAATGATTGAATTAGGCCAGCCGAACTCAAAACTCCCACGGCCATTCTCCGGTTGCTTATTTTCCGACACAGTGATCACGGCCACGGCTCTCTCGACTTCTATTTAAAGATTTAAACAAATTAAAGGTTCCCGTCACGGTCCCCGAGATAGTAGTATCGGACTACGCGGCGTGCCCTCATCATCCTCCTCGGCAGCCGAGCGGTTTTTTTCTTATTTAAAGCGGGCATTTCCATTGGACGTCGGAATTACTCCACAAATGAGGCGAAAAATAAGCTGTTTAGGGGATCGAGCGGCGGGAAGACGAGACCTTTTCGGCTCCTTCGAGGGCATTCGAAGATAAAGGGAGAGAATGAGAGAGAGAGAGAGAAAAGGAGCAACGGCACTTTTAATGCCTTTCGACCAATTGCAATCTAATCCGAAACCTTTCAAAAGCAATCACGGGCATCTTAAAAAGCAATCGAAGCCAAGTATCGAAGTTAATCGAATAGCCTGTTCCCTTTGGAGCGTCCCGCTCCCTCGACCGATACCCTTTCGCCGGTTCGGAGATAATTTTCGCTCTAGTTCACGCCGGAATAGGATGGTATAGTTGTTGGTGTATCGCGAGAGGTACGGGTGGGTAAGATGCGATGATTGGCACTCTCTGTATGTGAGAGATTTTAGAGGCAAGATTAAGTTAACACGTTCTAATTAGATTTAGACGATTTCGCTGGAGCTGGAGCTAATTGATTTCATCTATGATCTTATTTTCTAGTCTGTGATATCTAAGAAACCGCTTGCAGTAATTGCTTCAGGTAACACAAATGCTGTACCTCCCAGCAAATTATCTTAGGATCCTACCAAAAACCATTCCTTAAGGTTTGCATCGTATAAATTAGTAAATAATGCATTTCTTTCTTCTTTTTTTTCTCCTAGTCTCTTTCCGAGTCAATATTTCAGCCTATTCTCTCTCATGCCCTGAATAACAGTAGTAGTAGTACTACTCATCATCAACATTCGCCACCGCGTCCCCGTCACTTAGTTAGGTCAGATTATATTGCCAATTTAAGAGCTATTTTCGTTGCGATGTAGTCGAGTGTGGAATTGTAGCGGGCGAGACCGTACGGCAAACAAGCCGTGGTAACGACGTTCACCATCCCATCCGAACGAAGTTGACGTATTGTAAAATATAATACCGCGGCAGTTTTAATGAGAGGTCGTTATAGGAATAGAATCCTGGCGGGCGTTTTTCATCCACCATCCATTAGAACAAATTGACACCTGGTAGAGTAGTGTGCGGCGCGAGTTTGTGTGCGAGTGTCCGAGAGAGAGAGAGCACTTCCAACGGAGAATTGTAGCGCTTACTACCACCACCACCGCAGCAGCTGCTGATGATGCTACGCTTCCGCACTAACTCGCGGCAAACAGGCAAACAAGCGGCCGGGCGAGGAAGGCACCTTGTTAATAATAACGACTGCGGATTGGTTTTCTGTTGGGATTTCTCGTTCTTCTGTATATCGCGCGTTAGGTGTCGGCCTGCGGAGAAACGAACAGTAAATTTTCGCCCTCTTTAAAGGATTCCACGCCGGTTATATAGGCGTAAAATTTCGACGCTCATTATTCGAGGAATGAAGCGAATTGGTCGGCTATATTCATTACGCCTTGATGGTTATCATCTTACAAAATACGAAGGTATAAAGGAGAAGAAAAGGAGAAAGACGTTGTAACCAATTTTGATGAGTATACGTTGTAATTGTGTAAGTAATGAGAGGATAATTTTTAACACAGTAACTCTACAAAGTCAGCAACTACCGTACAATTGGGGAAATAATTTTGGAACTTAGTTTGGAAATTTTGGTAGGCAGAACATAGCCACGCCAAGCAAATTTAGATGACTTTAGTTTAAAAATCGTGTTCTATACTTTTAGGAACGTTAATCTGCCGAATTTGGGCGAAATCCTTGCATACGTAGTTAAAGATTTTGAAATACATATTGTGAAAAAATAATCGGTAACAGGAAAGCTTTACAAATTCAATAATTGTAGCATTGTTAAGCGGAGATAGATAATTTTGGATATATCTTATAAACTTAATAGACAAAGTGGAGTCACACTAAACAAATTTAGACATTTTAAATTTTAAAATCCCAATCTAAATGTTCAGAAACATCAATCTACCAATCTATAATTTGGACGAAATTCAATAATTGTGAAATTTTACAAAAGATTTTTGGCAAAAATCGAAATCCCCGGAAATATACTAAGATTACAATGGCAATATTTATAGATTTAAACACAATTCTTAAGTAAACAATACAATATTAAAGAAAGTTTACCTGACAGATTTCAATAATCTATATTAAAGGTCGAAGATTAAATAAATATTTTATTTTATCACAAACAGATATCTACACAACTGACGATTGCAAGGACTGTGTGGATGTACAATTCACAGGTATAGCAGTAAACTCCACTCACACAAATGTATTATTTATGCGGAACGTAGCGTTTCGAGAGCACGTGAGCTCTCATTGTCAACCGTGTTACCAACTGAAAGTAAAAACTGTATCACACATGCAAATTATTTTCTACGCAGGCTCTAAAATTTCTAAAACATATGACTATTTACAATTTACTCGGTGGTCTAATGTCTATTTTCGGGGAAGGATGGACCGAAAGCGAACCACATCGCATGCAATGATTGTGAGAGAGTTTATATTGGACAAACAAAAAGGAGTATCGAAACGAGATTCAAAGAACATATTAGAGACTATCGTTTCGACAAACCAGAACTATCAAGCGTAGCAGAGCATATGGTAAAATCCGGACATAAGATTGATTTAAAAAATCTTACACTACTTAAAAACGTAAACTCGTATAAAGAATTAGACGCGTTCGAAACGATATGTATGAATAAGAACGGAAACTTATTGAACAGAGAACCACCCCCAATTGCACACTCGAGTCTGATTGATTTATTACCACAGGTTCTGTTAAAGATACGGTTCGCTTTCGGTCCATCCTTCCCCGACATTAAACCACCGAGTAGATTGCAAATAGCCATATGTTTTAAGAAATTTTAGAGACTGCGTAGAAAATCATTTCCGTGTGTGATACAGTTTTTACTTTCAGTCGGTAACACGGTTGACAGTGAGAGGCCACGTGCTCTCGAAACGCTGCGTTCCGCATAATTAATAAATTTGTGTGAGTGGAGTTTACTGCTATATCTGTGAATCTACACAACTGTTTATTAAAATAGCAATTATTATGAAAAAAATAAAAATTTCTTAAAGCAATGGCAAATATTTTAAACGTTAATACATATTTTATTGCTTGGCCTTTATTTTGTAATACTGCATTGCATAAACGAGGCACTGATTCGATAGGCATTTGCTGATAAAAGTGGACCAATTCATGAATATATTTTGGTTTCTTCTCAGTAACGGCCTTTTTTAAATCCACCCATAAGTTCTCTGTAGGATTTAATTCTGGCGATTATGCTACCTATACTAAAAGGTTAATTTCATTGCGTTGAAACCAAGCTTTCGCTTTGGGAGAAGTGTACTTTGGATCATTGTCATGCATAAAGACCCACCGCAAAGGCATTACTTCCTCAGCATAGGTTAATAAAATATTTCCTACTATATTTACATATCCGTCGGCATTCATTATCACTTCAATTGTATGAATTGGACCAACACCATACCATGAAATATAGCCCTATACCATTAAGCTGTAATCACATCTTTGATTGTTTTCCTGGTATACTGTGGGTTATATTCGGTTCACAAACGTCGTCGTATATATTGTTGGTAACTGCTGGAATTAAGCAAAACAAATTTTGATTCGTGTGACCAAAGATCCCAAGACGTACATATACTCTCCAGCGAAAATGATTCTGGTCCTCCCCTGTCTATTATTTAGAGGAGGTACTTTTCCTGAACGTCTTGCACTTAATTTCGCCTCAATAAGTCGTCTTCTGATTGTAGAAGTGCTTATTTGCAAATATAACTCTTGTATTAATGTTTTAGACGTGATAAAGCGTGTTCTTTTGACGCAGTTAATGATACCTCTATCTTCACGAAAGGTTATTTTTCGTTTTTCCTCTATTTTCTTGAATTTATTTTTCCACACAGGAAATTAGTACGTATTTTTTTCGGTGATAATTCCATTTTCTCATTGCATCATTACTATTGTTATTTTAATGCCCACTAAACTCAAGGATTTTCGTCAGATACATCAGGACTTTCCGTCCTACACCCGTCTACAGATTACAACAGATGAAATCTGTAGGTAGAATTTTAGTCATTTAATGTACTACTGTTATTTTCATACATACCACTATATATGCAAATAGAGATTATAATTAACACAAGAATTACAAATTCAACAGTTAGAACACCGTTATGAGGGTGTACATAGTTTTGGATGTATGATCTAACCTCACTTTCTCCTAAAAAAAAGTCCTAAGAATATTCGATTTTGAAGACCAGTTTTACTAAATTTTAATATGAAATTTAATAACAATAATAATAATTTTTATTACTCAACAAATCAAATCCAGTTACACAGCAAAAATACCCTGAATACATATAACGGTACAGTGACCGAAATAACGCATTCTTCTGAGATACCAGTTGTCTCTGCTATCTCTTTCAGCTTCAATCGGTGATCGGCTAATATGACTATTTCATCGTTGGTAGCGGTTTTTGAGCGTCCACTGCGTGTTTGTCACTTGTGCTTGTGCTTATGTCATTTAAAGAAGAAAATTATGGAAACGCCACATGGATTTAAAATTGAAATTTAAGCTGCACACTGGTTTCTTCCAGCAGGGCAATCTCCCAATGTATACTGCTGGAGAAATACAGCTACGATCGTAAGAATTTTTTGGTAATAGCTTAGTAATTTAATTCATTGATAATCAAAAAATAATATAAAGAAAACTGAAAGCAGCAATTCAAAACGAAATTAACAATATTGGTGTAGAAGAACCAAAACATCCCTTTTTATTAGATTTTTATTATAAATAATTTATTAATTTCACTTCGTGAACTAAGAGATTAAAAGTAATCTTTCGTTAAGTATCAGATAATTCTAAAAAATATTTAACATAGTAACTTGTGAAACATTTCATTCATATCCGAAAGCCTTGTATCTCTTACAAATACACCAACATAATCAGCGCATCGCTAGCGATGTGGGCAGTTAACTAGACGATTCCCGACGTCAATAAGTAAGATTCGCTGCTTGCAGCACATCGATAGCGGTAATGAAGTAACCCGCATCGGGAGAACAGCTCGCATTCGAACGACTATCCCCTCACCCTTCGCTAGCGTGCCTACTAAGAACCCATCTCGCAAGGCGAATCTCACAATTCTCCTCTAACGTACATACACATACACGGTACACATTCGCAGTCGCCGCTTTTGACGTTGGTAACGCGTACTTACTTTGGTTTCGTTTCAGTTGCAGGACCGGACTAGACCATGCGGCGCCTTCGAGCACTCCACCACCACCGCCACGCCGCTGTCAACGTTTAAAAATTCATTCGCGTTAGCATGCACAGTACAGATAATGGATCTGGTGAGTATCCAAATTGCATATTGCGAACGTTTCGGACGCCTTTTTGGAGGGTAAATGGACGGGAGAGAGAGGAGAAAGGACGGGGAATGCTGGGAGATAAATGATGATGCGGTTCGATATAAATTCCGTCGAAGATTCTTGAGTTAACTTTTTAAAACTTCAATTTTAGATAAAACGAAAATGTTGTCCTATTTAGGAGAAAAGCATCACGATGTATTGCTACATATAAAGTGCTTTTATTAAATTTATTTACTTTATTATTCGTTATTTATATGTTGTTTTATTTGTTATTATTTGCTTCGTTTTATATTTGAAATCTGTTCTGTTTAGAGCTATTTCTTATCAGTGTTTTTATCTAGACTCGTTTTTATGAATTTATATTAAATGAAATGAACTTAATTTAATATAAATTACTGTTATTCTTAATTATTATTGTCATTATTATTATTATTTTATCATACATACAAAATCTATTTGAGACACTACTGGCAAGGAGTTCAAAGCCAAATCACTAACCTGATAAAAATTTAGCAAGGCGGGAAATTCATACTATTCTCAGTCATTTAAAATCATTCTAATACAGAGCACTTTTTCGTTTGCTTCTTTCGAATATGTTGCAATATGTCCGGAATTTCTAATAGAATCTAAAAGTTGCTAATTAGAACTGCTTAGTATATGATGGGCTATTTTTAGTTGGTAGTAAAACCTGGTAATTAAGAACACGTTAAGCACCCGTAGGAAATATTGCATGCTTGTTAACATTATTCCTCTGTAATTAGAACATACTTTTGTGTCTCTATTATTGTATATGAGCATAATTATCCCATATTTCATGCCTTTGGTATTTCTTTTTTTAATGATGTTGCTTAACACATGGGCTGAAAAGTCCCGGGCCTAACAAAGAAAACACGTTTTCTTTTGGTTCAAAATTAGCTTTATTCATCAACGTAATCTCCATAAAGAGCAACGCAATCATTCCAGCGCCGCTCTAACATTTCAATACCACTTTTGTAGAACGATTTGTCTTTTGCCTCAAAATAGGCCTCAGTTTCAGCGATAACCTCTTCATTCGTGCGAAATTTCCTACCGGCGAGCATTTTTTTGAGGTCTGCGAACAGTCGCTGGGAGCCAAATTTGGCGAACACGGTGGCCTCATTTGGACGTCCACTGCGTTCTGCATCATCGGTGTCTCTACGACCACGTTTGAAGTCGGCAAGCCAACGTTTTATTGTTGTTTCTGATGGAGCGGAGTCCCACACTTTTCAAGCCATTTCTTCACTTGAACGGTACTTTTTCCCACCAAGAAGCAGTGTAAATTGAAAACACGAAATTGTTTTTGATCCATTGTTTTGAAAATAACAAAAGTAGCGTGACTCTTAGCACAATAACTCACAAACTAATGAATAGAATATCATGAAATTTTAACAGCTGTGTTTTGAAGGTTAGTACTAACTGAGAGAAAGGTGACTGCAATAAAACTAGCGTCATCTATGTGTTAGGCCCGGGACTTTTCAATCCATGTGTTAAGAGGTCAAGTAGTTTGTTACCTTTGTCTCCCACATATTTCATCATTTCAGCCGTGATTCAATCATCCCCGGCCTATTTTCTTTAGATTAAATACGTTTTTCCAAATAAAAAAAAAAACAAAAGCTACAAATGAATATCGTCCTTCGCAGTCTTACAATATCTTCCTTGAAGCTACTAAAACACGTACAAATATCAAATATGATTTACGAACGAAAGCACTAGATTGGGAAAAGTTTTACCCGTACCTAGTCCAAGGAAACAACGATCCAATACACATGAATCCGCCAAAAAATTAATTACATCTTTCTCGCCGGCCCCGAAGAAAGCAGAAGAACGTCTCGAGGAAGAAAAAAATTAATTAGCGAAAGCTTCTAACGCCCTCGCGTCAACAACGTGTTGTTACTCATCTTCCACCGCCGCCTAGCGCTGGGAGATTCGCAACCGCAGTATATCCGGACGCGGGAGAATGAGACGAACGGAATTTGCCCCCGTAGAAAGCGCACGAGAAAAATTAAAACTTTCAAGCAGCAGCAAGCAGCCAACCAACCGGGCAGGCAGGCAACCATCGCAAACCATAGCGCAATATCTACACGGTAGTGATGTTATTAAGAAACTTTTTGATATTACTATGTCGACCGCTGCGCACCCCACCCGCCCCTCCCTACTCGCGCGCCCCACGAACGACCTTTAATACATCGGTAAAGTTTGACACGTTGACGGATGAGATGGTTGCGGAGAATATTTCGCAAAGTGGTCAGCGCCGGGGATGTTTCGCTTTGTAGATGGCGCGGAATGCGTTGATGGAATTCGTATAGGTTGGTGCCTGCGTTGGCGCGACCGCTGGATTATTACTCCCCGACGTCTAATTAAAACTAGTTCTTCCGATGGTTTCGCTTCTGTAGGTGGATGTATAGGCATTTGCGCTGAAGAAAGCTAATATTGCTAGATAGAAAGGGGGTGAACATATTGAATTTGGAATGTTCTGGAGAGGAACAAAAGAGAAACAAAATTTTATTCACCTAATAGCTATAATCGTCTGATTGATTAAGCTTTTAGTGGAATTGTTTCTATCGCATGTTTGAATCCTTAAAACCTGGCAGTTTGCTTTATACGAGGGCGATCTGAAATGTTTTAGGAATCGGCAAGAAAAACACGGTATTGGTGTGGTCTTTTAATTTTATTCTTCGATATAGTCTCCTCGAAGAGAAATACACTTTCTTAAGCGGTGCTCCAGTCTCTTCAAGCCGTCGGAAAAGTAAGATGTTTCGAGATCTGCAAAATACCCATCTGTAGCGGCGATGACCTCCTCATTTGAGACAAATTTCTTTTCTCCCAGTGATTTTTTTAGATCTTCACTGGAGGCTAGGTCCGGTGAATATGGAGGATGACAGAGTAATTCGTAGCGAAACTCATTCAATTTGGACACGACAATGCCGGATAAATGACCCGGTACATTCTCGTGGTGGAAAAGCACTTCTTCCGCTGCAAACGAGGCCGTTACTCCTTCAATACTCATCGAATCGAGTCAATAAATCGCTGTAGTATTACCCCGTGATCGTCCTTCCCTTCTGCAGATAGTCGATGAGGTTCACATCTTGGGAAGAAATGATCGCCATGACCTTTCTGGCGGATGGAACGGTCTTTGCTTTCTTTGGAGCCAATTCGCTCGGAAAAGTCCGCTGCTTCGACTGTTCCTCGTTCTCCGGTATGTGGTGGTGGATCCAAGTCTCATCTACGGTTACGAAAATCATGAAGAAATCCCTTGGATTGCGTTGGATCCTGGCCAGACACTCCTCCGAAACGGTCACCCGATTTCGTTTTTGCTCCGGTGTGAGCAAACGCGATACACGTCGCGGCGAAAGCTTTCTCATACCCAAAAATTTCGTGTAGGATATGGCCAACGCGTTCTTGTGAGATGCCTGTTGTCTCTGCTATCTCTTTCAGCTTCAATTGGGGATCGGTTAACGCGACATCATGAATCTTGTCGACCATTTCATCGCTGTTAGCGGTTTTTGGGGGCTTCGTCACTTGCGCTTATGCAACGTTTGAAGTAGCTCATCCAGAAGATGATGATCGAAAATTTTTGAAGTACATATAACCTCTTCACTTTAAACGATCTACCTCATGAAACTAAGTATCATAACAACACTTTATACTCGTTGACTTCATAGATTACTCACCTTCATTTAGTTACGTACATCGATGCATTAACGGTATGACAACGAGCTGGAACGACAGGAGGGCGTCAGGTTGGGTGGGGAACTCGATTAATTAACGCTTTAATGGCCTTGCGTGCATGGCATATGCATACGTCGCGACGCAGACGTCATGCGGATCCGATAAATTCACGATCGTGAACCGGCAAATTGCCATTCATCATAATACGAAGTTTGACTCCGGATTACAAATTCAATTACTACGCTGCCAATGCGTATGATCTAAAGCCCTGTGCACTTAGTCCTTTGGCTGTTTGTTGTTAATTTGATTGATGTAGTATACATGGGAAGTCAATAAGCTTCGAATGTTAAGCCTTACTTGAATATCGTGGATTTTCTAACGGTGAAGCAAAGAACTATTAGGTTATGTTGAAGAATAAAATTGTTTGAAACGTTACAAAATCACTTATTATTACTGGCATCGAAGTTTCAGACAAAACAAACTCCAGCGAAGAAGAAAAAAACATGAAGAACAAAGATACAAGAATGTGTAAACTCAACTTGAGACTCTCCTACGCAAGAATATGTGAGAACAGTTTAGAAAGTAAGTTTCCCTCACGGGTAACAGATAGTAGGCCATCTACTGCAAAAGGCTAATGCGCGTGCCTGAAAAGGTAGTGACGTGGCAGTCGTATACACCTGGTAAAAGTAGCGCCAGTATGACGAATGACGATTGCAAGAACTGTGTGGATGTACAATTCACAGGTATAGCAGTAAACTCCACTCACACAAATTTATTAATTATGCAGAACGCAGCGTTTCGAGAGCACGTGGGCTCTCACTGTCAACCGTGTTACCGACTGAAAGTAAAAACTGTATCACACATGCAAATTATTTATTAGAGCCTGCGTAGAAAATAATTTGCATGTGTGAGTCGGTAACACGGTTAACAATGAGAGCCGACGTGCTCTCGAAACGCTACGTTCCGCATAATTAATAAATTTGTGTGAGTGGAGTTTACTGCTATACCTGTGAATAGCGCCAGTATAGTAGATGAGGATGGCGATTTTAATTCGTGCACCTAAAACCCATCTTCAACCGAGCCTGTACTTTATTGCACTAAATTGTCGCGAAACGCCTATTATTTACGAAAGTATGTGCCTGGTGTGTGCCAAAGCAAGTGATACTTCAGCCCAAATCAGCCAATGTAATGTGAAGTGTATATTTTACCCTAGAAACCAAACCGCAATGAACGCATTGCAGAAAAGGTTCATCGAGTTACTGACCAGAAATGAGACAGAGAACGCTAAACATCAGATTTCTAACCCAGATAACGACTTGTATGTGACAGGGATAAGAAAATTGATCTCATGGTATGCCAAATGTTTCAATTTCAGCTGTGATTATGTGGCAAAGTTTTGCAACACTTACTGTGTCCGCTACAATAAAGTGTTTGCATTGAATTGTGTTTTGTCTCTGGTGATGAACTACTTTCTTTCTGAATATCCCTTGTAATTAATATTCAATGATAGCTGTAGTCCCATATTTACAAATTTCACTAACAAAGTGTTACTGTTACTTCTGCGGCTTTTTCTTCCTAATATCATGTGAGATTCGTATCTGTTAGTGGTGCAATTCAGGTAGGGACTCTGCATAATAATGTCGCCCAACAAAATACATTTTTTGTCATGGTGCCTGTAAAATACGAACTGAATTGGGGTATCTCTGATGTGAGGGTTCCGAGGGGAACTAGTAGTAGTGTTCCTTGCAGCCCTAGTTTTTGAGATACACCACGGTGTATCTCAAAAACGTATCCCTTATTAATCCATGGTGGAATTTGAGTACGCTTGTCTTTGTTTGCCTTTTTTATCGTACTATGTTAAAAATAATTCAATCTTTGTGAATATACCTAATCCTAAAACTTTTTACGCTCGTCTATAACATTGTTTAAGATTATATTTTCCACTAAAAGTATTTTGAAAAAAACGGTCATATATCCTACTGTTTAGACAAAATAATTAATGAACATCCTTCTTACTATAAACCAACGTATCTCCTTTCACCATCTAAAATCGTATTAACCAAGCGTTACGTTTTAAACTCATCATTTATTTAGATTAATTTGGGCCCCCGTAGGTATAGCAAATAAGGATTTACCAAATTTCTACTGCGTTCTCCTTCTGTTCCCCTCATCGCTCCGAGAAACGCCAAGTATTGTTCGACGTACATACGTAACAACGTCAAGGGTTAAAGACGAAGCAGACGTTGCCTACGTTGGCTCAAGTTCGAGCGCTCCGGCGTAATAAGGTACAAAGCTAAACTACTAGATACCTACGGTAATTCGGTCCCAGTGCAATTAGCAGTTCTCCTTATTAATTAATGCAAGCCGCTTACAGACAGTTTACTTAAGATTCGACCGGATATGAGATCAGACCGCCGCCGCTACTGTTGCCGCCACCGCCACCATCCTGAGCTCTAAGGCATTGTACGTTCTAAGACATCTTTAGTGGGAAAATTGTAACATATTCGTGGGTTTAAAGGAGTGACGATAATAATATTAAGTTTAACTGTTCATATGATAAGCAGTGTTTATAGTGCTTTTAATGGTGTAATGTGCGCTGAAGTATGGTAGATGATATTTTGCCTAACAAACGAGTATTAGTACGGTGTTAGAGGGGTACCATTAAACTTCTTATGATCTTACCTTACCGACAGAGTACAGGTGACTGAGTGGAACTGCAATCGATCCTTGGTACTGCATATCGATTTTGGAGTTTCATTGGGCTGCATTCTTGGCCCATCATTCTATCGTATTCTAAATTCGACATACCCGCTATTACGTCGAATAATATGGAACACGCGTGCTTTGATACGGGTACTCGATTCTCCATACCGTGGCACTCATACTTGCCCCTCTTTGCAGAAACTACATACGTTAGATCTGTTATAAATTCAAATTACACAATACATGTTAAAAGAGAGTATCAAGAAGTCCAAAGAAAATTCTTGGAGAGAGTTCGGAATAAAACTGAGAGATAACTATAGGGAAAACCAAAAATTATTCCACGGAACAATAAAACAATTGAGACAGAAGAAGGCGCCGATATTGAAAAATATAAAGGATGACAAAGGAAATATACTAACTGAGGAAAAAGAGATAATGGAAAGATGGAAACAATACTTTGAAGAACTCACAAAAATAAAACAGGTCGGATACATAAGAGAAAAAGAGCATAAAACAAAAAACGACGATGAACGTATCACACCAATAACCGACGAAGAAGTCAGAGAAGCAGTTAGCAAACTAAAACTAGGAAAGGCGGCCGGAGAGGATGGAATCACAGCTGAAATGATAAAATATATGGGAGACAAAGGTAACGAAGAACTACTTGACCTCTTAAACAACATTGTAGTAAAAAAAAAAGGACACCGAGAGAAACTGGAAACAACACTAGAAGATACTCAACATGGATTTAGAAAAGGAAGAAGCACCCAGGACTTAATATTTGTAATCAGACAATTAGGAGAAAAACTATTAGGGTAAGGAAAGGAAATACATATATGTATTATAGATCTTAAAAAAGCTTTTGATAGGGTAAGAAGAGAAGATGTATGGCAGAGCTTGGAAAGGAGAGGTTTAGAGAAAGGAATTATAGAGATGATTAAGGTATTGTATAAAAGCAATAAGAATAAGGTGAGAACTTCCAATGCAGAATCAGCTGAATTCGAATCGCAAATTGGATTAAAACATTGATGCGTATTGAGCCCATTGTTATTCTCTATATTAATAGACGACGATGTTAAAAAAACTAAACAAACACGAAAAAATATGAAGGTAGGAAACTGGAAAATGAATGCAATTAACGTACAGGAACTAATGTTTGCAGATGATATGGTACTGATAACACACTCGGAAGAGACATTACAGCAAAACTTGAAGATATACCAAGAAGAACTAACAAAGATAAACATGGAGATAAACACGAGGAAAACAAACACAATGATAATAGCAGCAGAAGAAAGAAAACATAGCATCAAAATCGGGGAAAAAGCATTGGAACAAGTTAAAAGTTACAACTACTTAGGAACAATCATTGAAGACAATGGGAGAATAGAGAAAAAGGTAAATGAGAGGATAGAGAAATCCGCAAAAATATATAACATATTGAGAAATACGTTTCTGGATAAAAAAGAAATACCAAAAAAAATAAAGACAGAGGTGTATAAAAGAGTGGTCAGACCAACATTAACATATGGTACTGAGTCATGCATAACCACGAATAGAATCAAAAGCAGAGTTACGGCCATGGAAATGAGATTCCTAAGAAGAATAGTAGCTAGAAGAGACAGAATCAGAGACACGACAATCACTAATAGTCTGGGCATCAAACCAGTAGAAATGGTCATAGAAGAGAGACAACTGGGATGGCTTGGACATCTACACAGAATGGAAGAAGATCGAATCACAAAGAGGATATTTGAAGCCAAAACAGAGGGCAAAACCAGAATAGGTAGATCCCGAAACACCTGGAAGGAGCAGGTGTATAGAACATTGGAAAAGAGAAGTATGGGATGGATTGAAGCCAAACAACTGGCTCAGAACAGGAACCTGTGGAAGATAAAAATAAGAAATAAATAGTCCGACACCGCAAGGTATAAAGGACTTAGGATTAAAAACAAAATGTTAAAAACCGTAAAATATATACGTAGTGTATCGAAATGCATTTATTTCCACGCATACTAAAGAAATGAAATCTACAAACAAAATGCAAACTTTTTACCACGTAGCATGCTAATTGCGTATCGAATAAGAAGTCCTACATTGTACGTTGTAGCTGCGAAGGAGATGATGCGTACCACTACGACGAGGCAATAGTGGAAAACGGAGGCGTAAGCAACACAACGTAACCGTAATCATCCTCCACTCCCTCCCCTACTTCGCCGCCCTTTAATTTAACGAAGGAGTAGTCTAGCTTCCTCCTTCCGTACGGCATCATCGGGCAAAGATAATTATTTCGATAAATTTAATATGATCTGAGCAGTCACGTAGGTGGTTACCTTAATTGTTATTGTTAATTTCCGACTCAGCGTCCGGATGATGCGAACCTATTAAGACGCGAAGGGTAAAGAAGGGGGATGATGGAAGGTGGTTCGCTTCGCTTGCTTGATTAGAGAGAACGGTTTAGCTTAGAGAGTCGTGAGTAAGGAGAATGCGGTCATGATGCATCGTTAACGCTTATAATATCGATTTGGAAACGTAGCCTTGGAAGATGTATACCCGGTGTATGCGCAAGTGTTTTCCAGTTTAACTGAGAGATAGCGCCAACGAAAAGTACGCAGCGTATTAATTTGACACTTACATCATTTTATTCGTCTAACATTTTAACTACAAACACACACAGGTTGAGTCCGCGAAAAACTGGCGTCTTCGCTTTATCGATCAATAATCATGCCGAGTGACTTTTCTTATTTCATGAAAAGAAAAAGGTTGTTGAAAGTCATCGTTTGCTGGTACAAACATATGGTGAACACGCTGCATCGATTAGAACATGTGAGACATGGCTTCGACAATTTAAAAGTGGTGATTTCAATGTGAAAGACAGTGAACGCTTTGGCAGATCACAAAAATGCAAAGACGACTAATTGCAAGAGTTATTGGATGATTATTCATATCAAAATCAACGGCAATTAGGAGAAGCATTACATGTATCACAAGAGTCACGATTTAAAATAAATCCATTTTTAGTCACCCGTCGCAATTCGACAAAAATGATTCCCATTCGTTTCGTTAAAGCAACATGTTACCGGCGACTTAGATTTTCTAGTTGACGTTCATTTAAATCGTTTGGGACCCATTTACCGAGTTTATTCATCTTTTCCATTGGTTGTAAACGTCTGCAATAAGTCCTGTAATTGCTCGTCTTCGCCTTTTTGTCAGTGACATTAAAATTATCACTTTTAAATTGTCGAAGCCATGTCTCACGTGTTCTAATCGATGCAGCGTGTTCACAGCAATCGATGAGTTTCAACGGCCTCGGTACTGAAACATGGATAACAAAGAAAAACAAAAAAGCAAGGTACAAACACTAGAGACAACAATTTTTGAGTGAAAGGTTGCACAAGATCTGATAGAACCAAAAATGCAGATCTAAGAACAGAACTAAACGTCTTCGTCATAAACGAGAGAGTAAAGGAAAATAAAAATAGGTGGAAGGAATACATAGAACGCATGCAAGTAACGAGGTTGCCAACCAGAGCGACATTTTATAGATGTTTAGGAAGAAGTGTTGTCAGACCAAATAAAAGATAGGTATCGTAACAGGAAAAGTGCCTAAATACTGAAATGAAGAAGAAGAATTTTTTAACTCCGCACTGTAAACTTTCAACTTTCTCTATTTTTATTACATTCAACTATTGCCGAAATTTTCTCATTTAAGATGCCTTACATTATACATGCAACCTATACGAGCACTAACATACACTTTTAACCTTCGTAAAGCTCAAAAGTCATCAGTATCATCCAGATCGTAATCGTGTACTTCGCACAAACCTCTAGGAACCAGCACTCTTTAAAAGTAAGGCCACACAGACTTACTAAAATTTCTACGAACAGCGATCATATTATCGTCACCGCAAAAATCCTGCTTTTCACTAGCATACTTCTGTATAGGCACGCAACCCTCTCTTTCAGTTACGTACATGTAACATGAAGAAGAATATGAAAAAGTAGACAACGAGGGACAAACGTAAGAATGGGGAAAATCTCAAGTACACTTACTATCAAAACCAGGCACGCGGTAGGGCAGCTTGAACAATGTCACGTGCCTTTAAGAATATCCTTAAGCGCTAGATTTATGGAGTCCGATTTATGGGACTTGGTATTGCTACTCGTTTTTGGAACAGACTGTGCAGCCCGTAAGCGCTTCGAATTTGTTTTGCTAAGATTAAGTAACGTATTTTTACAACGTTCTAAGTATGCAGGTGTACACAACGAAAAAAATTTGTTCGTCCGACATTTAAACTACACACACACACACAAGTTGAACCCGCCAAAAACTAGCGTCTTTGTTTTACCGTTCAGTGATTATGTCGAGTTTTGTGCGTGCAGCACGCATTACTTTTCATATTCAATCAAAAGAAGAAGGCTGTTGAAAGTCATCGTTTGCTGGTAGAAATATATGGTGAACATTCTCCATCGATTAGAACATGTTAAACATTTACGTTTATTACTATGTTAAACATAGTCCCGATAATTTAAAAGTGATGGTTTCAATGTGGAAGGCAGTGAACGCTTTGGACGACCATAAAAATGAGAAGACGAACAATTGCGGGCGTTATTGGATTTCATGTGTTACAAGAGACAACCAGCAACCGTTTACGAGCAATGGGGAAGACCAATAAACTCGGTAAATGGATACCACATGATTTGAATGAATGTCAAATCTCAAAGTCACCAGTGCAGTGCTGCTTCAACACCACGAAAGGAAATATGCATTTATTTTGAAAACCAGAGGCGGAGGAATAATGGTCTCCACATGGCGAAGCCGGTCCTTCAACACCAAAGCCTAATCGCTCCGGCGAGGAGACCATGCTCTGTGTCTTATGGGATCAGAGCGATATTGTGTAATATGAACTTTTGAAGCCTGGCGCCGACAAATCTTTAATTTAAATCATGCATTAATCCAAAGACGACCGGAATGGCCCAGAAGACATGGCAAAGTTATTTTGTTACACCGTAATGCGCCTTTTAGTAAAAAACGGAAAATACTTATGCATTGACTTGATAATCGTATACCATGCACCAGTTCTCTCCGGATGAAATGAGGTTTCAACACAAGGATCATGTGGTTTCTCAGTTCTGCACATCCTCATATTCTGTGAGTTAACATATTCATTCAGATAAAACAATGATTTATCGGAAAAAAGAGGTTTTGACAAGAAGGTATAATAACCTACAAGGAAATCATTTTTTTTGCATTGGGCTTAGTTCTCTTATGAGACGTTACTATAATTTTTCAAAATGCTGTAGATGTAATGATTGATATCAATGGCGATTCACTCCCCTTATAAAACAGTCCTGCGAACTTTATTTAGGATGTAAAGTTGGTAATCAAGATAAAACATAGGTCCCTCGCTTCTGCTGTTTGTTTGCTGTTGGTATGTTAGACCTCTGACAGGTTGGTTAAAAGAATCTCATATCTCATGCTGTTTGCTGTTTGCTGCTTCCATGATTTAGATGGAACCGAAGCATCACACAACAGACTGTTATTTCTGTATGACACAAATATCTGGAATCACTTTGAAAACAAACCAGACTGTACATCATCCAAATAAACCATCTGCTATAAGATCTGTGTGTTAGAGTACACAAACTAGTGGTATCAAATTGTCCAGAAAATGGGATATTGAGCGAAGGTGAATCTGGTAACGACTACGGAACGGATACAGAAGACGACGAAGAAACTCTTGAGGGCAACCCAGCATTTCAAGAATCCAGTTTATCAAAGGAGGCGCACCTTTTGTCACAAGTGGACACAATGATCCCGTTCGTGATTTGAGCTTGTTTAAACAGCAGTTTTTACCTTCTAGTTAATGTTTTTCACGACAAGCGTACTGTATTCTCAAAATGTTTCTCACACGAAGCAGATTCTTGGAAGTAAAGTTAGTCCAAGAGCAGTACTCCTGACCAACTGAAACGAATTGCCATCTGTACTCATTGCTAAAGCAATTAACATGAAAACTTGACACTGCTTTCGACACTTAGGTATGAGGTATACAAATGGGATGTATATGGAGATGTTAAAGTTCTTGCAATTCTACTAGGCAGGCAGCTTGAGTACACAAAGCACCCTTGTTTTCTACACAAATGTGACAGCAGAGACAGAAGAAACCACAAAGGGAATATTTTTAGTTATGTTGCCTTAACATGTATTTACTTTTATATTATTTATTGCACATTCTTTTACCAGTTCAGTCCTTTGATTGATATAAATTTTAATAATCTGATGTTTTCGAGGTTTCCTTGAAGGTCACGTAAAAACTAAAACCGATAAGGAAAAAACATTTACACATTTGAATTAGGCGTAAACAATACTATTTGAATCAATTACGTTTGCTGGTGTAACAAAAAAAAAGTTTCACTGTATTGAACAGTGTTATTAACGCAAAAATTCTTAGTTACTTTTCTATATATCTTCACGTATACCATGTGTAGGTGTTTAATCGATTCTCGTGTGTTACCATTTTCTTTAAGTTTTAAAGCCTAAACCTTTTAAAGGGGTTTCTAAAGATAATCTAAATTCCTTTATTTACAACGTTATATTCAATGATTTACGATTGAAATTACGTGTTTTTTTTTAGCAAAAAAAAACAGAAAAAACTTATGCATACGTCTGTTATATATACACTACCTCTCAAAAGTGTTTAGGCACTCTCACTGCTAGCAAAAATGTATAAAAACTCAGCAAAAATGTTAATAATATTTATTTTTATGTACAGATACACGTACATGAATAAAAATATTTTAAATAAATGTGAAGATTAATTTAAATTTTGCTTTCATCTATTTGACCTCCTCTTGATTTAATAATTGCAGCACACAATCGAGGCATTCTCGCAATAAGTTTTGCCAGAGTTTCTTGTGTTATTGAGGTCCAACTCGATTGCAATTTGTTCCACACGTCAGTAGCTCATGTCGGAGCCGATTTCCGTACTTCCCGATCTAGTTCTTCCCATAGTAACTCGATTGGATTCAAGTCGGGGCTCTGGGGAGGCCATTCCATAATTTTGAGAGCTCATTCCTCTTCTAAATGGCGTAAATAGTCTTTACATAATTTAGAGGAATGTTTTGGGTTATTATCATGCTGGAAGATAAAATTTTGACCCAAAAGTCGAATTCCGGAAGGTATTGCGTATTAATATACCGTCAATTTTCACAATGTACCCTACACTAGTGCCAGCAAAACAGCCCCAAATGATGATAGAACCTCCACCATGCTTCACGGTAGCAGCAATACACTCTTCTCTGGCACGTTCACCCACAGATCTTCTTACGAATATGCGTCTTCGGGTTCCGAACAGCTCAAATTTGGACTCATCCGTTCATAGGACGTTGTTCCACTCTTCTATGGTCCAGTGTTGATGTTCACGAGCCCAATCAAGTCGCTTTTGTTTGTTTTGTTTGCGTAGTGATGGCTTTTTCATCGCAATACGTCCATGGAGCCCGGCTTTCTGTAGGCGACGTTTGACTGTAGAAACACTGACTAGTTTTTGGCGACCAACATTAAATTCTGCGGTAATATCCGGGGCTGTTTAGCGTCTATTTAACTTACTGGTAACCACTATTATGCGATCATCTGCAGATGCTGTCGCTTTTGGCCTTCCACTCCGTCTTTTATTAAGAAAACTGCCAGTTTCCCGATATTTTTTTTACGTTATAGACAACCGTAGCGAGGTGTATTTTCATTCTTTTGGCGATTTGTCGATTACTTATGCCACTTTTATGGTAAGCTATTATAAGCGCACGTGTTTCCGTACTAATTTCCCTTCGCGGAGGTATTTTAAAAAATTATCACACGATATTTCGCTCACGACATGAATAGAGTAACCAGTACCACACTGCAACTGACCATAGGTTATAGATTTCACTATAAACTTCTAGGAAGGTAATTTAAACATTAATACCTACAATCTAACAGACGACTAAATTTACCCAGTAAATTCAGAGGGATTGTTATTGTAGTTGCACCGCAATAAACAGTTTATGGTAATCCGACCAAGTGCAGGTAAATGATAGTAAACGTTATGCGATATAATGGGTGTTTATCTGACTGCACTACATTTTAAATACGTATTTAATTTTATTATAATGTTTTTTTGGTAAACATAATACTATATGAATAATCCATGGAAACAGGGGTGCCTAAACACTTTTGAGCGGTAGTGTATATCAGAAATAGAATTTCAAAAGTTTAACTGAATTTGGAATTTTAATGTTTCCTTTTACAACGCGTTCCCAATTTTCCAATCATTTCTTTTTCTTGAATTCACCTCGTAAATATAAAGAGATTTAAACTGAGGACGGAATTGGGTAGATCTTCCTCTTCTCTCTAAGAGCGAAAGGGATCGGCTGTCGAGGCGGTTGGACGCCCTAGAAAAGGCGAGGAACGGTTGAGCGGTCGGCTCGAACCGGCGGCCAGGCAGCTAGAAACCGGAAAAATGAGAAGACGGGCGGCGCGTGACAGCCAGCCAACGATGGATTTAGCAGTCAGCGTATAAAATCATAAATATCACGGAAAATCAAATAACACACATACGCGCGGATATACATATCCGCGCGTATGTGTGAGAGCGTCCCGTCCCATCCCATACCATCGCGAATCTACGTATATTTGTATGTGAAACGGAGATATCCGGAATTGAAATTGATTTTGGATTGGCGGACTAACTCTTTCCACCTAGATACGGGCATTCGATCGTCTTTCTTTCGATTCGGCTCGGTAGTCTATCCTCCTTTGCATGCTTCAATTTCGTCCTTGCTCGTATTTCGTGCGGAAAGTCCGACAAAGAAAGTACCTGCACGTATACGCTGTTGTCTTCCGTAAAATTCGAAAAAATCTTCGATACACTGTATTACTATCGAACATGGACCAATTAATTCTGTTGCGAAAAAGTTCCACTTATAGACAGCACATTTTCCATCATTTCTCAACAATTCCAGAAGTCGTCATATCCGCCTGAGGGAGTCACCTCCCAAAAACAAAAGAGAACGCTCATTCTTACTCAACTTAATCAAGATCTCAAAACGTAATTTAATTATTAAAAATTTAAAGTTGTCTTCGCCTTACCCTTTCCACCGTACTCTTCATTTTTTCTGTAGCACTCCTACCCCTATACTATCGCTCTTTCTCTCGCGCGAATGTTAATTAAATTGTATGTATACACGCCCCGAAGAGAAGCTAATGAAATGTCGGAAGTGGAACGGCCGGAAATGTGATTAATGAACCTCTGTTTCCATCCCCCATCCCAGTCTGCACGAGAAAGAAGATAAAGAAAAAGAAATGGACGGTAACAGCAAGGCGAATTGCGTCTAATTTAAGAAATTCTTCCAGATTTTATAACTTATTCGTGTCGACTGCCGTTGGTCACCTTTCCTGCCTCTACTCCTCCATCTCCCGGATACCCGGCGAGTCCGCAAAACGAGTGCAAAACGAATTACGCCCTCGGGCGATCCGTAAAGTGAAGATCGTGATTTTAAAACGAACTGATGGTTGGGGGAGGAATCGTTAGAGAAGTCCGATGCGGTCCGATGCGGTGATTTCGCTACCCCATCGTTAGTATCGTTAGATTCGTTAGTTAATCAATCAGCTGTAGGGGAATGGGAAGGGGAAAAGGGCGTATAACAGGGTTTGGAGCTGGTAATGAGCTCTACCTGATGGTGACTGGGTCTGTGTGCGAGCTCTCGCAAACTAGTTACCTTTGTAGGTCGTTGCATTTTCTGATTAGGAAGGACAGAAGTCAATATTTGCTGGTGTTTTGCTTTGATCAATTCGCTTTTCGATAGTTACCCTGAGTAGAATCGCTTAACTTATTGATTATTTAATATTGATAATTGTTTCGTTTTTTTATTTATGTGATGATCGACCCTAACGCGGTTATAAGTGATTTAATCTTGTCATAGCAAGAGTTCTAGATGAAAGTTGTATGTTCCTAACAACGAATAGTGCGTCGAAAGAGTACCTACAGAGAGTAGACAGAAGCGACACCTTTGATAAATAATATGAGACTTTCACGGTTGAAGTCTAAGTTTGTACTGGCAGTTGTATTTCAGCGCTTGAGTTGACATTTTGCAAGTCACTAAAATTTAGTTCTAGGGATGATACCTTAAAACCAATAAAACTAAAATCGCGAAGAATTGAATTTGGTAATACGTGTGCAAGGTTAGAAATATCTCAGGATAGTAATGTTAATAAACTTAATTAAATATAGAAATAGCTAGTAGCTTTCACTTGTGATTGTATTTATTACAAGGTGAACTTGCAAGCTACAGGCAAAAACCATGAATAGTAAATCGAACATCCATTTTTTTTTTGTCCCAGCACATTGACAATTCATCCCAAACTTGATATATTATGTCACTACCATTATAAAATAAATCGGACAATTCACTGTGGTCGTACTTTACCCTTCCATACGTTTGTCATACCTAATTATATATTTACAAAGGACGAAAGAACACAACGGTAAGACGATCAATTACCTCACGACAAGAATAAAGAGGAACTAATAAGGACTACAAGGAACTATAAAGGAACTAAGTGTAAGCTTACTAGAGTTGAAGAACGGTGATATATCGGACGTGTCCAATTATAGACCAATCTCGATACTGTCAAACATCTGCTCTATATATAACAATATACTCTCACATCAGCAGATTATAGTTGAGGAGCAGCATGGGTTTGTTGTTGGAAAATCGACCGTAACGAACTTGTGCTTCTGAAGTAATCGATGACCACAGTCAAGTCGACGTCTTAACACATGGGCTGAAAAATCTGCTTTTCCTGTACTTCCCTTCACCCCTCCCCATTGCCCCCGTGCAATTCCCAAAACTTCGGGGATTCTCGACGCAAGCAAGTTAGAGAAGCAAAAGTGCTCGATTACGAATCATGACGGTGCAGAACTGAGAAGATAAACTGCTGAATAATTGTGTTAACCATATCTTCTTAGAGGGAAAAGATACATTAAATTTTCTTTGTGAATAACCATTTTGTAAAAAAAATTGTCTAGATTAAATGAAATGCGAAATATATGTTAATCATGCAAGTCTAAAGCTGGCATCTGGTTGCACATACAAACACCAAACGGCCACAGAATAGTATCACCTTTTCCGGAAAATCTCCTTCTCACTATTTTTATTTAGTTTAGAATCACCTCATCTTTTATCAAGAAATGTATCGAAAAAAGTTAGAATTTCACGCAAGATTCTAAGTAACAGTACCTTATATTGTACTTCGCAGAAGTTAGAAGTGATTGCGTCTGCACGACGGATAGAAGCTTCGAAAAGAAAAATATTGGAAAACCTTAAAAGCTAAGAGTTTTGAATAACATTAGGCTTTCACGGTCGGAGTCTGAATTTATACTGGCAGTACGTATTTCCGAACTTGAGTAAGCATATACGAGGAAGGCGCCATAAATCCTCGGTCTGATTTAGAAAAAAGAAACTTGGGACACTATAAGAAATTTTATTTTCAAATGTAATCTCTCCTACTTTCTAACACATGGGCTGAAAAGTCCCACCACACACACAGTCCGGACTTGGCACCCAGCGATTTCCACCTGTTCCCTAAGTTGAAGGAACATTTGTCTGGACGGCGGTTCTGCTCCGATGATGAGGTGAAAGATGAGGTTCGACGCTTCCTGAAGGGCATGGCGGCAAGCTGGTATGACATGGGCATTGTAAAACTGCCACAGCGTCTACAAAAATGCATCGACCGAAATGGCGATTATGTTGAAAAATAAAGCATTCTTCAATCTTTAAAGTGATGTACCAATTATAGAACCGTATATCTAAAAATATAGGAGACCTATTTTTGGGATTGCCCTCGTATTAATAATAATACCTAAACGGTCACCGTCAACATCTCCACTTTCCATCCCGTCTTCTGCATTCGTTACGAACCTAGCAAGATGACAAGCGTGATCGGTTTAATTATCAGGACTTTTTTCTTCTTTGCGAAACTCAAACATTTACAATCCAGATTAATATTACTTACCTTTACAAAATTTACTTTCTAAGTTAGAACCTTATCAAATTAGGTTAAAAATTTATCAAAAGTTTGGAAAAAGTTAAGAATTTTGCAGCTTGAATATAATTTCCAACTAATACCGTCCTGGTAACTCGCTTCGTAGATATCTAATGGAATACCTGCATCGTCGCGGTCCGGTATAATGGCCTCGCGTTTATTTTAATCGGTTAATTAATAACTTATGTATGTTGCGAATGCAATTTCGAAACTATTCGAATTAAGCTCGCAATTATTTCGTCATTTATTCATAAATGGGAGATTATTAAAACTAGTCCCCTCTTCGTCACTTTCGCGCATCGCTCGCAATATGCATTTCGCGGTCGTATGCGACCGGTAATCGCGTCAAGTGTACAGGTATTAACTTCGTCCGTATACATATACGGGCGATATGTACAATCTAAGACATCCTAAACAGGAAATTTTGTGTGATATTAGGACGGTGAATTTACATCAATCCGTAGAAATTTGTGTGATAAATTTGTACTAAATTAGAAAAAAATATTGGATCTAAAATATGCTTGTTTTATTCCCCTTTTTTGCACAGTTAGACTTTATATTTAATAAGAAATAAAAGTCGTTCAACTTCAACGCGTTTCTATTAAAATGTCTAGCATTGTACGAACTTTGCATAGTCATAACGATAACCTCTAGAAATTAGTTCCTTGACTAGGATGCAATAAGTGCGACGTATGTCCAGCTATGTACATGCGTTCTAGGTTATTGTCCGAGATATAGCATACATATGTACATGCATATACGCACATACACTATTTATTGAAACTCTTGCAATGATAGTGATATTACACCACTGAAATAATATAAATCACCTGAACGAGGTCATTCTGTAATACACTAGAGCGACAGAATAAAATAGACACCTACTAATTAAAAAAAAGATACTATTCTCGTTATATGTATATACAAAATATTTTAAAATTTTTAAATTAGACTAATATTTTGTCAATCCACCTTTACTTGCGTGAAGTGCTGCGAGTCGTCGTGGCATAGAATCTATTAAATGATTAATGGTGTCTTCTGGAATATTTAACCTCTTCTGTAACAGCTGCCGCGAGTTGCTGGGTTTTCAGGGTCGTTTCGCCATATTTGCCTGGATTATGTGCCAAACATTCTCTATCGGATTCATGTCTGGTGATTGGCCTGGCCATGGTAAAATCCGAATCCCCTGTGCCTCTTTCCATGTGGTTGTTGTTCTTGCTTTGTGGCAGGGTGCTCCATCCTCCATAAAAGTGGCGTCTTCTTTAGATAAAATGGCGTTGTCGAATATCGGTAGTAGTCCTTCTGTTAATATTTGGATATATTTTGCCGCATTTATATTTCCGTCGCGGATTACTAATTGCGACCTTCCACCATACCATATCGCGCCCCACACCATGACGTTCACACCGCCGTATTTCAGCGTCTGATGCAAAAATTTGTCATCCAGTTGCTGTGACGAACGTCTCCATACCAACATACGACCACTATCACTGAATTGGCAGTATCTGCTTTCGTCTGAAAAAATAACAGACCGCCAAAACTCTGAATTGTAATATTATTATTTACAATATTTTCTCAATTATGTTGGGAGCCTCTCCAACTAGAATTCTGGATGATATTATTTTCTCTTTTTCGAATTTATTTTTTCATTTTATAACCATCTTTTTCTCAAAACTATTTTTGTGCTATTATTAAAATGCACACAAATTCTATATCAAAGTTTTCTAGAAAGTGGGAAGTCGGGAGAATTTCCTCGCCAAGGTAACACTGGCAGAGCCTGCGTTTCCGAAAAAAACTTTGGATGGATTTGGCCATGTGGCACGGTGCCTTATTGTGCATGAATGTGTAAGGGCCTTCATTTGGATCTAAATCATTGATATATGGCATCAAGACATCGTCCAATATACGCTTGTATTGGTGTTGATTTATGGTGCCTTGGCAAAAATACAAGGACCTTCGACTGATATACAGGACCATACCATAACCGACGGAGAATCTTTCACTGTTTTTAAAACACTAGCTTCACCAAACCGTTCAGGTAGACGTCGTCTAACAAATTGAACTCTTTCTGTCATGACTTCTAGTTTTGACTCTTCGCTGAATACGATCTTTAACGAAAAGACTGTTCAAACAAATAAATGTTGCTTGATTTACATATTCATTTAAGTTATTTAGTCTTACCTTTCGCCAATCTTCAGTTGTGTAATGTTGTAAATTTTCTCGTTGGAAGCACACAAAAGCTTAAATTTGTAAAGCAGCCCTAATAAAATTGACAGGGAGTATATGTTAAGTTGTTATATTATCCACTTACATTGTTGCTCTCGGATACCGTACCAGCGGTCAGCATTATAAAATCTTCTATATTTCTTGTATATAAGTAGATTTAACAATTGAGTAACTAAGGAATCCTCGTATAAGCTAAATATCAACTTTCAATTCGATCAACACTCATGCATACGAAGCGGTTACTGCTTTCTATCTACTATTGCATTTTATACGGTTGAAATGCGCGAAAACGACTACACTCCGATAATCTTTTTAAAAGATCCATTTACATACTGTCTTAAGTAATGAATTAGCATGCATATTTAAGCGGAAATGGCGACTAGGCGAGTAATATTACAGGCATACGCGGTTTTTCAGCATTCTTGCATGCATTAAAACTTCGACGTTTGTTCGCCTGTTTCGCTAAACGAGCGCATATTACTTTTGAAAATATGGAGAGGCGTAGCGTTTTGCATATTACACGTATACATATTACATATACATACATTTACGGTGGAACTTTTTCTGACGCAAACACCTGCTGTTTCAGAACGTTTTTTTCTTTAACGAAACTGCTTAAGCAAATGCATTTCCTGTAAAGCCGATTGGACACGGTCGCGTATAATTAAAGGATTCATTAAGTCGCCCGTGAAAATCGACTACCATTTACGCTAAATGCGCTACGAAGCAGGTACAGCTGAAATGGTCGCAACGCAAGTTTGTAGCGAGGACCCTGTTACAAATATCCGACCATTAAAACATTAAAAATAAGCGCAAAAAAGAAAGAAAGGGAACGATCGCGTAAAACGTCTTCGCCATGTATGTATACGTCCATGGTATACGGATCAAGTCGTCATCTGTTCGCGATTATCTCGATAAAGTGTCATTAAATTGGATTGCATGCCTTTTTAATCTGGGAACGTCGAAGTGGTATTCAATGTACCGCCCTCCAACGGGGCATTAAGTCTACCCGCTTTGCCCTGCCTCTTCCTTTTCGGGTCGCTTATAAATCGAGCTTATACTATATACACTTTCGTACAAAAGTATGAAATACGCGCTCTAAAACTATGGCATTTTCTAAAATAAATAACCATAAAAAATTGCAAACATACGAGGGCGACATGAAATGTTTCCGAAATCGACATCTTTATTTTTAGATGTGGTCTCCTCGAATATCAATACACTCTTTTCAAACGATGTTCGAGTCTCTTTAAGGTTTGGGAATAGGATAACATCGCTGGGCGCTAGATCTGGTTAGTATGGAGGATGACAGACTAATTCGTAGCGCAACTCATTCAATTTGGACACTACGATGCGCGGTGTATTGTCGCGGTGGAAAAGCACTTTTTTCCACAGCAAACGAGGCCGTTTCTCCTTCAATACTGCATCGAAACGAGTCAATAAATAGCTGTAGTATTGCCTTGTGATCATCCTTCCCTTCTGCAGATAGTAGATGAGGATCACACCTTGTGCGGTCGCCATGACCTTTCCGGTCGATGGAACGGTCTTTATGTTCCTCGATTGAGAGCTTTGTTAACTAAGTTGTGCCTAAAATTAATTAGTAATATAGGATGAGACAACGTTTACAATGCGGATGAGAGTGGTTCCACTATAAAAGAACCTGCAGGTTGAACTATATCCACCATATACCTTCTCTTTTTCTTGTTCTAAGAGAAACATCAGATCAGATTAGATTGCAAGTACAATAAACATTCTTAAGGCCTATATTATATCCCCTTGGGTTTTGTCTCGCGTTCGGCGTTGATTCTTAGGAAAACCATGTACGTCTTGACATTTCGATGTAATCGCATACATCTCCTTCTTGAGGTCGACTGCAGTCTTCTAAGAACTAACGCTGAGGATAATAAGACATCCTTTAGCCGCGAAAACACACATTGAAAAATTAAATATCTTCACAATTCCAATCAAAATTATTCATCAATCATTAATGATAAAGAACGTTTTCAGATGAAAATGGAAAAATATCTTCGCAAATTATTCCGAGCATATACAAAAATCTATTGATGTCAAAGGCGAATATTTGAAAAAATAAAATAAGTAAAGCCATTTATTAGATTTCACGTATTTTTTACATCGTACCAATATTATTTATAATTCATGCTGCAAGATGGTCTTTCAAAAATCGTGTAAATAGAGAAAAGAGCGGAGGTTATCTAACTTTCGAAAAGCAGCGTATATATTTCGCGATATATTTATATACGTATATATCGAGTGGGGTCTTGACAACGCTCGAAGTGCATTTCCAGATTCTGTTTACCATATATATCATTCCTCCACGAAAATAATAGCGTATCCATGTAGCGGTCTATTAGCAAAAGGATTTATTTTCATTTTGGGCTCGGGCAAAAAGCGTTCCGCGCGCTATATACGGGACGATACAAGTCGGAAAGAAAGTCCGAGACGGCTGCTCCGAAGACGAAGGAAAAAGACGAAAGCGCGAGTCGCAAAGAATAGTAAAGGCGACGCCAATAGTGCGGCAGTATATAAAATAAATGTAACGCGGTCGCAACCGGGCATCCATCGGGCACTAATGGTAACGGTGAGAGTGGCGGAGGACACCTGCGAGCAAGTGTGTGTATGGATATATATAGTTCGCTTTGTTATAATGGGTTTGTCTTGTTTCGGTTGCTGCGAAAGGGTTTCGAAAACGATTGGATTCAGTGACACCGCTTAATATAGCGTATCCATGGGTTCACTTACTAAAGAGGAAAAACTTCTCTACCGTTGAAGTTATGCAAAAAGAAATGTATATCGAAAAAATCCTGCTTAATGAAGAATATAAAGAGTTTTTGTAGTGTATAAATTGAAAAAATATGTACATCATGTGTTTAATTTTATTTTTATATTGTATATGGTTAAGGTTTTTTGTTTCTTTCGGTAACATGTTGCATTATATTATGGTTTCGACGGTAGGTATTTTTCTGTATTTGCTGCACAAATTTATGTAGAATTGCCTTGTAGTGCAGTTATGTACTTGTCTTACGCTTAAGAGTTGTACACAGAGATTGTGTTTTAAGTTTTGTATATAATAGATAGGTTTTGAAGACTTTATTGTTTTTCGAAGTATTCGCCACTAAAAGTACTTTCGAATGCACTCGAACTGAAACTCGAACCTCTCGTTCGTTTGTACAGCCAAAATTGCGTTTTGGAAGGCATGCTCCTTCTAACCACTGAAACCTTTGACCACGTTCTCCGTTCTTGATTTTCGAAGAGATAAAGAAATCGTTGAGACTTAGATCAGGACTATACTAAGAACGGTCTGATTATTCGACGTTTTGTTGCATTAAAAATTCAATTGCCTTGCGTGCTGAATGCTAACTTACATTGTTTTGATGCAGGATAATTTGTCGTTCGGGATTGGTATTGACAATTTTTAATCCTTTTTTGAATTGTGTTGAAGCTGGACGAATTATGAAAATTTTAGCATCAAAATAGTATACTTCATGTTCAAGAAAACTAAAAATGGCGAAATTTTAATAAATTTTCAAAAAGATACCTCTTGATTTTTTTTACCAGATTTGATTAAGATTTTCGTTGATTGTATAACATTTTGATTTTGGGGCATATTTTCGTCGTTTTGTTTTTCTTTGATAATTCGCGACGGTAATACGGCAAAGGGGTTTTTATCCCTCATGACAGCAAACACATCGCATATAAGTTGGTTAAATTTCCATACCTAACAGTATTTAGTTGGATTCATCACAATTATTTGTGACGGCTTGTCTACCTAACGCTTAACGATTCTTTTCTACGAGAGGATACGTAAATGATCCTCAAACCTCCCTTCGACGTCAAGAAATGCATAATATCGTTAAGTCCGATAGCAGGAAATCGGGCAATAAATAAGATTCTGGCTACAGTGTCGTCACCATGCTCTATTTCCCCTATAAAATCCTCCGACAAGCGCAAAAAGGAAGAGAAACCACTATAAAATTCTAATATAAACGCGAACGCTGCTGTTCCGGATACACGATCCGAAAATACAATGTGGCGGCCTGCTTGCCAACTCACTCAAGAAGCTGGAAGGATAGCCCGTACGTGTGTACAACGCGACACAGCTGAAATGGTCGGTCTAAGTAGCAGTCTAAACAGCATGATCATATCAGGAATCATCATAATCCAATTGATAGTTCGTACCTAAGCGAGTTGGTTTTGCTTACACAGCATTTGAATGAAAGTAGCTCGGTGTAGAATTGGTGTTTTACAATACTGAACTTTGGTATAGATGTATTCCTGTTTACTTTTCGTATTTCTTCTTATTTCGTATTGTTTCGTTCTTATATGTTTTTAGTTACATATCTAGATATCCAAACATCCAGAATTCAACGATATGACACTTCCTCATGTCTTAAGCACTTTACAAAACTTGTTTGCAAAATTTTTTGAAGAAATCCGAAACAAACGTATGGAATTTGAAAATATTACTGGAAATTAAAAACAAGAAAAAATGCTGCGATCGTTGCAAGACATCTTGATTTTACTTCCTTGAAATTTCCAAGACTTGGCTATTTCTTCTTGCTTGTCTCTGTTAGGATAAGCAGAACAACACTTAACCAACAACAAGAAATAACATAAGAAGAAATGGAAGAAGCCATACAAAAAAACAAGATAGAGCAAGCAGGCGGAGATGATGGTATATTACCATGGAATTGATTCATAGTCTTCTGCTAGCAATTCTTCACTACATTGATCTTGGCGAGGTTCCTCTTCACTTCTTTAGGGCTTACTTACTTGGCAGAAAGCAGGCGGTGGTTGCCGGCGGGAAGGTGTCTGATTGGGCGACTATACACTCGGGAGTTCCGCATGGATCCATTGGGACCATTGCTATTCTCTATTTACACGGCACATACGTTCTTTTTCCATAATTTCACATGTAATCTCCACTTCTATGCGGATGATTCACAATTGTACAGATCCTTCTCCACTGATGAGGTTCACAGTGTTGTTGATGGTATCAACTGCGACCTCAACAATCTGTATATTATTGCAAAAAAAATTGCCTATTTTTGAATAAAACTAAATCATGTAGTTTAATGAATGAGCAGCTCTCTGACAGATAGATATTTGTAGTATTGTAGTGTATTAGATAATTTGGCTGTGTAACGAATTATGTTCTCATTTTATCTTTGTTCTTGGGTCACCGTTAACAACAGGAAACCTTTTTGGTTTACTGATGGTGATCCAATTGGCAAAAATGCTTGTATTTTTTTTTCTCTCTCTTTTGTTTCTGTGTTCACTATTTACTTGCAAATAAAGTATTATTATTATTATTATTATTATTATTATTATTATTATTATTATTATTATTATTATTATTATTATTATTATTATTATTATTATTATTATTATTATTATTATTATTATTATTATTATTATTATTATTATTATTATTATTATTATTATTATTATTATTATTATTATTATTATTATTATTATTATTATTATTATTATTATTATTATTATTATTATTATTATTATTATTATTATTATTATTATTATTATTATTATTATTATTATTATTATTATTATTATTATTATTATTATTATTATTATTATTATTATTATTATTATTATTATTATTATTATTATTATTATTATTATTATTATTATTATTATTATTATTATTATTATTATTATTATTATTATTATTATTATTATTATTATTATTATTATTATTATTATTATTATTATTATTATTATTATTATTATTATTATTATTATTATTATTATTATTATTATTATTATTATTATTATTATTATTATTATTATTATTATTATTATTATTATTATTATTATTATTATTATTATTATTATTATTATTATTATTATTATTATTATTATTATTATTATTATTATTATTATTATTATTATTATTATTATTATTATTATTATTATTATTATTATTATTATTATTATTATTATTATTATTATTATTATTATTATTATTATTATTATTATTATTATTATTATTATTATTATTATTATTATTATTATTATTATTATTATTATTATTATTATTATTATTATTATTATTATTATTATTATTATTATTATTATTATTATTATTATTATTATTATTATTATTATTATTATTATTATTATTATTATTATTATTATTATTATTATTATTATTATTATTATTATTATTATTATTATTATTATTATTATTATTATTATTATTATTATTATTATTATTATTATTATTATTATTATTATTATTATTATTATTATTATTATTATTATTATTATTATTATTATTATTATTATTATTATTATTATTATTATTATTATTATTATTATTATTATTATTATTATTATTATTATTATTATTATTATTATTATTATTATTATTATTATTATTATTATTATTATTATTATTATTATTATTATTATTATTATTATTATTATTATTATTATTATTATTAAATGATCAAATGACTAGGATAGGAAGGAAGAAACTGGATATGGGAAATGTTAGTAGTCATACGGAAGGAACAAAAAATACCAAGGGAATGGCAAAATAATCTGATAATCCCGATTTACAATAAAGGAGACCAGATCCAAACCGAGAACTATTGAGCTATATGTTTAGCACAAACAAGCTACAAACTATACACAAGAATAGTGGAAAAGTTTATGTGGAACAAAGACTAGAAGAAGAACAGGCTGCTTTCAGGCCAGAGAGACAAACAAACGACAACATGTAATGAAGAATTTAATAGAAAGAAAAATTGAAGAAGGAAGAGAAATGTTTCTAGTGTTGATAGATCTGAAAGCAGCCTTTGATACGATAGATAGAAGATAGATATGGAAAATTTTAAAGGAAATGGAAATCCATAAAACCCTGTCAGATGCCATTAGAAGTACATCCGAGACAGTAAGATTCAGAATATAAATTGCAGGGCAAAAATCAGAAGAATTCCAAATGATAAAAGGAATAAAACAAGGTATTCGTACTAATGATGGACAGAGTAGTCAAACGAATAAAAGCACAAGCCGAACAGCACAATAATAGGATACAGAAATCTAGAATCTGTAAGAGTGAGTAGGTTACTATATGCAGATGATGTCGTCCTAATTAGAATCTCTAAAAATAAAATGCAAAAGCTAATGAACGTCTGGAAGAAGAAAATAGAAAACGTGAAGGTAGAAGTAAGAATCAACAAAGAAAGTAAGTTTAGAGGCGAGAGAGTAACCCCATATGACTATTTGGGAAGCGTACTGACAGGAAAAATAGATAGAAAGTTAACGAACAACAAGAAAATACTACTCCTTAAATAAGCCAATTCCAGGAAACAGAGATATTAATATGGAGACAAAAATAAAAATATATACTACTGTAGCAATCCCAGTAATAACGTATGCATGTGAAAACTGGACATTGCGGAGGGAAGATGAAGTAAAGATAAATGCAATGAAAACATCTAGAAGACTTGTCTATTTCTTCTTGTCTGCCTCAGTTCCAAATTCATTGTGATATGGAGAAAGTTTTCTTCCAGATTCAAAGTCATTCTGGATAAAATTTCGATACGAAGCCTAGAAAAATATGCAATTATTCAAGCATACTTTCCAAGTAGGGAATTTGGCATACAGCAAATGTAGAATCTAACATCCATATAGAGCTTAGATTGCAACCTAACCGGACATTTCAATTATTACTCATTGCACCGTACTTATAAAGAATGGGGTAGGTATCTAATCGATGCGGTACTACAGCGTACGTATATGCAAAACGGAACGCGGTCAGGATCAGATCGACTTTCAAAACCCAATTTATAAAACTCGATAACTTAAAACATCGAACGGAAGCTCCACCTTCCCTGTCAGAATCTCGCCATCCTTTATATCTTCCGCTTCCTCCTAAACATTTCGCCTTGCCTCCTTCACCCGACTGCTGAATAAGCGTCTAAAAATCGAATAGAATGAACGGTTTTAGCGACGCGATAGACAACAATGACATTGCGACGATCGGCGGGTCGGTCGTCGGCGACGTCGGTAGCGCAAGCATTTCGACTTCGCGCTCTTTTTTTAAGTCGGGAGCATCGCGCTGCTGGCGTCTTTATTGCCAGAGCGCGGCATCGTTTGTTTGGCTGCCAGATTCTTATGTATTTTTAAATGGTCTCTTTTTTCTATTGTCCCGTGAGGTAAATAAATACCTACCTTGAGGTGATGGGGTTTATGAATTCACAGGTATAGCAGTAAACTCCACTCACACAAATTAATTAATTATGCGGAAGGCAGCGTTTCGGGAGCACGTGGGCTCCCATTGTCAACCGTGTTACCGACATTCATTTATTTATATTATTCTGCAGTACTTTCTACATTTAATTAACTTTCCAGCTAGCGTACGAAATGATATGTATGAAAAAGAACGCAAACTTACTTAACAGAGAACCACCCCCAATTGCACACTCGAGTTTGATGGATTTATTACCATAGACCCTGTTAAATGATACGGTTCGCTTTCGATCCATCCTTCCCCGTAAAAGGCATGAGGCCACCTAGTAGATTGTAAATAGTCATATGTTTTTAGAAATTTTAGAGCCTGCGTAGAAAATAATTTGCATGTGTGGTACAGTTTTTACTTTCAGTCGGTAACACGGTTGACAATGGGAGCCCACGTGCTCCCGAAACGCTGCGTTCCGCATAATTAATTAATTTGTGTGAGTGAAGTTTACTGCTATACCTGTGAATTGTACATCCACACAGTCCTTGCAATCGTCATTTGGGGTTTATGAAGTTGTGAAAAGATATTTAGTAACGTATCAGTAATTCGTTCTTTTATGGCAAAGATGTGATTAGCGCTCTAAATGGAAGAAAAGCAGAACAACGAAGAAATTGAATATCGGTATATCAATCTTATAAAACTGCTAGTTAACAATATTATGTATAAAGTTAATATTTCCTGATCGTCTTAACCATACCTCGATAGAGCAAAAAAATCAGCAAATAATCTCCTATTCATCCTAATTCGACAAATTTGAAGATCACTGTAACGTCCTCCACTAAGGTGACGATCTGATCATCAACTAGTAGAGATAATATACTTAGTTTTTAAAAGTGTTACTACTCAGACTGTTAAAGTGTACAATCACATACCGCACGAACTGAAATGTAGTGAAGGCAGTAAGTTCTAGTCACAACTGTGTACATATCTTCAGAAAATGACACTATATTCTGTTGTTGAATTTTTTCAAAATAAATTTTAATTTTACATGCCGCCATCAATGTTAATGTTGTAAATAATTATTAGTCTGTTCATTTGTTTATACTATGTGTCCTTGTTATTTATATTTATGGCATTTAGATATTGACATGTTCAACGTATATTATTATTATATCATCCTTGCAAAATTTTCGAACAATACCGTATTGGTCACGTTATAATTAAGTCCGCGTTAAACTTTATTCATTTTACTGGTGACTGTAATCTATTCCCTCATTTTCAAAGACGACAACGTCACGCACTTATCGTTGACCAGACAAAGAAAACGAGACCGTTTGAGAGGTGCACACGGAACCCGCATAATGAAACAAGGTGAATTACGAGCAATGTCTTTAGTTCGCAGCAACTTTTAACGAGCAAATTGCGTCTCCGCTCGGATCCAGAAGCTGCAGCGCGGGCACGAACGAGCCAGGAGCAGTGACGGTGTTGTATTAATTAAAAAAGAGGAGAAAGGGTGGAAACGGGAGGCGGTCCGAGAACCCGAATCTTTTGGACAAACGATGACGATGTAGAAGAGAGAGAATTCGCAAAACGGAGAAAGGAATTAAGAGATTTAACTAATGAACCAATAAAAAGGAGCGAGAACAACGGTTAGAACAGTTGAAAGGATAGAGAAGGAAAAGATGTGAATCCTGTGCACTGTTCCAGGAACTAGTTTCCATTGCCTAGATCCCAGGTCAAATTCAGCTTATCTGTTCTATGCGAGAGACTTCAAAAATAATTTATTGCCATTATTAAAAAGGAATCATGGATAATACCACGTATTTACCCGGTTTGCTTCTTGTCTTTAGGCGTACTCACAATAATCTCGTTTGATTTGACATATACAGCAAAATTTTGCGAGGACGAGCTGTGAAATGTTTCCGGAATCGACAAACACGGTATTGGTGTGGTTTCTTATTTCTATTTTTATATGTAGATTCCTGAAAAAAACTAAGAATACAGATGCATTTTTTTATGCGTGTAATGATCCATTTTCCAGAGAATCTATAGTCGATATATATAGATGTACATGTATCGACTGTACTGTTCATTTAATACAAATGGTCCGGTAATGTAATCCTAATGACTGAGCCCTATTCGTACACCAAACGGTCAATATCTACGTATTATTCGAACAAATGCGTTCGGAAATTTAGATTAACGATGTTTTCCGGGGGGACATGAAAAATATTTTATGATTTTAGAGCCGGAGATTGTTTTGATGTCGCTTTAACAAACCTCTTTCGCGTTTTGCATTAATAACAATAACGGATTGGATATTGTCGAGTTGAGTTAACATGCACAGCTATTTATTTAAAAGATATGTCAACTGTGTTGTAGCTGGTAGCATTTTGTTACTAAATAAACTTTAAACGAAATTCCCTTTACAAGATTTTCAACTCTTAGGAAGGTGTTTCAATTTCTAGATTAGATAACGCCATTATTAAAAGTGACGACTTGTTAGTGTAGTAACAATTTCTTTTCGTAACTTGTAAGTACAATATTGGAGCGCTGAAATTCACTTTACTCTAAATAATGAGCTTCTTTCTCAGTAGGATACGACGTGTTCGCCTGCTGCACTTAGACTAATTAGATAGCTCTCCATGTCGCCGTGCAAAATTTATTAAAACATCGCGCCAGACGGACACGATGAAACGCTTCTGGTATTTCTAATTAATCTAAACTGCTGTACGATGGCGGCGGCGAAATTCGAACCTTGAAACCGACAAGCTATGCGGGCTTATGGCTTCTGCTTTGTCCGTTATCCTTACAGAGCTAGAGCTCCGAACTGTAGGAAAATTAATTCCGTCCAAGAGCTTCACTCTTTTCTTTTTGAAAGGTAAAACATAGTCGTAGATACAATCGATGCAATGTAAAAGGGTACACTCAGTTTGTCCAGTGTGAAAGGTAAATTTAACACTATAACATTACAAATTAGGGTATTGGTGAAAGTAGGTAACATACTTAATATTCTATGTTTTCTGTTATAAATCTATTAAGTGTCGGAAAAAGGCTCGGGATTTGTCAAGGAGCAGAATCGCACTTCAAACACGCATGTCTCGCCTTTTTCCTCGATAGGCCAGTTTCACTTCATCAAGCAGTTGGCAGTGGTACGCAGCATTAAGTGTACTTCGTTCGTGGAAAAAAACAATGAGCTGTATGCCTCTAGAACCCCAAAAATCGTTGCAAGAACTTTTCCAACAGAACGACGGGTTACGACTTTCTATTTCTCCAGGTTTTCGCCACTCCATGCTTGCCTACTTGCACTCCAGGGTATAATGGTGCACTTAGGTCTCTTCACAGATGACAGTGTGCCTCAACAAATCATCCTCGTCTGCTCGATGTCATGCCAAAACCCTATTACCCACGGCAAGATGATTTGGTTTCTAATCTTCAGTCTAGAGTCGAGGAACCCACCTTGCCGACACTTTTCGGTAACCCAAATCATCTAAAATGATTGATTGGGCACCCCATATGATATTTCGATGTGTGCAGCAAAATTCCCATATTGTTAGCAAGAGGTCACCTTCAATCAGCTCACAGATTGCACCAATATTCGACTCACTGGTGTTCATTCGCGGTCGGTGTGCATGGCTCTCGTTTTCCACTGACTTGCGGCCATCGTAAAACCTCTTATGCCAATCGTACACTTGGATCTTTGAGACTTTTTCAGCGAACTTTACAGTTAGTCGATGCAAAATTTCGGCAGGTTTTACACCCTCGCGCGCCAAAAACTTAATAATAATACGTTGCCCAACAAACGTGTGCACCACTTGCTCACATAAGATGTTAGTAACAGCTCCTCTGCACCGGCGAAACGAACCGAATTACTCTCCCCCACCTTACGTCCCCCCAACACATATCTAAACGTCACGCCACTCACTCCAGCTAGAGGGTGTTAAAAAGAAGAGTCCGTTTCATATTTGGTTCGTCCTCGTACTTATGAGAGTTCCATATGAGAAACCAAAGCGTTGGAAATTCTAAATTATCCTGTATATGTACTACATACCACCCCTAGTTAATAAGAGACTAACTCTTATAGGATTTCCTAATCTAATTTTAGCGTTGATCATGTGACACGTCTTTTCTAATCTATGTGCGGTTCTTTAGTTTTGAGGCTTCTTCAGGGATTTGCTACTATTTCAAAATGACACTACTGTGATGGTTTTAAACGTAAGATTACAAAATTTAACGAAGTTAATAATTTGCGAAGGCCCGCACGCACATCGCTATATTCCTTTCCGAAATTCAGGAAATGCATTACCGGTCAGGATGATAAACCGAAAAGGCGAAAAGATTAAAATCGATAACGATGGGAAGAAAAACCACCCGAGGTAGCGAACGACGTTCCATGGGGCGCCGATTGCGGCGTTGGTTTGGGTTTTCATTTACATAATGGAAGAACAACAAATGCATTTTGTATTAACTCCGGAGATTTAATGGCGGTGAGTGGCGAGACGACGGCAGTAGCGCACGAGTTAGAGGAGAAGAGAGAAGGCGGATGGCGTACGGCCTGACGGCCGACAGAAGGCGGAAGGGGTGCAAGGGAAGTCATTACACAGTCATGACATCTGAGCCAATTTAGTTAAAGTGGTTTTTGCGTAGCCGGGTCTAGCGCCTGTGCCTCGGAATCTCTTCGGGGGGAGCACGACGGCGAAGCGGGGTGGCCGGAGAAGCCGACCGTTGTCGTCCGGGCAATTAATAATGATGGGGATGGTCTTTAAAATGCTAATTTCCAATGCGACCGAATTAATACTTGCTGGCTCCGATCTAGAAAGCCGAGACCAAACGGCAATTTGTATACGTTTATTTATTTACAATTTTAAGTGGAACTGAACGCGTTCAGTAGATATAGGCTGAACGGATTTTCTTATATTAACTTAAACTTACTCTCAAAACATCCTTCCCATCTTTATGGAAGATTGGCAATTTGTTACTGTCAACAAAAGTGGTGGGAAGTGTTTTGTTTCCGATTACCGATCTATAGCGTTACTAAATAATTTTGCTAAAGTCTTTGAGAAATGTTTATACAAGTACGAAACCAGTACGGTTTCGTTGCTCAGCGATCTACAGTAACTAATCTTGTTGACAGTGTAGATGCTGGAAGGCAGGTAAATGTTATATATACCGACCTGACGAAAGCACACCCTGTTTATTGATAAACTGAATAGTATTGGGTTTTTCTCTTCGCTTTTGGCTTTATTCCAATCATATCTTTTTCATAGAAAACAGTTTGTGGCATGTATGGCCTTTGAATCTGATTAGTTCACGCCAACCTCTGGAGTTCCTCAAGGGAGTAAGTTGGATCCACTTTTGTTACTGATCTTTTTAAACGGCTTGTGTGGTCAATTGCGCTGTCCAAAGTTATACGCAGATGACTTGAAATTATATATCACAATGAATAATCCTCAGGATTGCGGTTATTCTCAAAACAAACTTAAAATATTTCACCTGTGGTGCATCAGCAACAAGCCAACAGTTAATGTGAACAAATGCAAAATTGTCACATACTCCCTAAAGACAGTTCCAATTATCTACACTTATCGATTGGCTGGATCTCATTTACCCAGCGATAACTCTATGAGAGATTTGACTGTCATCTTCGACTCGAAACTCACCTTTACAGAACATAACACATGGGCTGAAAAGTCCTGGCCTAACATAGAAAACACGGTTTTTTTGGTTCAAAATTAGCTTTATCCATCAACGTAATCTCCATCAAGAGCAACGCAATCATTCCAGCGCCGCTCTAACATTTCAATACCACTTTTGTAGAACGATTTATCTTTTGCCTCAAAATAGGCCCCAGTTTCAGCGATAACCTCTTCATTCGTGCGAAATTTCTTACCGGAGAGCATTGTTTTGAGGTCTGCGAACAGCCAGTAGTCGCTGGGAGCCAAATCTGGCGAATACGGTGGATGTGGGAGCAATTCGAAGTTCAAATTGATGTAGTTTTGCCATTGTTTTGATTGACTTGTGACACGATGCGTTGTCGTGATGAAACAAAATTTTTTTCTTTGCCATATGCGGTCGTTTCTTTGCAATTTCGGCCTTCAAACGCTCCAATAACGCTATATAATATTCACTGTTGATGGTATTTCCTTTCTCAAGATAGTCGATGAATATTACACCACGCACATCCCAAAATACCGAGGCCCTAACCTTTCCAGCCGATTGTTGTGCTTTCGGGCGCTTTGGACGAGGTTCACCAGTTGCTGTCCACTCAGATGACGATCGTTTTGATTCCGGAGTGAAGTGATGGATCCATGTTTCATCCATTGTCACATATCGACGCAAAAATTCCGGTTTGTTACATTTAAACATGGCCAAACACTGCTCAAAATCATCAACACGTTCTTGTTTTTGGTCAACAGTGAGCCAACGCGGCATCCACTTTGAACAGAGCTTTCTCATAGTCAAATGCTCATGCAATATAAAGCCAATACGTTCTTTTGATATCTTTACGATGTCAGCTAACTCACGCAACTTCACTTTTCGATCATTCAAAACGATTTTGTGGATTTTTTTTATGTTTTCTGGTGTTACCGCCTCATTTGGACGTCCACTGCGTTCTGCATCATCGGTGTCTCTACGACCACGTTTGAAGTCAGCAAACCAACGGTTTATTGTTGTTTCTGATGGAGCGGAATCCCCATAACACTTTTCAAGCCATTGCTTCGCTTGAACGGTATTTTTTTCCCATCAAGAAGCAGGTAAAATTAAAATACGAAATCGTTTTTGATCCATTGCATGATTGTTTTGGCAAACAAGAGCCCTTCTCAGGGCTACCCTGAAAACGGCAGTAGACAGACTGCCGAAACGTCGGACTATACAAGTTCAACGAACAATCGAAATAGCCCAAACAGTATCTCTAGTTATTAAATGCATTATTTCTTTCAACCAAAAAATATCTTACTACCAGTGTACGTAGAAATGTATATGGAATTTTGAAATTCAATACGGTAAAAGCACTTCGCGTCCGTAGAACCGATAGAATCACCGAAATATTGCTTTCTATTCTCACCGCATCACAACCGATGGAAGCCATCGACTTCCGTAAATCATCCGCATGGCCTGGCAGGTGACGGGACGGAGAGAAATCAGAACGAATGTGTTTCGTTCGACGTCGTCGGCATCGGCGAAGGCGGACGCGCGTCGAAAACAGAAAAGCGCCGCCTTAAGATAATTCCCAGAACGGGAAAGGTGAGCTCTTTATTTCAGTTATCCGCTCGTTACGGGGTGTCGCGTCTCCGCGCGCCATCGGCTTCTCACAAAGTACCGCTAATGGCTCCTGACAAATGGCCCTCTCGAGCCGAAGGCAGACAGCAAAATGCGGCGGCAATGCGGCGAGAAATACTGTCATGTAGTAGAGTATCTTTGAAATCGTCTGCTTGGTAAAGGCGTTTGGAGGTTGTTGTAAAAAAATTTTGTTTACAAGTGAAGAAGACGCGATGTTTCAAGCATTTTCAAGCATTGTCTAGACATAAAGTGCTTTTTAATAAAATTAGCCACAAGTTTCTTATATTTCAACCCCATGCTAACTGGACATTCTATTAGGATAATAGAATTTCCTGCTAAAAATAAAATTTTCCCTGATTTCCTTGACAAAACATAAGGAAAAAATAAAAATCCCTAGGATAAATTCAAACCTCAATCTTGAATACATTTTTCGTGTCACTATTACTTTTTACTAGATGGTACATATATCTGCTTTCTCCTTACTGCTTGTATGTGACGTTAAGCCTTTTACGACTTTTAATTTTTTCGACTGAAACTTGTTGGACGAAACCCACTCCAATTACCAAATCACCAATTTTCGGATAGATTTAGAAAACTAAGCTCAGTTAAATTTTCAAAACCTGAACAAAATCTTCTGAGAAGGGGTTTTAAATTTACATAGGAATATAGCCCCCAAAAATTAGATACTTTAGGAGTAGATACGGGAATTTAAATTAAATTTCTAAACATTTCAAAACTAATGAAGAAAATGCCACATAATAGGTATCTTTAATATATTTCAGTATTTAAGCAATAAACCTAAAATTGCGATCAATTACTAAACCCAGATACTTGACCTCGAATTAAAAAATGTGTGATAATTATTTTTGTCAGAAAAACTTTCACACAAGGCTTAGATGGGTTTAAGATCAAGAAATGTCGCTGAACCAGCTCAAATATATTATTCAAATCAGATGAAATATCGTGTGTAAGGCCTGATCTCTATTAGAAAAGCCGAAAATATGATAAAACTGAATATCATCAGCGTACATGGAAATCTTATAGGTTTTCACTGACGATGGCAGAAGAAGAGTGTTAATAATAAAAAGCAGTGGGCCCAAAATAGAGCCTTGGGGGACGTCACGCGTCAGAGGAATGGACTCAGGAAGTCCAATAGCATCCGCTGATAGCCCAATGTTAACATTGACGAAAGAGCTGTATGGTCCAGAGTGTCGAAGGCCTTACTGTTAAGTTAGTTAAGTTACATCCCTCAATTAGTTGGTTTGGTTTGTAGGTGGCTTTTTAAAGTGTGTTTTCGTTACTGGCTATTAATATTTGGTCGTCAACAAAGAGTAATGTTTCATGTGACACGTCATTAATGTATATGTTAAAAAGTGTTGGTGACAAGCTACATTCTTGTCGTAGTCCTAAATTTATAGTTGTGATATTATCTTTGGGTTATTATGCATGCTTTAATCAAATCTAGTGATGTCCTTCGTTTTTCCCTTACTATCTTGTCAAATGCTTTTTTATAATCTATAAACAATATGTGTGTTTCTTTGTTATGTTCCCGGTGTTTCTCTGTTTGGTATATAATGATTTAAAATGCAGCAATCATCTACTTCAAGTCTATATTCACAAATTTCATTTGTAACGCACCATACAGCAACACCTAGTATGACAGTTATCTCTTATTAGTTACTACTAACATATTTTTAAAAAGAAAAACAACTTCATAGCATTCCAGAGGATAAAAACATCCAGTCGTATTTTAAAAACATATCCACAAGAATTCTCTGCTGTTTACCGCTTTTTCTCGCATTTGCAATCCTAATCCACTTTCCTCTTAGCAACCTCCGGTAGCGATTCTCACCTTCCCGAGTCGTTGTTTAGTCCCGTCCCCGTATTATAACAATTTCCATTCCGACATCGAGTCGAGCGGGAAACCCCTTCGCCGCATGATTAATGAATTGCCGACGAATTGACGTCGTGTACCAGAAAGAGACGGGAGACGCGGCGTGCTGCGTGGCGTGGCGTTGGAGGATTGCCACTTGCCGTCGCCGCCAACAACGCCAACTCGAATTGCCAAACGCTCAGTTGCTTTCGAATGAATATATCCTCGCGCGATGTATGGGGCTAGAACGTCGACGTACAGGAGTGTTCAAAACGGTTGGAATACGGAGATATTTATATTGCTTTGGAGATGTTTATTTGATTAAAACGGTCGAGGTAGAAGTAAATGTTTTGGACGGTTAGAAATACAACGAGAATTCTGACAAGGGTTTGAAGTATTATTTGGGATATAGAATTTTACATTGCAATCATTTTACTGGGTGCCGTCCATTGTTGTCATTAACAAATATTTCCAATCTATATCCTTTATTCCATTGTCTACATCGACTATGACAATTATTACTAAGAGCGATTTATTGATCGACATCACTTCGTTTGATAAGTGTGAAGCATTCGAAGCTATCGGAAAATTAGAAAATAAACATACCATACGGGACGACAATTTACCTAGTTTTTTTTGTAAGAGATTGCGCTAGTGTGTTTGCCACGCCTCTGTGTTATTTATTCATTTTAACCCTATCAACATCTACCTTCCCGAACTGTTGGAAAACGACAAAATTGTTTCCAGTTCACAAAAAGGGCGATGTCGCTTTAATTAGAAATTACAGACCTATTGCTCTATTAACTATATTACCTATAACTTTGTCAAAGTATACGAAATGATTCTATACGGACGCATATATCAACGGTTTCGTGCAATTCTATCTGAAGACCAACATGGCTTTGTCCGTGGGCGATTCACTGTCACTAACCTTACTACGATTACACAATTCATGAATCATCAGATGACAATATACAAGATGACGTAATTTATACAGACTTCGCGAAAGCCTTCGACCGAGTTGAGCTACTTTTATTGAAACTTGCGCGGAACGGGTTTTCACCCAGACTCGGGTCACTATTTCGAACATATTTACTAGGAAGAGCGCAGTACGTCGCATATCTTGGTTATATACTGATAAGTTTTCTCCTTCCTTATCTTTTCTGGTATTTGTTAACGATTTATGCAGTCAGTTGGATTGTGAGAAGTTATTGTATGCCGATAACCACAAATTCCATACAAGGTTAAGTACCATTTCGGATTGCCATGTGATGCAGCAGAATCTGAAGAAACTAGAATCCTGGTGTGTCAATGTTTTAACTTACTCACGTAAGTTATGACCACCTATATATCATTATCGATATAAAGGTGTTCTTCTACATGGTTGTCCCTCCTTAAGGGAACTGAGAGTATCGAGGCAGTTTAGTTCTCTTGATGCAATATTGGCATGGAAGCAATACATATCATTTTGCATGAAGAGACTACCTTCGTGTCATCCTTTTCACAGTATATAATCGTGACCTTTTGTCCATGTTCTCCACACCTTCTTTCGTTTTACTGTAGTCGACGGCTTCTATTTTTTGACCGTCATCAAAAGGTTGATGACGGTCATGTCGGATGATCATTGTGGAAAGTATTAACTTATGTTACAAGCTTACGTTTCATTGGGCAATAGGAAATAATTGCTGCATCGTCCATGAAACCAAACCTTGTGGAATACACTTCATGGTTTTTAGACTCTGTCAAGGAAACTGCTAATTGAGGCTCATTTTTGCGAATCGCGCCAACTATTGTTACATCCTTGAATAGCAAGTATTTTCCTGGGTTATATGAAATAAAAAAGATACTCTACCAGAATTTTAAATTTCTTGAATTGAAGCGCTTCACAACCTTCACCCATTTGATTTCTTTCTCTTTCATGGCCCTTTTCCCCAGCATAAATTTCAAACTTCCACGCGTTGCTTATTACACTATGACAAACAAATGACGATTGCAAGAACTGTGTGGATGTACAATTCACAGGTATAACAGTAAACTCCACTCACACAAATTTATTAATTATGCGGAACGCAGCGTTTCGAGAGCACATGGGCTCCCATTGTCAACCGTGTTACCGACTCTGTCCAATATTTGGGTCCATAACTTCCAAGCTTTAATTAAGTAAGTATATTGCCTAAAAGGACAACGTCATCTGAACGCTGCGAGTTGTTCATCAACCATCATACACACAACAAACCAACTGAGTCAATTCTTCCGGTAACAATGTTTTACATGAATGTAGCACTGATGCGGTTTCTTTTTTCAACAAGGGTAACAAAGTCATGCTCAATTGCATTGTGGTAGGGAAAATTTCCTGGCCAAAGTAACACTGGCAGAACGTTCGTTTCCAAAAAACTTTGGATGGATTTAGCTATGTGGTATGGTGCCAGTATGTGGCAGTTTCTCAATTCCTTAGAAATATATTTAGGAAACGTATTTAGATAGGCATTATAAACCCTATTCATGAATTTTATACTTGTATTTGTAAATTATCGCGTTGGACACACACAAAAGAAGCTTAAATTTATAAGGTGGCCCTAATGAAGTGGACAGGGACTATATATATAGATATATGTATATCTATATGTACTTCTGGAGTACTTCATGGATCGAACGTTGGCTCGCTGTGTATATATAAATATTAAAGAGGAGGGAGCCAAGCTTCGATCCATGAAGTACTCCAGAAGTGAAGTAAAAAGCTCGAGATTTAAATCCATTAAAGTAAACATAATTAACCCTGCTTAGAAGATATTAGAAAACAGCTTTTCCAACAACTTTACTGCTTTAACAACTAAATTGCTAAAGCTTTAATTTTCCTAAGTTGACCAATCGCTTAATCACCATCTATTACATAATATTTCATTAGGAAACCCTCTGTCTTCTCCCGCTCTAATTCCGCTAACTTAATCGCTTATCGTTAGACGTAATTTCGAATTTCATATTCGAATACTTACCCTTCGGACATCTTTTGACGTCTTCGGCCAGATTTCCCGGTCCTCTCCGGATGCGATATTATCTTTTGACCGACCCGTGTACGTTCGATACATGGTTACACGGTCTCAATGAGTACCGCCGCCCGTCATCGGCGGTTCCTACGGGCGTTCGCGCTTTACATCGAGCGACGGGCCCGCCTTTTCCTGGTAGTTGACAGCGCGCCGTTTGAATGGCTCGTTTAGGCCGTGCGTCTGTCGGTCGGTCGGTCGGCGTGTAGGAGGAGATGAGAGCAGCTTATTTTAAACGATCTGCCAACGCCAGCTGGAAACGGATAAAGCGTCGGCAATCCGACAGTGGAGAGCGGAGATCCTACCGTAACGTCTCCCGCGTCCCGTATTCGCGTGTATCTCTTATTCGCGCGAACGGATTAACCACTCTCTCTCTCTCTCTCTCTTCTTTTTACCGTTTCTCCGTTTTACGCTGGAAATTAGTCTATTATCGTTCAACATTTTTTTTTTTGACAAGAGCGGGCTTCGTCAGTACTGTCGTCGAAACGGTTATTGTAATTTAGGCTTGTGGTGAATGTATTGTGACAAATTATGTATTCACTTGGAATTATTGTAATGGTTACCCTTATTTATGAATTACGATTACATTCTTTCAATAATATTTTAAACGCCTCTTTCGTCTTAATAACGAGCAACTACAATTTTTGTATTTTTCTCTTTCCTAGGTATGCACAGCTTCATTATGTTTTGTAGAAAAAAATAGCGGCTGTGTTTTATAATGTACTTCTCTAAAGGAAACCTTGAAGGACAATAATTTCTTCTAGAGTAATTCCAAGTAACAAAAACGCGCTTTCCAAGATTTTCTTTAATATAATACCAGAGAGATTGACCCATTTTACAATGATAATGATAATTGTTCTGCCCAACAGATGACGACATACACTACCGCTCAAAAGTGTTTAGGCACTCTCACTGACAGCAAAAAGGTATAAAAACTCAGCAAAAATGTTAATAATATTTATTTTCTTTTTGTACAGATACACGTACATGAATAAAAAAATATTAAATAAATGTGAAAATTAAAACGTTTAATTTAAATTTTGCTTTCATCTATGTGACCTCCTCTTCATTTAATAATTGCAGCACACAATCGAGGCATTCTCGCAATAAGTTTTGCCAGAGTTTCTTGTGTTATTGAGGTCCAACTCGATTGCAATTTGTTCCACACGTCAGTAGCTGATGTCGGACCCGATTTCCGTACTTCCCGATCTAGTTCTTCCCATAGTAACTCGATTGGATTCAAGTCGGGGCTCTGGGGAGGCCATCCTATAATTTTGAGAGTGCCTTCCTCTTCTAAATGGCGTAAATAGTCTTTACATAATTTAGAGGAATGTTTTGGGTCATTATCTTGCTAGAAGATAAAAATTTCGCGGTAGCCTACTTTTTCTAATATACCGTCAATTTTCACAATGTCCCGTACACTAGTGCCAGCAAAACAGCCCCAAATGGTGGTAGAATCTCCACCAGGCTTCACGGTAGCAGCAATACACTCTTCTCTGGCACGTTCACCCACAGATCTTCTTACGAATATGCGTCTTCGGGTTCTAAACAGCTCAAATTTGGACTCATCCGTTCATATGACGTTGTTCCACTCTTCTATGGTCCAGTATTGGTATTCACGAGCCCATTTAAGTCGCTTTTGCTTGTTTTGTTTGCATAGTAATGGCTTTTTCATCGCAATACGTCCATGGACCCCGGCTTTCTGTAGGCGACGTTTGACTGTAGAAACACTGACTAGTCCACTCCGTCTTTTATTAAGAAAACTGCCAGTTTCCCGATATTTTTTTACGTTATACTCAACCGTAGCGTGGTGTATTTTCATTTTTTTGGCAATTTGTCGATTATTTATGCCACTTTTATGGTATAAGCACACGTGTTTCCGTACTAATTTCTCTTCACGGAGGCATTTTAAAAAATTGTCACACGATATTTCGCTCACGACGTGGATAGAGTAACCAGTACCACACTGCAACTGACCATAGGTTACAGATTTCACTATAATCTTCTAAGAAGGTAATATAAACATTATTACCTACAATCTAACAGATGACTAAATTTACCCAGTAAATTCAGAGTTGTTATTGTAATTGCACCGCAATAAACAGTTTGTGGTAATCCGACCAAGTGCAGGTAAATGATAGTAAACCTTATGCGATACAATGGGTGTTTATCTTACTGAACTACATTTAAAATACGTATTTCATTTTATTATAATGTTTTTTTGGTAAACATAATACTATATGAATAATCCGTGAAAACAGGGGTGCCTAAACACTTTTGAGCGGTAGTGTATGTACATGCAATTAGAGAACAATACACAGTACTCTTACAATTAAGAGAATAAAGCATATAAACAAATTATCCATTCTACCTAAAGAACAAAAATCATATAGTAACAAATGCACATCAGTTAACCATTGCTGAAATAGCTCGTTTGTTAATTTGCCAGATATGGATGCTGTTAAATGAACATTCCACGCTCGAAGCAAAAACTGCGCGGACCGAATTAATACTTTGTTCTTTGAGGACAAGGAATAGAGATGAGAGCAGTTTTCCGGAAGCTGATATTTTTGGGACTATGTGTATATGTAGTTGCGGATATAGGCTGCGCAACTGCCGTGACAGTTTTTGTTCCTTACACAGCTAAAGTACGGCCGGGATATAGCTCAAAATTAAAACCACTTTCATAGGCATTCGATCTGCCTTGTATGATCTTTTGCGCAATTCACGAAAGTTGGGCCAATTTCCTCGTAGCTTGTACCATATAATCGCGCAATAAAGTTTATTTTTCTTCAGACTGTTTTGTAAGCTCTCTTAAAATTTCAAACCCAATGTCGTGATGCTGATAAGTTATTTTGAATGGAGGATCTGACATTTACTAGTAAGTTTAGAAAGGATTATATTTTCGTATGCATTTATTTTATTTATTAATTTTGTCTCAATGGACCTATAGAAATTTCGCTGAGTGTATGTGAACATCTTACCAATTTCATACTTGTACAGGGTAGTCCCTTGCAAGACATTTGATACACACCTATATGGAACATATAAATATCTAGCTTATAATGAAATAAATTTAATTGAAACCGCTTAAAATATTATATTCAAATATGAAACAGTATCAAAAGCATTTTACTTGATAAACCAAAATTAATACATTAACGTTGTTGAATTATACATTATCCTTAAACAAAGCGTCTTCTTTTCGGGTCTCTCGCTTCCCATTTAACTTAATTACATCTGCAAATTTAGCGCATTATGCCGGCGACGCAAAACGCCGAAAAAAGACGAACACGAGCACATCAACCAGCTCGTGCTCGGAACTGCCGTCGTTTCTTGCAATCCCGCCTTTACGTTTCTTTTGTAGTTTATACAATAAACTCATTTCTCTCTCAAGAGAGAAACAGCCAACGCAATCAGTGCATGATTCAAGAAGCCATTACCGACATAACAATAACCGCACCGCTGCGTTACGAGTTAGAGATCTTCTCTAGGTATGCTCGTATTAAATGCACAATCTCGGTGAGAAAATATCTTCTTCGCCTTCTCCTTTCGCCGTATACCTACTGTTGGCAAAGCACTATGCGCCAGCTAGTTATAAGAGCCAAAAAAGGAGGATTTCTCTAGTTAAATTAGCCGTTGCCTTAATTAAAGTAGTTTCGGATGGCGGACGCCGCCATAGAAGAAAATTGTGATGAAAACGCGCTTCGCCGTCTTCGGCAAAGATTTTATGTGCGAGCACAATACGTAGAATCAGCTGAGCGAATGGCTTTTGTTATGAAATGATGTAAGAAGCGAGTAGAAGCAATGTTAAACCAAGCCGCTGTTATCTCTTTAATTTCCGCTGCTGAATAAATTTCCTAAAACAGATACAAGAAGTACAGGGAATGTTTCTGGAGATTTTTTTTTTCAAAGTACTCGGTTCTGATACGCAATTTGAGAAACATTTTTCCACTCTACAGCTGATACTTTGAAAAGCAGCTTTCGGAATCTTTCAACTATTGCTTGAGGTAATGAACATCTCACTACGCATTTTATTTTTGATGTTCGAAAATAAAGAGGTGGTAAATAAGGTGAATATCGCTAATAAATCATCATTTCAAAATTTTTGCTCAGTAAAAAGATCAATGGTTTGACTTGTTGCATACGACCTAGTAATGTCATGTTGTTAAAACCTGTGCACAGATCTGTACCTTATACGAGGGCGACCTGAAATCTTTCCGGAATCGACAATATAAACACGGTATTGGCGTGGCTTTTAATTTTTTTTACGATGTATTCTCGTCGCAAATCAATACACTTTTTTAAACGGTGTTCCAGTCTTCTTCAGGCCGCTTCTCCTTCAATACTGCATCTAATCGGGTCAATAAATCGCTTTAGTTTTGCCGTCTGACTTGATACACAAAATACACTCTTGAACAACAACTATTGACAGAAGACGTCTGAAATTTTGACAGTTGCCATGAAAGAGGTTGCACTTGCCGACCAATGAATCTGCTTCAATCTTCGTCCGCCATCTCTTGCCGTTTCTAGAAACATTTCAGGTCGCACTCGTACATTCAACATGTGCTTCCTTTTAGACAATGTGTTTGTGTACTTCAACATCGCTGTAAGGTACATTCTTAGAACTTGCTCGTAAAAGCAAACTCAAAACTCTTAGTTTGTACTGGGAGTAGGTATATTTGTCCAACAGTTACCCGATTACAGGACAAGGTATTACAGTTGGTTAAACTGGTTGATTAGGCAATGGAAAGGAGTAAGATAGAAACTAATGAGAATGAAATACAAAGCTTATGGCTTCTTGTAACTAAATTTCCTTGCATTATCCCAGTTTTCAAGTTTTCCTAATATTATTTTAGCGAATTTTCATAGGGGTAAACATTAACTTATGAGAGTTTTGTTACATTTTATTTTAGATTCAATACAAAGAAACCCGTTATTCAAGTTCTTACCAGTCTTGAAATTATATGAATCACTTTTCTTGAAGATGAATCACCATTACCTAAGGCAAGTGACCATGACCTACATTTGGATTCATTTAACGAAAAATTACTCAACTAGAATACTCTAACATTCCAGCATGGTTTCTACAATCGAAATTATGAGCCCATGATTGCATCATCACTTTTGCAATTTTTGGTACCACTGTGTAATTAATCACGATTACTACAGCAAACCAATAACTTACCTAAAATAATATTACTACGCAATTTACTCCCATCTAAGCTACATTTCGAGGCAATATCAAAACATCGAGTGGGCGTTGAAGATGAAACAACTATAAACGTCTGCTTTAAAAACGGTTGCATCTAAGCGCATGATAGAGAATTTTTTTATCTTTAAAAATAATCGGGAATATGCAACACCCAGTATACATACCACACGCTCCCTACAGATACGTAAATACATTGTACCGAATTGGCACGGAAGGGAGCGAAAGATAGTGAAGAACGTAACGGCAAAATAAGCGGGAAGCGGCAGCCGGCCAAGCAGCGGCGAAGTAGTACAGTAATCTTCTTCTTTCGCAAGCGTGACTTCGCCGAGATACCTATCTTTTTTAATTATTGCTTTAATTAAAGTAGGCTTTGTATTGTAATTTATCGCTTGTGCTGATCCAATTTCCATCTCATTACATCAATTTAAATTTTAACCGTTCATCGTAGTAGTCGGCGACGTCGCGCCGATGTTTATTTGTTCTGCTTTTCCTGTACTTCCCTTCACCCCTCCCCATTGCCCCCGTACAATTCCCCAACTTCGGGGATTCTTGACGCAAGCAAGTTAGAGAAGCAAAAGTGGTCGATTACGAATCATGACGGTGCAGAACTGAGAAGATAAACTGTTGAATAATTGTGTTAACCATATTTTCTTAGAGGGAAAAAGTGCATTAAATTTTCTTTGTGAATAACCATTTTGTAAAAAGAATTGTCTAGATTAAATGAAATGCGAAATATATGTTAATCATGTAAGTCTAAAGCTGGCATCTGGTTGCACATACAAACACCAAACAGCCACAGAATAGTACCACCTTTTCCGGAAAATCTGTTTCTCACTATTTTTATTTAGTTTAGAATCACCTCATCTTTTATCAAGAAATGTATCGAATAAAGTGAAAATTTCACTTTGAACAGAGCTTTCTCAAAGTCAAATGCTCATGCAATATAAAGCCAATACGTTCTTCTGATATCTTTACGATGTCAGCTAACTCACGCAACTTCACTTTTCGATCATTCAAAACGATTTTGTAGATTTTTTTGATGTTTCCTGGTGTTACCGCCTCATTTGGACGTCCACTGCGTTCTGCATCATCGGTGTCTCTACAACCACGTTTGAAGTCAGCAAATCAACGTTTTATTGTTGTTTCTGATGGAGCGGAGTCCCCATAACACTTTTCAAGCCATTGCTTCGCTTGAACGGTATTTTTTCCCATCAAGAAGCAGTGTAAAATTAAAACACGAAATTGTTTTTGATCCATTGTTTTGAAAATAACAAAAGTAGCGTGACTCTTAGCACAATAACTCACAAACTAATGAATAGAATATCATGAAATTTTAACAGCTGTCTTTTGAAGGTTAGTACTAACTGAGAGAAAGGTGACTGCTATAAAACTAGCGTCATCTATGTGTTAGCCCCGGGACTTTTCAGCCCATGTATTATACATTTATTATAACGGTTAATTGTTAATTAATATTCGATATGCTTATAAAAATGATGTTGCTTACAACTGACTATCGTCTTAAAACAACGTCCTCTAAGGTCTTTCTTTAATTAGAAAACAAATAGGAGCTATATCCGGACTATGCGGTGGATGTTTCAATTCTTGAAAGCCACATTCGCGGATCGCAGCTCACGAAACGACGGCAGTATGAAAGGGAGCATTGGCGTGCAATAATCGCACACCTTTTGTTAATTTATAAGAATTTATGGCGCCTACCTCGTATATACAGAATAGAAGAAGATCGAATAACAAAGGTTTTCGAAGCCAAAACAGAGGGCAAAAACAGAATAGGTGCAGTTAAAGAAGGTAAAGTTTCAAACAGTTGGTGCAACACCCCCGAAATAATATAGTGATATAATATAGCATATGTTATCGTAGCGTAAAACTCAATAACCCTAAAAAAAATCGCAATGCTCGAAAAAGAAATCCAGTGGAAGAAACAACACGACTTTTAACCGCAGTAAAATCAATTACGGATAACCAATAGTTTATAGTGTAGTACGTCTACGAGATTCTCGACGCCATACTTCGACACTACCCCATACTCAGTACCCCCAAAAAAAAAAAAAAAACTATAACAACGCAACCCGATCCCGACCGTCCTATACGTCAGATACCTCGCATCTCGCGTTCTGTTTAACGTACGGGGTCTAACAGCTTGTAAATATTTGAGCTAACCGGGTTATATATCTTCGACGTTGGGATCTATCCGTTGGCGTGCGCTCTTTCGTCGAGCACGCTCTCGCTCTCGTACTCGCACTCGACGGGCGCGAATGTATTTGTGTACGAGCTCCGGCGACAACGAACGCTTTGCAGGCGGTCCGCTAGAAACTACGTAACACCCTCGCTAACGTCGGGACACCGTTCCGCGGATGAATGAATGAACTGCCGAGGCAGTTTTACCAGGTACTTTGATCGTACTCGTCGATCGATTAATGCGTTGTTTAGAACATTTTTCAAGCGCTTGTTTCGCTTCGTCGGAAATTTATGAATTAAATAGGAACTAAACTGGGCTAGTTACTCTACTGTACGAAGTATATACGATGCGGAACTGTTTATTTTTAAACGATTTGAGCAGGTTGTGAAAATAATTACTGCTAGCTCCGAAGATCCGTTTTGATAGGGTCGCTCGGCCCCTCCACGTTTTTCTCCGCAGTGCACTGTAACCTCCCCCACTTTGCCGAGACTAGTAATCAGTGATAGGCAATATTTCTTTTAAATTATAATACTACGATAAGTATTATCACCAACTTTTCTTTTAATACACTTTATAAATATGGTACAGAAATCGTCTCAATATGTTATAGTTTTTGAAAAAATATTGCAGTAAATTTATGCTTGTTTTGACTTTAAATGTCTCAACAAGAAAACCAACCCCGATAAAGGCCTATCTAACACAATTACTTCTTCTATTGTTACATTCTTACTAATGAATACTATCCATCATTACGTACAGATACTGACGGTTCTTCCTACTAAACATTATACATCTCCTACAATAACGTTCTCAATTACGCCAGCTGTAATCTGATCATCGTTATTCCGATCGTACGCGATTTTAGTCAGAGGACGATTCGAAATCGCTTCGCGAATAATTACAGGCACACTTTCATCCTGTCCTGGCGAGGAACGACGTTAAACTCGGCTAAAATCCATTGTTCATACATGTACTCTATTGTTTTGTTCCTAGGCGTATCGGATCGGTTAGAATTTATGCGAATGGAAGCCAGAGCTAGCGTTTAAACGGGTATAAAGCCCTGACGTCGTCGGATATCGGGCATATCGCGCTCGATTTACTTAATTTACGACCGTTTCGTACGTAATTTCGTAACTGGCGAACGTCGATGCTCGTTTTTAGAATTGGGAAAAAAGAAATCGTTTTATACTGGCGGTATGCGATGAAAGTTCCGGAAAGGTGATTGCCGTAGAACGTTTTTCATAATTTGGTCAAACTATTTTCAAAGCACAGGTATAGCAGTAAACTCCACGCACACAAATTTATTAATTATGCGGAACGCGGCGTTTCGAGAGCACGTGGGCTCTCATTGTCAACCGTGTTACCGACTGAAAGTAAAAACTGTATCACACATGCAAATTATTTTCTACGTAGGCTCTAAAATTTCTAAAACATATGACTATTTACAATCTACTCGGTGGCCTAATGCCTTTTTCGGGAAAGGATGGACCCAAAGCGTTAGGACCGTACAGAGAATTAAAGAAAACCCCCCCCTTCCGTCAATGATTAGAATCACTAAAGATACTATTAAGGACTGTCCCAACTTAATCAATAATAACCTGAAATTCAAAATAACAAGTTCAAACCCTACCATTCCAAAAATGTATGGTCTTCCAAAAATTCACAAACCAGGTAATTCCATGAGACCTATAGTATCCGGCATTGATTCTCCAACATACAAATTGTCCAAATGGCTAGTGAATCAATATAAGAACTTGCCCCATAAAGTAGATAACTTATGTGTAGAAAACTGCGTAGATTTTGTAAATAAAATTGAAAAGACTGAATTAAAAGATGGGGAAATCCTTGTATCATTCGACGTTTGTTCACTTTTCCCAAGCGTACCAATTCTAGAAACTCTGGAGTATTTGGTTGAATTTTTGGAATTAAATAACGTATATGACGTGAAAACCGCGGAATAAAAAAGGTTAACTAAATTATGCATGTCACAAAATTGTTTTTCAATAGGCGGAAAATGGTTCGAACAGGTGGAAGGCACGGCGATGGGTAATCCTTTATCTCCTTTTATTGCGAAGCTTTTCATGAGCAAATTTGAAACGAACCTGAAAAAAGAAACCAAATATTTCCCGAAAATTTGGCTTAGGTACGTAGATGATATTTTCGCGGTGTTTGATACCAACAAAGGAAACATACAAGATTTTCTAGCAGAACTGAACTCAAAATTTACCACGGTCAAGTTTACTATTGAAGAAGAAGTGAACAATCGCCTTCCGTTTCTAGATACTCTAGTCATACGCAACAACAATAAATTAGAAATTGACATCTACAGAAAAGAAACTAATTCCAACAGATTCATCACGGTTGATTCGCACCATTGCGAACAACAAAAAATATCCGCGATTAGTTTTCTGGTCAATAGACTCGTCAGATTTCCGCTAAACAAGAGCAGGTACGACAAAGAATTAAAGTATATCAAAGATGTAGCGAGGTACAATGGTTTCTTTTCTATGGATGTCGACCGTATTTTAAGAAAGGTCCAATACAAACAACACATCAGAAATTCCACGACCTTGACATCAACAAACACTGGTAATAAGAAATTTATAACTCTTCCTTTTCACCCAACAGTGAAAGGGTTAAGTAAAATTTTCCGACAACTAAATATGAACGTGTCTTTTGTGTCAAAAACAACTTAAAGAATCTCTTAGGGAATCCCAAAGATAAACCGGAAATGATAAAAAGGTCTGGAATATACCAAATCGCATGCAATGATTGTGAGAAAGTTTATATTGGACAAACAAAAAGGAGTATCGAAACGAGGTTCAAAGAACATATTAGACACTATCGTTTCGACAAACCTGAGCTATCAAGCGTAGCAGAGCATATGGTAAAATACGGACATAAGATTGATTTAAAAAATCTGAAACTATTTATAAACGTGAACTCGTATAGAGAATTAGACGCGTACGAAACGATATGTATGAAAAAGAACGGAAACTTATTGAACAGAGAACCACCCCCAATTGCACACTCGAGTCTGATTGATTTATTACCATAGGCCCTGTTAAAGATACGGTTCGCTTTCGGTCCATCCTTTCCCGTAAAAGGCATTAGACCACCGAGTAGATTGTAAATAGTCATATGTTTTAGAAATTTTAGAGCCTGCGTAGAAAATAATTTGCATGTGTGATATAGTTTTTACTTTCAGTCGGTAACACGGTTGACAATGAGAGCCCACGTGCTCTCGAAACGCAGCGTTCCGAATAATTAATAAATTTGTATGAGTGGAGTTTACTGCTATACCTGTGAATTGTACATCCACACAGTCCTTGCAATCGTCATTTATTTTAAAAGTTGAAACGTGCAAACAAATTAAAAAAAATTTAACACATGTTTATGCACGCCACTAAGATTCTACGTTGGCGTATAATTGAAAATATTCTGTTGCTATCTACGAAATCTATTTACTTCGTATCCATTTCAAAAAGAAAAAAAGATTAAAACAATTTAGTTATCGCAAATTCTATCCTCTTTTATTCGGATTAGAGACCATATTTTTCGTCTTTATTGTGTTAGAATCTATAAATTGTTATATCACATATACATTTTTCTTACTTCCTCTTCCTTTTTAGAATATAAACATAAATTCTACTATGACATTTAAAACTCTGTATTGAGCAGTTAAACTTAATGTTTAAAGTTATGTTATCAATATGCAATCTTGCAGTCTCTAGCGATTATAGTTTAAATTCCAGTAAATTTCTAACTTTTGCTAGATCGTATACTCTAAGTAATTAGAACCACTTCAAATCTGTTAGCAATAACTTAACTAAAAAGCGTCTACAATGCGGGCTCAGAAAGCTTGAGGATTATTCGAAATTCAATAAAAAAGTTGTCATCTCGAAACAGGTCTGGCACCGTTTACATAACACAATTCCCGTGTTTGTAGCCGACTCCAGCCCGAATAAATTAAAAGCCCGTGAATATAGCGCTTGACACCGAAACCGTGTTCAACGCATCAAATTTACATTCGAAAATAATATCGTACAGCGTACACGTGCATATGAATACATGTAGCTCGGTTGTACTCCCTTCTATCCTGAGATGGCGATATCCTGAAAGGCAACGACATACTTTTCGTTTACCCGCTGTAATATTATGGCATGTTAGAACGGTTCAAGTCTTCTCTTTCTCATCTCGGTCCGTATCCTTACGTTAAGGATCTATAGTCTTACACCGTTTATACACTGACGCCCATAGAAATTGAATCGTTTAAAAAAAACATAAATTGTTTTAACCTTTTCAAGTTTTCAATATAGACCCGGAAACCTGCTGGGGGCTAGCTCCGATGAATATGGAGGATGAGAGACTAATTCGTAGCGCAACTCATTCAATTTGGACACAACGACGCGGGATGAATGAGCCGGTGCATTGTTGTGGTGGAAAAAACACATTTTTCCGCTGCAAACGTTTCTCTTTCAATGCTGCATCGAATCGGGTCAATAAATCGCTGTAGTGTTGTCCCGTGATCGTTCTTTCCTTCTGCAGATAGTTGATGAAAATCATACATTGGGAAAAAATCGCCATGACCTTTCCGACTAATGAAAAGGTCTTTGCTTTCTTCGGAGCCGATTGTTCCTTGGTTTGCGGTATATAGTAGTGGATCCAAGTCTCATCCACGGTTACGAAACGCATGAAGAAATCCTTTGGATTGCGTCGGATCCTGGCCAGAGATTCCCCAAAAGAGGTCAAGCGACTTCGTTTTTGCTCCGGTGTAAGCAAACGCGATACCCATCGCGCAGAAAATTTTTTCATGCCCAAAGTTTCGTGCGGGATATGGCCAACGCGTCCTTCTGAGATGCCTGTTGTCTCTGCTAATTCTTTCAACTTCAATCGGCGATCAGCTAGACGACATTATAAATTTTGTCGACAATTTCATCGTTGCTAGCGGTTTTTGGGTGTCGACTGTGTGGTGCTTGTGCGGATACGTTTGAACTCGCTCACCTAGAAGCTGATGGTCGAAAATGATGGAGTATCTGTCGTGAATTAGTTTTATAAATTTTGGGTTTATTTTTCTTCCTCTCATTATCTTTGATAATATAAAAACAAACGAGATGTTAAAAGGACACATTTTCTATGAGTTCTAGTGTACTTGTACGCCAACGTAGGAATAATATAAGCGTATTATGTAAGCGGAAAGTGATTTTCTTTCCTTTTCGTCTTTCTTCGTTCTTTATTTGCTTTCCTCTGTGCTGAAGTAGTCGAGTCGTTGCTATTTCAATTTATTCTAAACGTCAACGCAGCGGGGTTCGCCAACGACACCTACAAACTGTCTTCGCGATGAATTACGCGGATGATTTTGCCTTTCTTCCTTCTGCACGATCATTGCAACGAGTGAGATAAGCATGGGAATAATCGAAGAGAACCATAAAAATAGATTTCAACGTATCAATGGTGGTGTTTCATGTGTCTTTAGTGATTTTCTACGTTCTGGACACATTATTATCGCTAATTTCAAGAGAATGGGGATGAATGCTGTTAGAATCCAATGAAAAACTATTGCTGATCCTCTATTCATCATTTTGAACTGTTTTAGTTTTATAGCTAATACCTGGTTATTTTTGAGTTGAAAGATCTGCCTTTTCAAAACTTGTTTATCCGGATAAATTTGACAATTATCTATATAATTGTTGGTTTTCGACTAACATTTGACCGGTTTCCTTGACGCTTGATCGTTTCGTTTCAGAGTCAGGTGGGGAGCAAGCAAGTACGCGAACGGCAGTGGCCGTTTCCGGTCCAACGCCTGTCTCCGTTTCGACAACGGCGAACTCCAGCGCTGCCGGACCCCGCGAATGCGCCGGCTGCGGGAAGCGGATCACCGAACGGTTTCTGCTCAAGGCACTCGACCTCTTCTGGCACGAGGACTGCCTCAAGTGCGGCTGTTGCGATTGCCGGCTGGGCGAGGTCGGTTCGACCCTCTACACAAAGGCGAATCTCATCCTGTGCAAGCGGGATTATCTTAGGTAAGCATTATGTGGAAGATTTTCTAATTCTTTAAGTATAGTAAAAAAATTATTTATTTTTTTTTTAACTATTTTGTAAGCTCTCTCAAAATCATTCCAAATCAAATGTCATGAATGCTCTAAAGCAATGCAGAAATTTTTCAAATTGAAAATTGGTTTATTCCTAAATCCTACATTGAACCTCGATTAGTTTCGCCAAGTAACTTATTTGACTAAATTTGATATATTGATCTTCTCCCAATACCAATTCAAAGGCACAAGCTATAGAAGGCATGCCAACAATATTATTTCGTTGACCAGGTTTGCATTTTTTGAAATACTCCAGCCTTTGAACAAATCATATATTAATTTGTATCTATTTGCCTCTATTAGCTGCCTCTTCAGTTTCGTTAATATTTACAAAATCATCCATGTTTTTTGCGCTAATGACGTAAATTCGTTATTCTGTTTCCATAGCAACAATACAAATGACATAGATATTATATACAATAGTTGATATAATTATACATGAACTGATTTAAATTCGACAGATACAAAATACATAAGCAAACGTCAAAGTTTACTATAAAATCATTTTTATATAATTCTAAGCCGATAGTGAGAAAAATTTTGTATTTCACATGGGGTGTAAGTATAGTTTTGCAGTCTCGGATAACTTTTAACATTATCATCGACCGCAAAATCTTACTTATGGCCCATGTGACACAAATAACTAAGTATAATCTTCATGGCTTTTTCTTTCTCAGAAAATACATTCATACCTATAAGCATTGACGAATACACTACAAATCCTTTCAGAAAACAAAAAACAATATTCATCCCCGACTCGTTTCCAATCTCTTCACGAACTCGAATCCACAGCACTCTTCTATACACACGCTTCCAGATCGAGACGATTAGCGGAAAGCAATTCGATCTTATATTTATAAGGTCCTTGTCGTACGCGGCAACGCCAATTTCCTCTCGTAGATTGCTATAAAATTTATTGCCATGGCGTGCCATAAAAATTACATTACACAAAATTGACTCTCTCCTCCACTATCTCGTTACCAACCAACACGTAGTATATACATACATACATACATACATACATACATACAACGTATCGCTACAGCTACTACCTCTGTAGTCGCCGGTTCGAAACGGAGACTTCGTATTCGCATCACGCCTCCATAAATTAAGTATTTATTATTAAATTTTTTTGCCCGTTCGCGCGAACGAAACGGGATTTAGCCGCGTTCAATTAGAACCAGGGAATAATTCGATCGACTGGGTGAATATGAACGCTGAATTTCGTGGATTCGTTTAATGATAAGATTAAGTCATCTCTGAGTATCTGAGACACATCTAAAGGAATGCCTACAAAATAACACCAAAGACAAAAACAACTTCACCAATACCATGAGAAAAGCTGCATTTAACAGCGTTTTGGTGTTATCTTTAAGTATCTGTGTTCTGTTTCAATACACTCAGCGAAATATCTACAGTTCCATTTGAACTTTCGAACGGAATATTTGGTTTTTTCTTAAGATCTTCGGCAAAGTTAATGCTGAACTACAAAGAAACACAATATCTACAATTTTGAAACCTCCTTTAGCCACTGAAAATGTCGAAACATTAATCAAATAACCAATTAGAAGTAGGCGAAAGGTGGGGCATGAGTATCCGCTCCTGTACTTTGGTAATATACATATATGTATATGCATATACATATATATATTTAATAATAAATGAACTTTTGAAGATGTTTACAGGCTTTTTTGCATTGAAAAGTAATACCTGATGTCTGTCTATTACTCTGTGAACCTATAGAGATTTATATTCATTAGTTCAATAATTTTACCGAAGGTATTAAGAAAACCAAGTATTCTATTCAAAAGTTCATACAGAACTACAGAAATTTCGCTGTGTGTAATATTGTGTTGAGATTGTGATATAGTTTGCAAATTGAGTAACCTTAATTTATTACCTTCGTTTAACTCTAATTCTTGTTAACGTATATTAACACATATGTCATACAATAATGAACTTAGTGAACGGTTTTTGCAGACTATTCGGTACGACGGGCTACTGCGCTGCCTGTAACAAAGTGATCCCCGCCTTCGAGATGGTGATGCGAGCAAAAAGCAACGTCTACCATCTAGAGTGCTTCGCGTGCCAGCAATGCAACCACAGGTATTGTAATTATTATCGCGCTTTCGCTCTATATGCATACATACAGCGTACAATGTAAGACACGTTAAATGGAATTTTTTTTCAAATTTTACTAACCGACGCGATAGTTTTATGTTTTGAGCTAATTCAGTAGACACTTTCACCTTTTTTTTCTAGGCCGATATTTTTGTATTAGTTATAGTTACGATAATCATAAACACACATAATCTAAGCAATCAACAATCAGTCTGTCTACTATATTATGGTTATAGCTGTTGTGGGGAAACGTAAGTTTGTAGATATTTGACTGTCATTGACTTTGCTCAGATTATGTCTGTATATTCAGTTTAGTACGGCAGTGTCCTTAAATTCTTTAACATCGTTGCAAACACATACAATTGTATTTGTCCAGTATTCTCTTCCTCGAAGCTTCGCTCCACTATGTACACGCACTTACTTCTAACTTCTACTTGACACAATACAACGTTTTCTTTTAAGAAATTTAGGTTTCCGGGCTGAAATCTCATTGTAATTGCATTCAGTTCTAATAAATACGATTGGTCCACAAAATCAAATTTGATGCAGTTAGTGCATATTCAAGGATTTTAACAGAAAATTTCTAGTCGAATTTGAATAAATATGCTAACTTTTTGCTGTTTATATGATTCATATAATTTGGCATTTCATTTAATCTAGACTTTTTTCCAAAATTCTTAATTCCCAAAGAAATGACCGTTTTTAAATAAAAAATTATAATTAACGTAGTAATAGTGATATCATAACCTTATTCCGACGTGTTGGAATCCGTTATCTAACGTGGTCAGCTCCGAAGGTACAATTTTCGAAAAGTCCAATTTTATTAGGAATTTCGTAAAGAGTAAAAACAAAAATACTAAAGCGGTAATAAGATATTCTAAAGAAGAAATTGTTAATCGTCCCGGAAAAAAGTAATCCTTATGCAATTCGTTATATTTTTAGTCCAGTCAAGCAAGTGTTAATTAACACGTTCGCCGACTAAATTTCTCAACTAGGACGTTCTTCTAATATCCATCGCAAAATTTACCCTTTTATGATGTCTTACATTGTACGTACTTCCTATTACTAAGTACATTCGTTGTCTACCCGAAGTACATTCACATTACACATACGTGCCCGATGTCTACCGTCCTATATGCATCGTGTCGCCCTCCTGAATTACGGCCGAGGAATTGTAATATCGTTTAATTATACCCGGCGCGTCGAGTCGCCGTGAAACGTTCCCATATCCCATCTCTCTCCCTCGCCGCGTCATTCCCTGCGTCGCTATCGTCGGGCTACTAACGATACCGGTTTCATTAGCGGACCCGCAAGCATTTCGGACATGCCAAAGCCCGAGATGAACAACCACGTATCAGCTTCATTTCTGTGTGTGTTTTTGTGTACCGAGTGTCTCGTTTATTACGAATATCTGATTACTTTACGGTTTTTATTTTCTAGGTAGGATTCTAGCCAAACACTCAACGATACCTAATCACGCAGAATTGCCTAATACACGCCTATTTGCCCATGTGTACTTTAGTCAAGTCAATTATTTAAAATATTACGATTACGCTAAAACGTTCATCGACCATCTTTTGGAACTACATATCACTTTCAATGTTCTCCGAATTTTCTAGCTGCAAATTGGTACACATAAGGATGAACTCTCTAACTCGTCACGATATCCCCTTTTGTGGCTCTATAACTTTTTATGCTAACGTAAAAATGAAATACTAACTCAAGTTAATTTGTCAGAGTTGTTTTTTCCATCGTTCGTGGAACTTAACTTAGTCCTACGTTTTGGCAGTGCGTCCTGCTGCCGCCTCAAATTCATGTTGACATACTTTCAAATCAATTTCACCCGCAAGCACAATTTTGCTTTTGTAAATGCAATACAATAAGATCTGATATCATCTCTAGCCCCACTTAATACGCCAAAATTATTTGAAACCAATATTGGCATGGAAGTGCATGTTGGTGAGCGTCATAAATTATGGGAAATATAATTACAAAATCTACATGTTCCCCCCAAAGAGAGATTGTATTAGTTTTTATTAATAATTTCTCAAGTGTCCGAACATAATCGGTCATGCTTATACAGTTCACAGGTATAGCAGTAAACTCCACTCACATAAATTTATTAATTATGCGGAACGCAGCGTTTCGAGAGCACGTGGGCTCTCATTGTCAACCGTGTTACCGACTGAAAGTAAAAACTGTATCACACATGCAAATTATATTCTATGCAGGCTCTAAAATTTCTAAAACATATGACTATTTACAATCTACTCGGTGGTCTAATGCCTTTTTCGGGAAAAGATGGACCGAATCTTTAACAGGGTCTATGGTAATAAATCCATCAAACTCGACTGAGAAATTGGTAGTGGTTCTCTGTTCAATAAGTTTCCGTTCTTTTTCATACATATCGTTTCGTACTCGTCTAATTCCCTATACGAGTTTACATTTTTAAGTAGTGTCAGATTTTTTAAATCTATCTTATGTCCGGATTTTACCATATGCTCTGCTACGCTTGATAGTTCAGGTTTGTCGAAACGATAGCGTCTAATACGTTCTTTGAACCTCGTTTCGATACTCCTTTTTGTTTGTGCAATATAAACTTTCTCACAATCATTGCATGCGATTTGGTATATTCCAGACCTTTTTATCATCTCCGGTTTATCTTTGGGATTCCCTAAAAGATTCTTTAAGTTGTTTTTTGACACAAAAGGCACGTTCATATTTAGTTGTCGGAGAATTTTACTTAACCCTTTTACTGTTGAGTGAAAAGGAAGAGTTATAAATTTCTTATTACCGGTGTTTGTTGATGTCAAGGTCGTGGAATTTCTGATGTGTTATTTGTATTGGACTTCCTTAAAATACGGTCGACATCCATAGAAGACAAACCATTGTACCTCGCTACATCTTTGATATACTTTAATTCTTTGTCGTACCTGCTCTTGTTTAGCGGAAATCTGACGAGTCTATTGACCAGAAAACTAATCGCGGACATTTTTTGTTGTTCGCAATGGTGCGAATCAACCGTGATGAATCTGTTGCAATTAGTTTCTTTTCTGTAGATCTCAATTTCTAATTTATTGTTGTTGCGTATGACTAGAGTATCTAGAAACGGAAGGTGATTGTTCACTTCTTCTTCAATAGTAAACTTGATCGTGGTAAATTTTGAGTTCAGTTCTGCTAGAAAATCTTGTATGTTTCCTTTGTTGGTATCAAACACAGCGAAAATATCATCTACGTACCTAAGCCAAATCCTCGGGAAATATTTGGTTTCTTTTTTCAGGTTCGTTTCAAATTTGCTCATGAAAAGGTTCGCAATAAAAGGAGACAAAGGATTACCCATCGCCGTGCCTTCCACCTGTTCGAACCATTTTCCGCCTATTTGAAAACAATTTTGTGACATGCGTAATTTAGTTAACCTTTTATATTCCGCGGTTTTCACGTCATCTACGTTATTTAATTTCAAAAATTCAACCAAATACTCCAGAGTTTCTGGAATTGGTACGCTTGGGGAAAGTGAACAAACGTCGAATGATACAAGGATTTCCCCATCTTTTAATTCAGTCTTTTCAATTTTATTTACAAAATCTACGGAGTTTTCTACACATAGGTTATCTACTTTATGGGGCAAGTTCTTATATTCATTCACTAGCCATTTGGACAATTTGTATGTTGGAGAATCAATGCCGGATACTATAGGTCTCATGGAATTACCTGGTTTGTGAATTTTTGGAAGACAATACATTTTTGGAATGGTAGGGTTTGAACTTGTTATTTTGACTTTCAGGTTATTATTGATTAAGTTGGGACAGTCCTTAATAGTATCTTTAGTGATTCTAATCATTGACGGTAGGGGGGTTTTCTTTAATTTTCTGTACGGTCCTTACGCTAACATAGTGTTAACGCGATTATAATAATCCGGTTTGTCCCGAATGACTATTTTATTTCCTTTATCTGCTTTAAGGTAAAAACAATTTTTATTTCTCAGACTTTTAATAATTCCTAAATTCCTCGTATCTTGGCCGCAATTTTTATCATTTTCTAAATTCCTAGAGATCTGAATTTTGCACGCGTTTCTAACGAAGTCTTTTGTAGCTACATCTAAATTTCTAATGTTTGTTTCTATTGAGGCGATTGAATTCTCAATCGGCGATTTCGGTCCGCGAATACTATATTTTAATCCTTTATTTAGGAGGTTCTTTCCGTCTTTATTAAAAGTCTCAGAAGATTAGTTGCACACGAGTGGTGTTCTCTCCATGACGTTCACATTCTCCTTGCTTGACTTTTTTGGACAGAGTAGCCTAAATTTTTTATTGACAGTTACCATTTTTAATTTAAATTTTCTGTTAACGCGTTCGACGTTACGTCTTTGGAAATCACACCATTTTTGAAAATTGTTTTCGTCTAAATTCTTTGTTAATTTCAGGTGCAATGTGTATAATTCTATTTCTAATTTACTACGTTTGGCGTACTGGTATCTTATTTCATTTACTAGCCAATGTTTTTTGGCCGCTGTAATAACTTTCGATGGTTGTTTACAGTTACTAGAAGTGTTAACCTTCATGAATTTAGGAAAAACATTGTTCTTTTTACACCGCGTTAGAAATAAGATGTCAGCATGAACTACTCTAATCATACTACTTACCTTATTAAATCGGTTTAATTCCTTGGGCTGGATAGCAGTCTAAAGCAAAAAAGTACAGTCTAAAGCAAAAAAGTACAGTCTAAAGCAAAAAAGTACAGTCTAAAGCAAAAAAGTACAGTCTAAAGCAAAAAAGTACAGTCTAAAGCAAAAAAGTACAGTCTAAAGCAAAAAAGTACAGTCTAAAGCAAAAAAGTACAGTCTAAAGCAAAAATGCTATAAAGACACCAACACATTTGTTGTAGACTAAGCTTTCCCGATTCACATTAAGTAAGCATGTCGATTTCAAAAGATGAAATAGACGAACGTATGTTACAGGTTCTGCGTTGGTGACCGTTTCTATTTATGCGACAATAAAATCCTGTGCGAGTACGACTACGAAGAGCGACTGGTCTTCGCCAACATGGCGTACAATCCCAGCAGTCTGGCGCACATACGGAGGCAAGTTAGCAATTTACAGGTGGGTAGGTGCGGTTTATTTCTTGTTCGGCGTAGCGATCGCCATGATAGAAATTTAATTTGTCGACACGACTTAAGGTTTGTGCACATTTTGAATATACATAGCCCGTAGAATGTTAAAAATTTTGGAAGAATTCCTAATTTGTCTATTAGTTAGTTCTTTATTGTGGCTACTAATTCATCCTGACGTTTGAATCTTTAAAATTCACCAGATGTAGGCGTAAATTTCAAACTCAGCGTCAGTTTGTCATTGAAATCTGTGAGCGTTGCTGGGAATATTTTTGGAAACGATCTAAAATGCCAATCTACGTAAACGGCTTTTGGATTTGTCTAACAAACAATGTTTACTTCAGTTCGTTTTGAAAAGATGAACAAACCTGAATAACCTCTGTTGAACTTCTTGAGCATTTCTTTGCACTATTTAACACAACCTCGTTCATGAGCTTCTTTTAAATTATGTGGTATACAATGACACCAAAGATTTCGTACATTCAAACGTTCGTACAGAATGAACTGCTTCCATGCTTCAATGCTACAGTATCGCGATATATGACACCCCCTTCTCGTTCAACCATCGCCAAAATTTTAAAACTGAAGATTCTACATGAAAGTTCCACTCTACCTTCTTCTAAATGCAACGTAAGAAGACAGTTCACTTAAGAACGAAATATCAACCAATTTTTTTTCTTCTAATCCTATGTCCTTTATACCTTGCGGTGTCGGACTATTAATTTCTTATTTTTATCTTGCACAGATTCCTGTTCTGAGCCAGTTATTTGGCTTCAATCCATCCCATACTTCTCTTTTCCAATGTTCTATACACCTGCTCCTTCCAGGTGTTTCGGGGTCTACCTATTCCGTTTTTGCCCTCTGTTTTGGCTTCAATTATCCTCTTTGTGATTCGATCTTCTTCCATTCTGTGTAGATGTCCAAGCCATCCCAGTTGTCTCTCTTCTATGACCACTTCTACTGGTTTGATATCCAGACTATTAGTGATTGTCGTGTTTCTGATTCTGTCTCTTCTAATTACTCCTTCTATTCTTCTTAGGAATCTCATTTCCATGGCCGTAACTCTGCTTTTGATTCTATTCGTGGTTATCCATGACTCACTACCATATGTTAATGTTGGTCTGACCACTCTTTTATACACCTCTATCTTTATTTTCTTTGGTATTTCTTTTTTATCCAGAAACAAATTTCTCAATATGTTATATATTTTTGCGGATTTCCCTATCCTCTCATTTACCTCTTTCTCTATTCTCCCATTGTCTTCAATGATTGTTCCTAAGTAGTTGTAACTTTTAATTTGATCCAATGCTTTTTCCCCGATTTTGATGCTATGTTTTCTTTCTTCTGCTGCTATTATCATTGTGTTTGTTTTCCTCGTGTTTATCTCCATGTTTATCTTTATTAGTTCTTCTTGGTATATCTTCAAGTTTTGCTGTAATGTCTCTTCCGAGTGTGCTATCAGTACCATATCATCTGCAAACATTAGTTCCTGTACGTTAATTGCATTCATTTTCCAGTTTCCTACTTTGATATTTTGTCCTTTTTGTTTAGCTTTTTTAACATCTTCGTCTATTAATATAGAGAATAACAATGGGCTCAATACGCATCCCTGTTTTAATCCAATTTGCGATTCGAATTCAACTGATTCTACATTGGAAATTCTCACCTTATTCTTATTGCTTTTATACAATGCCTTAATCATCTCTATCATTCCTTTCTCTAAACCTCTCCTTTCCAGGCTCTGCCATACATCTTCTCTTCTTACCCTATCAAAAGCTTTTTTGGATCTATAAAACATATATGTATTTCCTTTCCTTTCCCTAATGGTTTTTCTCCTAATTGTCTGATTACAAATATTAAGTCCTGGGTGCTTCTTCCTTTTCTAAATCCATGTTGAGTATTTTCTAGTGTTGTTTCCAGTTTCTCTCGGTGTCTTTTTGCTAGTATTCTTGTCAATACTTTTCCTGGGATGCTAGTTAATGTTATTCCTCTATAGTTTGAGCATTCCTTAGAGTCTCCCTTTTTGTATATGGGCATAATTATTCCCATATTCCATTCCTTAGATATTTCTTTTTTTATCATAATGTTGTTTAAGAGGTCAACTAATTTATAATTTAGAAATGTCAGCATTTATTAATATAACTAAAAAAATGAAGACACAAGCTAAACTTGATCCCACCAATATTCGCAGCAACCTCCATATTTGTAGAATAATGTTATACTTTTAATTTTCAATAAAGTCCCTAAAATCCTAAACGAACTAGTCTGGATAATAATAGGCCAATGTTTTATAAAGGTCATTAATAGATGGCAATCCGTTCTCAAATAATATCATAGTCATATGCAACTTAACTTCAGTATTATCATCATCTCAAGGATTATGATTCTTGATCCTCAAATTTATTTCAAATTATTGATGATCAATCTTTGCATGAAAGAATAGGGAATCATTTTCCTTACATAAATGTATTCTTTTTATAATTTTTACTTCAATTCGGGACACTTGTATATTTCACATTTCTTCAAAATTCAACATCTTGCTGATTTATATTTTTATACAGGTGCCACCATTTAATTGGGACCTTAATATTACTACCGCTACAACTACCGGTACTTATTTAAGCAAGGTAACGATCATTACATCGATGTTATTAATACAATTACTAACAATTGATGTTTCACGTTGCAAAGAATGAAATTCGTTAGGGCTATTTTACTAGAAATACCATGAATATCTTAGAAAAATGTGACTGAATACGAGGGTGGATCTCTATGCTGTACCCCTCACTCCCTTATAGTAAAACTGCAGTGGCATTATATTTTTTATTTTTCACTTGGTCTATCGGTTATCCAACATCTCAACAGCCTGCTAGAAGAAATGTTTGTCCGACCTCTGTAAATCACCTCTCTACAGCTTGCATCACCTGATAACTACTGAGAAATTTTGCCCCACGTAAAATTTCTTTTAATTCGAGGAACAGCCTGTAATTACTAGAGGCCAGATCCGGCGAATATGGCGGGTACTCCACTAATTCAAAGCCTGCTTGGTGTATAGCAGCCACAGCAATACCAGACATATGGCTGGGAGCATTATCCTGATGGAACAGCACATCGTGCTTTAACTTTCCTCGGCGTTTCTCTTTAATAGCGTCTCGCAATTTCGAAATCAATTATGCGTAGTGGGCCCCTGTAATGCTTTGTCCCTTTTGCAAATAGTCAATTAGAATGATTCCTTGACCATCCCAGAACGCAGATAGCAAAACCTTTCCAGCAGACGGCACGACGTTAAAGTTGCGTGACGTTTCCACTCTCTACTTTGCACTTTGGACTCGGGATCATAGTGGTGCAGCCATGACTCACCCGCGGTCACGTACCAACTGAGAAAGTTCTGTTTGTTTGTTTGGTACCTTTCCAAAAGACGCTTACATTAATGGTTAACATTTGGGGCACCCATCTTGCACTTATCTTTTTCATATCTAATTCTGTAGTCAGTATGTTGTGCAGCATACGATATAATAAGCCAGTGTATTCCACAACGTCCCTGATGCGTATTCGTCGGTTTGCAGTACGATATCCTGTGCCTTCTTAATGTTTTTATCTGTTGTCACCGTTGCGGAAGGACCATCGGCATGGTGGTTTTCACAGGATGTTCTTTCGCATTTAAAATCTCGACACCAGCGTTTGACTATACTATATCAAACCGCAGGCTCACCAATAGTTGCCATAATGTCTTTATGAATTTGAGTTAGTGTCATGTCGTTTTTCTGGAGGTATTTTATTATAGCTCTTTGTTCTACAGAATCCATTTCTATGAACAATCAGGACGCACAATTCAAGAATTAGCCATAGCAAGAGATAGCTTTGAGATACAAACTTGATATTATGTAGATATAATCTACAAATGTCAGTTAACTAAATGTGAAAAACATTAATCAAATAACCAATTAGAAGTAGGTGAGGTGTGGCGCATGAGGATACCCCCTCGTATCACTTCGAGACAGTAGTATTAAGATCAGAAATTAAATTTCATCCTGTACTTTTATATGTAAACAAAAAAAATAATTCACAGGTTAGGTGGCATCAATTTTATGGCAGTACAGTTATCTATTACTCTTTATGTCTTCTGTTGATGCAGACAATTTTTCATAATATGGAAGAAATAAGGACTCGGCATTAAAAATACAAATGTACTTTACAATCCATTAAAAACTCGTATAACTTTCTTTCGAATTAACTTACACATTACAAATAATGTTAAACTCGAATCCATTAAGAACTTCAGCGAAAAGAAACTTCAACAAATCGAGCTAGTAAAAGGAAGAAATCGCGTACAAACAGAATGGGTAGCGCAATCGTCATACAAGAAGTCGATATGTTAACCGCACGCTTACATCTCAGAAAGCCGTGCTACGCTTATAACCGAATCGACAATAAAAATAATATTTGCAATATTTTTCCCGTACTCTTCCAGGTTCGTACGTTGTAGGAAAGCGCGCGCCCATCACCCTAAGAGCCTCTCATTCACTTGCTTTTAACCTGACTGCTGTTTGCCTCTGTGTAAATGCGTACGTGCGAGTGTGAGTGGGCGCTTCTAGCTTTCAAACAAACCACTTTGCCTTCTCCATTCGATGCTAGCTGGCGCGCTGGCGGGCTGGCTGCAAACTCCACGCGAGTCCATTTGCCAGAAGCATTTAATGATTCGCATTTATCGTTACAGTACGTTATTTTTAACGTTTTATAAGAGGCACCGCCGTATTCTTTTACCTCTGTCGTTCCCTCCCCATATCGATTCTCTTTCTCTCTTCGTTTCTCACGTGCTGACAGCACGACGATATACGAATTCGTGTATTCTTTACGTCGAAATTTGGAGGGGAATAGGAAATTTTGTGAAAGAAGGCTTTTAGTTAATGCTAAGTTTACAGTGCACTGCGTTCCGATCGAAATCGCAATAAAATATCCGCTTTGAACGAACCACCGTGTATAACGAATCGAACCTCAGAGATTTTCGAAATAATATATTTTCAGGAATTTATGCAGCTTCAATGTAAAAGGAAATATCTATAAAAATTGTTGCTTATTTATTATACATATATAAGGAAATAGTTGAAGCGTCAACAATTTTATCCACGCCTGTAATTATATATTATTACAATGTAACTTCTTTATCGATTGAAACCTTAGAAGCAACAAACAACTTATAACTTTCCGACATTTTTATTTTATTTGCTTAATGGCCTTGCTCTTTTTTTTTAATGTATATATGTATAATGATGAGGATATTCGCCGATATAAATGTTTTATAAGAAATCTACATAAAACAGTGGATGCAGTAACCAAACCTTGTTCGTATTTTTATATATTTATACGCATTTGCAAACTAGTTCGTGAAAACTAAATTTTACGAACAAATCTTACAATATACTTGATTCTCAATGATGTGCGGAAAAGTTGAATTCATTTCATATCTGGAAATGAATTTATATCCGAGATGTTTATAAAAATTTTAAAATCGTGCAACATTTTGGAGAGACTGTACTCCAAAGTCTGATAGTTGAGTCGCCAATTATAAAAAGGAATAGTGTTCTTATACCAAAATCAGTTTCAGTCTCTAGAGTGTCATCCAACTCTCAATTTTCGGATAACAAATTCCTCATTGGTTATTAGAAAGAAAAGAAATCAGAGTCACAGCGTTTAATAATTTTATCCATGCCTGTATTTTACTTTATAAAAATATATAACTACAGTCATGGTCAAAACGATCAAGATAAATTATAATTTTCGATTCTAGTATAAATCAAGCATCAATAGATGATCTTTTTCTTTAGTAGAATTAATGTGACATGATAACTGTACTTTGCCCATTAATTAAAAGTCGAATAAATTCAAAACAAAATCAAATCGTTTTCATCCCAAAACAATAAATAATTTCTTTCGATTTCCCAAAATTCAATTTTCACATTAAATCACTTTAGATCACCAATAAGAAACGATAGTAGATACATATTTTGTCGGTTGATTTCTTTCAGCCAGCGGGAGACAATCTAAACGGTGTCCGCCATTCCTCTACTGCCCTTCTGACGTCTTCCCCGTCATGTTACAGCGAGAAGAGCTCGTCGGCATCGCTGGTCGGCCAACAGCGACCGCCCAGTAGCAGCAACAACAACAACAACAACAACTGTCACCGGGACGACGGTTCCAGCGGTTATGGCAGCCCCGATTCCGAAACCTTCGACCCGCCGCAATGACGAATACGGACTCGACTCACCTAGCACTAGTACCGACCGATTCTCGCCATATAAAGCGTACCTACGAACCCTCATCTTTAAAGAAGACGAGTCAAAGCAACCCTCGATGTATACTACTACGCACTTGCGACTTTGCCTTCGTTCGTAGCATTAACTACGAGATTCTTCTGTTTTGCGTTTTGTTTAAGTACGTAGAATAAGAGAAATCATGTGAAATACGCGATAAACACATGAACTAATAGACTAAACGACCGATTACATGCATTTGTCGAAGTGGTAAGTGTCAAGTTCAAGTGACTTTTGTGATGTAAAAATTATAAGGATGGCGAAGTCGGAAGAAAGAAAATTACAAACAGAGAAAATGAAATGAATTTGGAGAGATCCTTGAACTTCAACGAAAAAATAAAGAGAAAATATGTAATGATTACACCGGCCAACACACATTTTGCTGCCTCGAATTTTTTAAGTGTAATTGAGCAATTCTGGGGTGCCTCATCCAAAAATGCCGTCAGATTTGTTCTATCAGATCTAGTTTTCGAAATTCACTCTTTCTGCCCGATTTAGGAAAAAAATAGCCAAAATTAGATGTAATGTTTACTATTTGATAACTTCATTTTATAAGATTCCCTTGCGTGAGGTTTACTGGAACAGTCTCGCTGAAGATTCCAGCACTAATCGGTCATCATCTGGGTATCCCATCTTCCTTGGTACCTTTCCTCCATAATGCTAATGTCTTTGTGAAATCTTTCTCCCTGTTCCTCACTAGCATAAGCATTAGTTTTCTGGAAAGCTATGTAAGTGGCTGTGAACTAATGAATCTTGATGCTCATGTTACATCCGAGCGTGTGAAAGTTAGAAAGCATCTGTTCTACTAATAAAAAACGGTGAAAATTATTACGTACAAATAATAAATTTCGCCGTGGTGTACCTCAAAAACTAGAGCTGCTAGGAAGAAAAGCTAGTTATTTTTGGAAGCAGCACATCGGAAATACCTAAATCAGTTCGCATTTTACAGGCACCATGACAAAAAGTTTATTTTGTTGGGCGGTGTTATTTAATACATATTTAGTACAATCATAGACAAAACTAAAATGACTTTTCAATCTGCCCGAGATTCTCGAAAGACGGAAGGAATATCGCAATACCTTGACAGGAATTTTTGATCAATACATATACAGCGACCACCATAAAGTTAGCATCAAATGGAAAAGAAAATTATTGAATTATTAAATGAATTTTTTTTTTTAAAAAGGGTGTAAACAAACCTTTCCTCCAAAAGAAACCCGTCTGGAATGTAAAATCGGAATCCAAAAAGAAAATTAATTTCGTAGAAAGAATTGCAGTTGCTTTAAAGTATTTCTAGAAGGAGTACCAGAACTTAATCAAACATTTAAACTACAAAGGACAATAAGAATATTGTGTCATGTACACACCTACAAAATATGTAAACACCTCCGTATACTTAATTGTATAAGATGCAGATGCTATTTTAGAGATTATACTGAGTTTTTAAACTCCTTTTTGGAAAGTATAAGTTTAGATTATTTAAATTTGACATTCCTCCACATTGTCTCAGAAATTATAGGTTTTATTTCTTATTATACAGTATTTTTTAATTCGGAGGAGTGTTTTTAAGTTGAAGCGCCGAAAAGTAGGCTAGTTGGTGATATTACCGGTCACTATATTGTTACAAAAACTAATTGACATTTAGATCGTATATTTTTCTGATTATTTAATTTCTTTTTTCCTAAATTTGTATCGTAATAATAATTACGTAACTACAACTTGTATAAAATCCTGGTTTCAAAATTGCCGCCAAAAAGTAGCTTTGAAAAATTCCATTGTGTAAACGTGTCTTTTCACTTTACTCCTCCGAATTAACAAAATAGAGTATAGATATGTTAACGTTAATTATGTCCATTCGAGCAATCTATTACCAATAAGAAAAAAAATATATCCAATGTAAAAGCAATAACTTATCAATAATTCTGGATGGAATATGTTGGAAAATCGCTACGTCTTCAATTTTAGTTTTAAATTTTCATACTAATTCACATAGCAATAATTGACATTAAATTATTATAGAACTCTGTAATAGTGTCTTGTTACAGAAATTCGTAATCCATTCTATTATAGAAATCTGTAATAACGATTAGAATGATATAAAATTCTATAATAATTTTTATTACCAAACATAAACAGAAACCTGTAATATTATATAATGTAAAAACTGTCAATATCACGCTTTTAAACATTAATAATATTTACTAAAGGTAGACTAACATATGATTAATTAATAAATTAAATAATTATTTTCGTATTAAAATCTGAAGCAAAGATTCTTCCAATTTGAAGCTATCTTGGCGGTCGCCACATATATAGTTAAACAACTATAGTTAATTGATTTGCCATTTATTCTTGTTTCTTTTATTATAAGAAATTAAATCGATTCTATTCACAAGTGTGCAAATGTTCAAATCTTTAATTTTTGTGCCATAAGCAAAAAAAGAACTCAATGTTTTAAGATATTAACCCTGATAGATCTATGTTCTAAACGTTATTCCTTTGGAGTCCCCTTTGTTTACCAAGATTTTTACAACTTTATTTCACTACGTTATCGCTATTTAAACAAAATAATTAAAGTGTTGTCTTAAAGAATACATGGAAATCTACACGGTTTCTATCAAAAAAAAAATCAGTTTTTTTTCATTAATCCTAAAGAGAATAATTATTTCGCTACAAGGACATTCTAGAAACACTTTAAGACAGAAAGACTGTGCCCATTATATACAAGGATCTCAAAATGTGCTAGTCCACTTGCCAAATATTTCCATGAAAAGAATCTATTGGAAGAACGAGTACTCGTTGATAAATAGTGGAGATAGTGATAACACATTATCTCACTTGTCTAGTATACGATTTTCACTAATCTCCAAAAAAACAAAGAAGCTACGGGAAATCTCCTATTAATATTAAGTTAATTAACTGAATGGTTGATGAGTAGTGTCAATCATAGTTTTATAAATAAGATGCAGAAAAAATGCAAAGATTGAAAGGTAGGATGTGTAAATAATATAACTTAAAAGCTAAAAAACAAATGGATGAATATATTTGTTATTTTTCTCAAGTGATAACATATTATATAAATATATATAAATAATCACAAAATACCTACGATATATTAATGAATCATGATAATTTTTCATATATTTATACATATTCCCAGCAAAAATACTCCCGGACAGGGGGAAGCACTACATTCGGTTCTCAAAAAAAGACGAACATCCAATATTGTTTTGTTTTATATATTTGTCAATATGGTAATTTCCAAACCATGAATTTAAAAAAAAACCATCGATCTGCCTTGATTTTTAAAATGCCATATTGTGTAAGATCGAGTTATCGTTGAAAAACATCCATTTCAACTAGAACATACTTGATCTTACATGGAAACTATAATTTGTATATAATTATTAAAAAAAATACCTATGTGATGAATTACTCTTGTATAATTTGTATAAAAAATCGTGGATCTTCCTGTATATTGTATTCAATGGTATTTTTATTACTGTAGATTGTACTGTTATCACATTTGTTTCCTTTCCATTCCTTTCCTATTTTTTTTTTTTCTGTTAAAAGTCTATACGAATGTTCTTAATTTGTACTTTATGTTTTGTATTTTGTTATTTCTTTCTTCACCTCTTTTAATGTCTATATTATAATTCTTTATTGTTATTATTATTATAATAATTATTATTATTATTACATATATATGTATGTATGTAACTGGCATTCTTTATTTTATATCAGTGTTTATAGTCGAAAGAATCCAAGATATTCGATCAATTTATAGATTATGTATATGAATTTTTATTATCGATATCATTGTATCTAAGTTATATATTATGAAACAAACAAAAACAGATGTATATAATAGTTATAATAACTGAAATAAATGTTGTCCTTTCGTTATAGAATGTTTTATTTTGAACGCCTCGTCTATTGATATATTTCCGTCAAGTATTCAAAATACTAGTACCGAATAATGCACAATTGCTACTAAGTTTATACCGGAAAAAAGTAGATTTGGTGGAGGTGCCGAGTCTTTAATTCGAAGTTACAGCTGTGGCCATATGCATTCGCCACTCTTTTTTGTTTTTTATTCCGACGAATATATAAGAAATAAAAGAAAATTGATCGATGAAAATGTTTCATTGTGAGTGTATACAGATATTGCTTAATATTTGGTAGCTCCTCCCTGGGCCTGCGTCGCACGTATTGAGGCCCAGGTTTACCACAAAGCTACCAACAAAAACATGAATACTGTTAAAATTTGGAATCCATTAAAAAGAATAAAAACACTGTAGATACCAGGAATGGAATACAGAATACCGCAAATACAATAATTATGTATTACTTACCTCAATATTTGACTCATCCGTCCACATAACATTGGTCCAATTGTCAATGGTCCAGTCGCGGTGACTTTTAGCCCACAGCAGTCTCTTTTTCTTTTGTTGCGGAGACAACCGTGGTTTATGTCGAGCTTTGTATCCACCTAAATTTAATTCACAAAGGCGTCTTCTAACCGTGCGAGGAGAAATAGCAACATTATGTAGCCGGAAAGGCTCACTGGAAAGGTGTTTAGACCCTTTTTTCAGGTCTCGCGAAGACATCCGATCTAAGACTCGGTCATCTCTGCCAGTTGTCTTCCTTTTTCGACCAGTTTTCGGTTTGTTTGTCAAAGATCCACTCTCTTTGTATCGTTTTATCGTCATTCTAACTGTCGATCGCGCACATTTCACTTGTCGGGCAATAGCAGACACCGACAACCCTTGCTTTTCTAACACCACAATTTGTCCTCGCTCTACCTCCGTCAATTCGCGTGTTTTCGGCATTACCTTTTACTGTATACTATCGTATTACACAGACAAAATCACAGACACAATACCTTCACTCTAACTAGCTCAACCTTACTCTTACAACTTTTAAGAAAGACTGAAGGAATATTCAGAAATTACAATTTTACGTCTATTTTCTAATTTACTCAGAATGGCCTATAATAAACCATTAAACCCTCATTACCAGGTACCTAGTTAAGTTTGCTTCTTAGAAATACAATAATATTCGTGTAACACGTTCAAAACTAGAGTGGCGAATAAATATGGCCACAGCTGTATATATTCCATATTTTTGTTTAGTTTATCTCTTACTTATGAAGTTTACATATCGTCAATTTTTTTATTTCGTTTCTTCTTAGATAATATCCTCGCTTATATATTCATTTAAACAGAATGGAAGACTAACGATAGTTTAAATTTCCAATGTGTCAAGTTTCAAACATTTCACATGTTGACAATGACCGCGCTACTGACAAGGAGTTCAAAATCAAATTTCCTAACCTGACATAAATTTTGCAAGGCGGGAAATTCAAACTATCTTCAATCATTTAAAATCAATCTCTGTGATTTCTATATAATCTCTGGTAATACTTATTATTACTAATATTATCTTTGTAATTATATTTAACAGTTACTATTACCCATGTATTAACCAGTCTTACTCTAGCAAGAAACCAAACTTTATTTCCTTGCAGAGGCAATCTTATCAATTCAAAATAAAATTACCAGTTATTACTTAAATAAAAACATTATATTTTATACTAATATAGCAAAATAAATTATAATAAGTACTATATACAACGTTACATTGCTATAACAACAAAGCCAATTTACTCTGTGCAAGTTTCACATTTTGATCCATTATATCTAGCTCTATACATTGAGTAATCCTTATACATTATCTTTGGGGCTTTTCCTTGAACACTGCAATATTTGCATTAAATGGTCCTTCCATTCCTCCTCAGGTACCATGTTAGCCCAAGCAGGTATCGAAGAAGGCGGTAATGTAATATTAAGCATAGCCTGCTTTACCTCTTCCTCCTTCTCCTTATCCATCGTAATATCAACAACGCTAGCAGGTGTACCGGACCAAACCTCCTGCACCAACGTATCCTCCATCCTAGTTAGAGGAGGCAATGTGGCACTTGCCGTATCTGGAATATCTTCTATTACATGCTCTTCATGCACTGCAATTTCCTGATCGTCTGCTTCAAGAGGTAAAGGTTCATAGCCATTATACTCGTTCAGATCATCGTCAGATTCGCTATCATTCATCATTACTATTTCAGTGTTTGTAGTTAAACTGTCATCTGAATCTGGAGGATCCGGAAGACCCGAATCATGACCGACCATTTTGCACTAATCTGAAGGTATTTAACGAGATTAACGTACTATTCCTGTTGATACAAACATTAGTTCTATAGTTACCTTTAAATATTCACCTAAATTTTAAATTTTACTCTCGTACTAATGCGTTTATTACACAGAATAGAAAATTGCAAGGAGAAAAGCAATATAACAAAATTACCTATTCTTTTATAGAATATTTATGTTTAAAACGTTTTATCAACAAAGCTAAAGGAAAATGTTCGTTCTGCCAATCAGATAACTGTCAAAAATGTTATTTACGCTATAAGAAACCTTTAATGCAAAAATTATTAATCAATTAATGTTTTTAAATTGAACATATTGAAAAAGCATTACACTTCCAATTAAAATTACTTTGGTAATATTTAAGAAACAATAGTAACTAAATGGAAAATTACAAATCATTACAGGGGAACTCTGTAATTATGATCGTTACAGAAATCTATACTCCAATATTGCTAAAGACACCTATATTATATCAGAAATCTATAATTCGTTAATATTCTATATTATTATTTTAATAATTAGAAAATATCATTTTCGTTAAAGATCGAATATTAACAAAAAGACTTTTTACGTAATTTAATAAACTTCAAAAATCTTAATAGGCCATCTAGTAAATAGGATTCGTACTCGTTTTAATCCGCAGCCAACATATCCTTTCATAAGAGAGTTAAGTAGGGCGGTGTTTGATGTTATCAACTTTTATTTCCTAACATAAACAAACAAGCCGGCGGTTTAATTGTTAGAGGTTGCCTACAAGAAGTTGATGAGTTGGAAGTAACGCCAAATTTCGAAATACAATTCGTATTTTCGTAAATGTTGAAGTACTTCTTGTGGTAAGCTAATATTTCTTGTAGGCAGGTTTTGAATAGAAGTACAACGTATCTAAGGTATGTTTATTTTCTATAGATTATTAACTTTTTAAATGTTTTTCTAGAATGTTCCTAAATTCTCATAAGATATTTGGGTCTATGATTAAAAGTTTATAATTTAAAAATTGATATCTTTAGATAATATAGGCATAAATCATGATTTCTCTTTTTTCTTTCAGAGCCAAAATGTATTGTATCATATTAATTTCCCTATTAATAATCACGTCAGTATTAGCTGTACCAAAACCAGAAGATAAAAAGGACAGAACTATAGATCGAGAATTAAGCAGCCAAGAACATTACCAGGATGCAGAACACAATGTGCAGTATGATCATGAAGCATTCTTGGGTGAAGATTCGAAAGCATTTGATCAGTTACCACCAGAAGAAAGTAGAAGAAGGCTGGGGTAAGTCTCATCTTTCTTTATTTTTAATTTCAAAAATTCAATATAGTTTTATGTTATTTCTGCGGTTTTTATTAAAAGAGCTAATGAAAAAGAGATTCTATAAAGTTGATGACATCATTTTCTAAGTATGTCATATGAGAAATGCATTAGAAGAGATTCAAGTTACATGTATTGCTGGTGTCCTCAATTCCAACATTTAAAAACAAAAATATTTGCTTTTTTTGCTAAATAAAGATACAAATACACAAGACGAATGTGAACTTTCTCGTCTTTCTTCATTGTGTCGCTAGTTTTAGTAACGGTCTAATAGATGGCGCCGCTTGTAATTTCCGCTAATTCGTCTGATTTTTAACTTTTTTCGATACAGTTTAATTGTCGACAAAATCGATTACAATAAGGATGGACTCGTGAATCAAGAGGAACTAAAAGACTGGATCCGTTACACGCAAAAACGCTACATAATGGAAGATGTAGACAGGCAATGGAAGCAACACAATCCCGAAAATAAAGACAAAGTCGTATGGGAAGATTATCGAAAATTAGTATACGGTTTCCTCGACTCTATGGATCCAAAGGAAGCCGACAAAGACGACGAGGGTTTCTCATACAAAGCCATGCTGAAGCGCGACAGGAGACGATGGAGCGTCGCCGATTCTGACGAAGACGATGCGTTAACCAAGGAGGAATTCGCCGCATTCCTGCATCCGGAGGAGACTGGCCATATGCGCGACGTAGTCGTCTTGGAAACAATGGAAGATATCGACAAGGATAAGGACGGTAAGATCTCGATCAGCGAATATATCGGCGACATGTACAGAGGCGAAGAAAACGAAGAGGAACCGGAATGGGTTAAAAGTGAACGGGAACAGTTCTCTAAATATCGCGACACCAACGGCGATGGATATATGACCGAGGAGGAGGTGAAGAACTGGATTATGCCGCCGGATTTCGATCACGCGGAAGCGGAAGCCAGACATTTGATATACGAAACTGATTCGGACGCTGACCAACAGTTAACAAAGGATGAGATATTGAATAAGTACGATCTGTTCGTTGGATCTCAAGCTACCGATTTTGGCGAGGCATTGGCAAGGCATGATGAGTTTTAACAGCGTTCTATATCCGCGAGATGTAAGCTAGGCGGGTTAGGATCAATCTGTGTGGGAAGTAAGAAGTTGTAAACACTAAATTTGTCTATGGAAGCCATGCGATCAATTTAAGTTCGTCTGGTTTTTTTTTTTATGTCAATGCATGAAAACTTTTTTTTGTATCCCTTAATGTTTTATATTTTAATTAACGAAATTGGACCAAAAATTAAGTATAATATTGCTTACATAGTACTATTATTTGCAATACTAGTTTAAGAATCTCCTACTATCTCTTAGTCATAGGTTTTATTTTTAAAAAGGAAAAGAAAACCATTAACGTGATGTGTTCATAATTTATCATAGTGTTAAGACTAATTTTGGAAATGTAATACTCCACCAGTTAGAGTTAGAAGGTTTACGTTTCTAACCAGACTTAATACAAATAAATATTCCTAATACGTTCTTCCTAAGTCAGATTTTCGCTTAAAGCGTACTATTTTGCAATCTCATCGCTTACACGTTTCTTTTAAAACGAAACAAGTAAACCTTAGTTAACCCAGTGCATTTATGAAGTACTTTCTTTTTTTTTTTTACTTTACAAGGTCGTTAGGTGCTCGCCATATTTTTATACACTTAAAAGAAATGAAACTAATAAAAGTTTTAACATCGAAAGCGTGTTTTATTCTCAAGCTTTTAGCATTACAATAAATAAAGAAAACATAAGTATAGCATTTACAAGTTTGAAGATTAATTATGTTATTTGGATTGCTTATCAGGGTGATAAGGTTGCAATTAATATTTCCGGCTACCGTTCTCCATAACGGAAACTAAAACGTCAAATAGTGCAATACGTTACGTTTCAAATCGAAAATTTACTTTAACGTAGAACAAGCATATGCAATTAAAGCTTATTTGAATTTGGCGCTCGTTATTCTTACTAAGAACTAAGTAGATGGCGCTACAATCAGCGTCCGTATCACTTGGATTAAATAGTAGTGGGTAATTTTAAACACAAAACGTTAGTTTTGTAATAACTAACTTGCGTAATAAGTTAAAGAAAGCGATATAAATATTAATAACGAAATACAGACTTACATTTAATTCTAGTATACTCTATTTTTTTAATTCGGAGTAGTAAAATGAAAAGACGCGTTTACACAATGCAATTTTTCAAAACGACTTTTTGGCGTCAATTTTAAAACAAGCTAATATTTTATATAAATTGCAGTTAAATGATGATTTAATAAGGTAAGTAGTATGATTAGATTAATTCAAGCTGACATCTTATTTCTAACACGGTGTAAAAAGAACAATGTTTTTCCTAAATTCATGAAGGTTAACACTTCTAGTAACTGTAAACCACCATCGAAAGTTATTACAGCGGCCAAAAAGCATTGGCTAGTAAATGAAATAAGATACCAGTATGCCAAACGTAGCAAATTAAAAATAGAATTATACACATTGCACCTGAAATTAATAAAGAATTTAGACGAAAACAATTTTCAAAAATGGTGTGATTTCCAAAGACGTAACGTCGAACTCGTTAACAGAAAATTTAAATTAAAAATGGTAACTGTCAATAAAAAATTTAGGCTACTCTGTCCAAAAAAGTCAAGCAAGGAGAATGTGAACGTCATGGAGAGAACACCACTCGTCTATAACCAATCTTCTGAGACCTTTAATAAAGACGAAATGAACCTCCTAAATAAAGGATTAAAATATAGTATTCGCGGACCGAAATCGACCGTTGAGGATTCAATCGCCTCAATAGAAACAAACATTAGAAACTTAGATGTAGCTACAAAAGACTTCGTTAGAAACGCGTGCAAAATTCAGATTTCTAGGAATTTAGAAAATGATAAAAATTGCGGCCAAGATACAGGAACAACAAAGGAAATATACAAGATTTTCTAGCAGAACTGAACTCAAAATTTACCACGATCAAGTTTACTATTGAAGAAGAAGTGAACAATCGCCTTCCGTTTCTAGATACTCTAGTCATACGCAACAACAATAAATTAGAAATAGACATCTACAGAAAAGAAACTAATTCCAACAGATTCATCACGTTTGATTCGCACCATTGCGAACAACAAAAAATGTCCGCGATTACTTTTCTGGTCAATAGACTCGTCAGATTTCCGCTAAACAAGAGCAGGTATGACAAAGAATTAAAGTTTAAAAAAAAGATGTAGCGAGGTACAATGGTTTCTCTTCTATGGATGTCGACCGTATTTTAAGGAAGGTCCAATATAAACAACACATCAGAAATTCCACGAATAAATTATAGGATTCTATATTTAAAATTTATGATCATTCCTTTTGTTAAAGATTGGATTGTGCAAGCTCTAAGCTATTTATTAACTCAATATGCTAAACAAATATTAATTATTAACAAATTATATTGGATTGCTTTTTGCAATACCTACTTTCATTTGATTACAAAATAATTCTTACTATGCTTAATGTCAACATGTAAAAGTGCTTCACACAATATCTACTTTCATTTTGATTACAAAATAATACGTACTGTACACATTGTAAATATGTATAAAGAAGAAATAATAAGGCTATTAATAGTAACAATCACGTAGATCAATTAATCCAAATAACATATAATATAGAGAATTATTGCGTTTCAGTATTTTATTGTACTGAGTAAAAGAGAAAGAAATATATCTGTGTGAGCCTTTGAAATTTCAATTCTGTCATTGGTTGGCGTTAAATAAGCACCATCTAACCGCAACTGATACACTAATTTCTGCACTTAGTTTTCTTAGAATTATATAGATGGCGCTCATCTTTTAAACTTATTTTTATTACATACACACTATATTTTCAGTATTTCGTCTATGAGATAACTTTGCCTACGATCGCATGATTTTTCGGTTTTTTACTTCTATATATTTTTTAGAAACTGATTTTTTTTTATTTTCTGCGAATTTATAAAACGCAATTTCAAAAAAATAATATTTATTATTCTAGGAATTATTGGTAAAACAAGATTTATTTCAATTCTGAATGATAAACCGGTCAATCCAGTAGAATTTATCTAGAAATATTTTCGGGGAGGATAATTTAAAACTCCAACGCATTGAACGTTATCGTCTATTTTATTACATAAAATCTACAATCGTGCTGAATATATTTTACAATATCGATATATAAATATAATCTTACAAAAAAAATCTATAAAAAAAATTATTCTCCTTGTATATAAATACATTAATTATATATTACGTTCTTTTTATGTACATACATCACGTTGATAATAACTTTATATTAATATACAAACTAGAATACTATCTTATATGCATCGTTATGTACAAGATTACATCCATACGCGACCAATTACTTCATAAAATGATAAACAATTCGAATTTTCTCATCTGAAATGGAGAAGGATTATATTCAAGCAAGATAATGAGAAAATCGAATTATTTCATTCCCTTAAAGACATCATCCGTTTCTCGCATTCGTGGAGGGCCGTTATACTTTACCTTTTAATTTGGAAGTTACACGAGATAGGATAGCGACGATAATAATTTATGATACACAGTTTTCTAAGAGGGCTATTTATCTTACCCGCATTCAGAACTTAAAGATGAAAAATACATTACTTGTATTGAATTTTTAACATCTAACGTAACTATACGTAAATATAGTATGTGTGTATTATGTATATTGAGAATATTTTGCTTTAATATATATTATAGTATCTTTTAAATATACAGGATGATTCTAATTATACATAACAAAATTTAAGAGGTGATTTCCTGGGTTGTTTTGATCGTAAATGTTCATATGGACGTATGTCTGAAGTGGCTTAATTATAAATACAAAGAATGTTTAACAGAAAATAAAAGATATGGTCTTGAAGTATTGTGTGAAGTACTTTTTAAAATTGTCGCATTGTTACGTATAAACTGTTGATTTGCTATTAAACATCATTTGTTTTTATAACTAAGTCATATTTTTATTTTGATGAAAGTAACCCAGCGAATCAATCTTTAACATTTGTCGCATATATTTTGAACCACCTTGTATGTGTGTTTAAATAAAGATGTGGACGAGGAATATATATATATTAATTAAAGTATAATACGTATATGTACAATATCTACAAAATAATATTGCAACAGAAACAATATCATCCAGCTTCATTACTAAAAATTATCTACTATTTTATTAAATTCCGCTATCTTACATTCATTATTATAATATTTCATTTACTATACAACATTCACTTTGATCACAATGGCTAATAAAAAATAAATAATATTGTTTATATTATATAATATGAATTTTCTTATTTTTCGCTTTTATATTGTTCTATTTATTCAAAAAAGAAGCGTTTTAAGGCTAATATTTTTATACAACTTTATAATGAGTATTATATCTTTATGGAATTGTAAAGTATTTATTTGTTTATCATATATTATAGATAATAATCAAGAATACAAGATAAATATTCTTCGCTTTTCACCATCTGCTTTTCGCAATTTGAACTTACACGCAGTACTTTGACTTAATCAATGAGGAATTTATAGAAAAAAATCAGTGTTTATATTATTCAGGGTATATAGTAATCTTGTCAGTTTTTCGACTAGGTGAGTCGTTATTATTTTATCTACGTTGCAATTTATCCAAACAAGAAGAATAAATAGACAAACTTATTTAACTTGAAACAGCTGATACTTCTTTTTCGAAGTATAAACTGTATCAAGTTTAAGATCAATCCTGTATACTGAAATGATTTAACTATTTAGAGATCAATAATTAAAAATAAATCAAAATATTTAAAACAAAAGCTAGGACGTTATTCATGATCATTAAATTTGCTTAATTAACAGAAGTAAGTACATACTTTTCCTTTGCAGCAGTCTTAAACTTTCTAATAACGATGTAGTATATTTTGTAGCTGCCTTATATGAAATTACAATAATCGCCACCGATTCAACCATCATCTCCATAATTTTACGCTTGGAAGATATAAAACGAAACCTATATGGATCCCGCCAAAGTCCACCTCTGACTGTCCAAATGCGAGTTGCATCGTTCGGCTGTGATTCCCCGCACGTCGTTATACCGCGAATCTAGGCACAGCGGTAACCGCGTATGCTTGACTAGACCATCCGGAGACAGATAGCGCCACTTTTGACCGTCGGAGCCGTCGCAGATCCGCATAACGACTTGAGCGCCTTTGGCGTACTTATCCAGCGTCAGACAGAGGTCGTGGTGTTTGATTAGACCGCCGTTCGTCAGCGACCATTCCTGGTTACCGCCCGTGTGATGGCATTGGTAGAGAGCGACCGTACCGTCCAGTAGATGGCCCATCGTGTCCAGGCAGTAGATTCCCTGGCGGAATTCGCCGAAATTTGCTGAAGTGGTGTGAGGTACCGAGAGTTCTGGATAGACGTGTTCCAGATACCATTTGAACGGCTTACATTGGAGTTGTTCGCGAAGTATCAGTCTGTCTTGAATGCTAGAAAAGGTGGACATGCGCCGTTTAAAGTGATGCAATCAAATTAAAGGAAATTTGGATGGAATATGTATCTCCGACTTAAATTTGACGAAATTCTCGGTATATTACATATTTAACTACATCAACATTTTCATTACACGAACTAGTATTAATCTTTTTTTATAATTTTTTTTTTATAATAATACTAATAGCTACAAAACAAGAAATACGTTAAACCTTATATTGTTAAACCTTAATTAAGAACATTACAATCCTGTACTTTAACTTGACAAAATGCTAAAAAATCATCGAAATTTGTTCTAAAAAATCAATGGTGCTGCTATAAAGTTTACGTACTGATTGATGCAGATATACTACAATCATCTATAGAACGTTCCAAAAACGTTATTAAGCCTTGTAAGTTTTTAAGTCTTTAATTTTTTGCCAGAAATGCCCCTGGATAAGTACAATGCGATTTTAAAGTTAACGTGGACGAAATTCGTTTTGTGTGACTGTAATTTATCGAGGAACGTTACAGTAGTTGCCAAAAATTATTTATCGCTTTCGTAATACCGCTGTAACCTGCAAATTTGTAAAATACCAGAGACAAAGATTGTTTTCTCGTAATCTACGTGTCAAATCTTCATTTGGACATGGATTCTAATACAATTTGGACGACTTCGATATTTTTCAAAAAAAAAAAAAAGGATATTCAACAATACAATTTTAAAGTCAACATCGATGAAATTTGTTTCGTTTTGTTCGAAATTTTGAAAGTGCTATTGACAAGGATTCAGATTTTCTCATACTAAGAATAATTTGTGAAGGTGAGTCGAAAGATCCATTAAGTTGTCATAGGGATTTGGATTACTTTAAATTTGAACATGTTTTCAAATCTATAAAAAACTAAGAAGATTAGTCCTCTTGTCTCAATTTTTAGTATTAAAATCGTATTAGGTACGGTTGCAAATATTATTTCGTGAGCCTTGCACCAGATCTAGGATGAGCGAAATTTTTACAAATTTTCTTACATATTTTGCGAAAAATCGAAGTCGTCTGAAATATGTCAAAATGCGTATGCAACTGAAGATTTTGATGATTATTTTGTAGAAAAACTATCCATCATGGCGAAATACTTAATATTCTAAAATTAGAGAAGGATTTAGCAATAGCCATTACACCTTTCACATATTTTCAAACCTACTATGGACGATATATATAACACATGGGCTGAAAAGTCCCGGGCCTAACACATAGATGACGCTAGTTTTATTGCAGTCAACTTTCTCTCAGTTAGTACTAACTTTCAAAAAACAGCTGTTAAAATTTCATGATATTCTATTCATTAGTTTGTGGGTTATTGTGCTAAGAGTCACGTTACTTTTGTTATTTTCAAAACAATGGATCAAAAACAATTTCGTGTTTTAATTTTACACTGCTTCTTAATGGAAAAAAATACCGTTCAAGCGAAGCAATGGCTTGAAAAGTGTTATGGGGTCTCCGCTCCATCAGAAACAACAATAAAACGTTGGTTTGCCGACTTCAAACGTGGTCGTAGAGACACCGATGATGCAGAACGCAGTGGACGTCCAAATGAGGCGGTAACACTAGAAAACATCAAAAAAATCCACAAAATCGTTTTGAATGATGGAAAAGTGAAGTTGCGTGAGTTAGCTGATATCGTAAAGATATCAAAAGAACGTATTGGCTTTATATTGCATGAGCATTTGACTATGAGAAAGCTCTGTTCAAAGTAGGTGCCGCGTTTGCTCACTGTTGACCAAAAACAAGAACGTGTTGATGATTGTGAGCAGTGTTTGGCCATGTTTAAACGTAACAAACCGAATGAAACATGGATCCATCACTTCACTCCGTAATCAAAACGATCGTCATCTGAGTGAACAGCAACTGGTGAACCTCGTCCGAAAGCACAACAATTGGCTGGAAAGGTTATGGCCTCGGTATTTTGGGATGTGCGTGGTGTAATATTCATCAACTATCTTGAGAAAGGAAATACTATCAACAGTTAATATTATATAGCGTTATTGGAGCGTTTGAAGGCCGAAATTGCAAAGAAACGACCGCATATGGCAAAGAAAAAAAAATGTATCATCAAGACAACGCACCGTGTCACAAGTCAATCAGAACAATGGCAAAACTACATGAATTGAACTTCGAATTGCTCCCACATCCACCGTATTCGCCAGATTTGGCTCCCAGCGACTACTGGCTGTTCGCAGACCTCAAAAAAATGCTCGCCGGTAAGAAATTTCGCACGAATGAAGAGGTTATCGCTGAAACTGAGGCCTACTTTGAGGCAAAAGATAAATTGTTCTACAAAAGTGGCATTGAAATGTTAGAGCGGCGCTGGTATGATTTCGTTGCTCTTGATGGAGATTACGTTGATGAATAAAGCTAATTTTGAACCAAAAAAACCGTGTTTTCTTTGTTAGGCCTGGGACTTTTCAGCCCATGTGTTATATATATTTATTATTTATTTATTTATTATTATTTGTATATATATAATAGAAATTTATTTTTGTTGTCATTATTAGTTCCACCAAATAAAATAAAATTATACGTGCTTTACAAATGAAAATAAAAATTGTAAATTCGTAGTCTATTGTTATCATTTTGGTAATTCTAGAGCTTACTAGAAGCTTTTTGATTTGCAGTGTGGAAGATTTAGCAACTTTCTGACGGTTTTCCAATATTAAAACGATTTCAATTCTATCTTTGTTTTAATTAAATTTCAAAAAAAAAAGGTTTATGTAAGCATCCGAACCTTCTTCAAGATTTTCAGATAAGAGGATCAAAATCCCGAAGTCAGGCAAATAAATTAAATTGGAAAAGGCCCCGAACTATTACGCACGTAAATAAGGCTATTCGATCCGTTTTTCTTTGTCGTTCTCTTTTTCCTTTTGCGATCCTGTTCCTCGAAAGATACTCGGTATTATCCGCGTCCACGTCAAAGCCTATAGAAACGAAAGAGGATTACACTTACTCTCCAAAGGGGATGTTCTTGGCCAAGGGTACGGCGGCATAATAATACTGTTTATATTCGTCCATCCAGACTTCGGCTGCTCGCCTGGTGTTGCGAGCGAATACGTTGCCGCTGCCGCCGGGAAAGGTGTACGGATGCCTCTTCCGGAACACATGACCCACCTATAAAATTCAATCGGACGTGTGATGAAATCCGGCAGAGATGGAATAGGATGGGATGGGGAAGGGATCGAATGGAAAAGACGAAGCTTTGTTTCTGCACGTATAACGTTCAGATAAAAGAAAACGTAAAACATTTAAAGAAGAGAAAGGAAATTCTGAAGCAAATCGAATTGAATTGGTCCTAAAGTTTATGGTTCACTTCCCACTCCTTAAAACTGTATCTACTATGAATTGTAGGATGAAGAAAGTAATAAATGAACACTTTCGGACTATTGCAGAGTACACAGGACTTTTTACTATTTCCAGACTAACCATAACAGGACCATCTATCATCTTTAGATGGCAGTACTTCTGTATATATTTCAAAGTTTAGCGCTACGTTGCAGAGAGGGGCAACTTCTTAAGAAATACACCGATTTCTGATTTATAAGAGTGAATATCAATTAGGTATGAACATCTAGACACAAGCCCAAAGCATATGACAAGTGAATAAACCAATTTGCGCTATAAATTCTATATATAATTTGATTAGAAAAGGTTTACCTGGATTAAGTTAGAATCAGAATGCATTAGTGCTGCCTTTATTTGCCTATTTAGAAATTCTCATCATTTAATTGGGATTTAAGCGAAAATTCAAAATTGGTGCAAATAGTGTCAATGTTTTAACGTCATCGAATCTATTTTAAAAGAAAAATATCTTCCATTGGTATTACGATGTCTATATTACGTATTATGTAACTAACTATACAGGATATCCTTACAATTTTTCGAACTTCTTGTGGGAATTTGATTTTGAAACTTGAAGTTTAGTCAAGGTGAACTATAATCAATCCATTTGATAAAATAGTTTTAGCTGAATCTTTCTTATTTTATATTTAATGGTATAGTTTTTATCGATTAACAAACTTGCATTAGGGTTGACTATATCTAAACTCAGTTTTTGAAGTATCTTCATTATTTAAGTAAGCAAAACTCGTTTTTCTCATACAAAGCACTGAGCACATTTTTTTTTAACTTAACGCAACAATAAAAGTTGATTTCGTAAAACAAGTATATGATTCCACTAACACCGGAAATACCTCTAGAATATTTTTACGAAACCCTTCTTTGACTGCTGATATAACGCAAGCTAATTCGTCGGGTTGGAGTCATATTAGAGGTAATTAATAGCAACTCTTCAGTTGACTCGCACAAATTTCAGTTGTACACAAGCGATACAATTAAGTTAGCGATACAACTGTACCCGTGGTATTATATGCCTTCAACGAACCATAACATCTTAATTCACGGAGCCGAAATTATAATACCTGCAGCATTACCGACTGGGTTACAGTCAGAGGAAACCCAGGTATCATAGACTTCACTTAACAAGTAAATGTTTCCCGTACAGCCACAAACGAGGATGTATTTCATAACATGCGCGAGTAGACGAATCCCTTATTACATTAGCTGAGGCCTGAGTTTAAGAAGAAACCTCTTCCCATCAGTGAAAGCCATTGAATTAATGTTACCCCAGTAAGTATTCGGCGAAATTATTAGTATGTATAACTATTATTAATAATTATTACTGTGAGAATATCTCCTATTTTATCATATTAGTCTGTAAAATAATGTTTTATTGTAAACTATGAATGTGTAGAATATACCCATATTTCGAATACATTATTATTAATAAATCGTATATTAAACTATTTTATCTTTTTAATTTAATATCATTTTGATGTATTTCTTTCTCCTGAATCGAATGGGACCAAGCGCAATTCTATAGGACTATTAGTTCTCTAGATATTGAATTTTTTCCGCTTTTCGAGCATTTGATACTACTGTCCGTTGTACCACGCCTTCAATTATTTTTTTTTTAGAGTAGCATGTGTTAAAGTTCAACTTTTGAAAAGCTTTACCATGCAACAGTGTTCCCAAATTTAAACGAAAATTATAGGCTACTCTAAATAAAAATTTATTTAAAATACTAAGTTCCAAACATATCCTCACCAGTTCTCCCATTATTTATTCCTGATTTAACCAGTTAGTACATAGGATAACGCCGTAAGAATTGACGTATTTACAACTTTTGTTCCATACTTCGTTCATCGATTCTATTAATGAACAATAGAATAACCCACTTACCCTACTGCACGGTATAATTTCCAAAGATCCGCCGCATTGCCAGACCCTGAACGAAATCTCGAGATTTTCGCCGCCCCAAACGTCCATCTTCATATCATACTTGCCAAGTTTCTCGAAGTAGGCCTTGTTGATAACGAAAAGACCGCCAGCAATCATCGGCGTCCTGATAGGCTATAAAAAAGAAAAAGGATAATTTCGCCGACGGCTTTTCTTTCGCTCTTTCTTCCATTCCTTCCTTCACGCAATCAGCACGGTCGATGGTAGAAAGAAATTCGTCTTCCTTTTCTTCCTTTTTATAGACGAGATCGTAAAAAGCTTAAGAACGTTCGCCCTATGTATCTGTGTAATATGCATGAATGTATGTAAGAGATGGGGTACGTAACGTATACAAGAAGGAAAAAAGGCGATTGAATAAAATCTATAGCTGTAAGAGACGATAGAATGGTATAAAAAGATTAAATTAATGTTTTTACGACAGTGGCGCCACCGCCAAAAAAAAAGGAAGATACATTATTTTGCGTATAAACGATAGAAGTTAAATATCCAAGTAATAATTTTAATAACCGATATATACTAGGGGGGATCCTCATGCTCCACCTCTTGTAATTGGTTGTTTGATTCATATTTTTGACATTTAATTAACTGAAATTTGTAGATTATATCTACATAATATCAAGTTAGTGTTGCTGTACTGTGGCTAATTCTTGAATTGTGTGTCGTGATTGTTCATAAAAATGGATCTCACAATACAAAGAGCCGTAATAAAATACCTCCACAAAAGGGACATGACGCCAATTCAAATTCATAACGACATTATGGCGACTATTGGTGAATCTGCAGTTTCTTATGATATAGTCAAACGCTGGTGTCCAGATTTTAAATATGGAAAAACATCCTGTGAAAATCACTGTGGCCCAAAACATTAAAAAGGTACACGATATTGTACTGCAAAACCGACGAGTACAGGGACATTCAACAAGATACCAGCTTATCATATCATGAGTGCAAGATGGCAAGATGGAAGTGAAAATAGCTAAAGTTATATGTCGTACGCCGAACGCTTTACATGACCAAATGCCAAAGGTTCATTACTTTTTCTCGATTTTAAGAAACCATATCGAGAATTTCAAAATAACTAGAGTTATAAAACGAGGGACACTTTACACTTGCATTCAAATTGCTACAACTTAGCATTTTAAAATTATCGACAACACTTTCTTCAGAAAAACGTATTTTGTATATATATTTTTTTGCACCCTTTCAATGTTCCGACAATGAACTTGCGTGGCCGTCGATTAACCTGGTAATAGCCACTAAATATAAGCATTAGGGGCAATAATTATTAACCCTACGGATATCGTATAATCTCATTTCATATACTTTGTTGTACTCATAGCACACAACCTGTATGAAGCTGTTGCATCGCAAAACCCTTGCTGACTTCATGCCCATTTGGGCCCTTTACCATTGCGTTATTCATTCGCAATATAACATTAAGCAATTATAGTTAGGAGACTATTCAATTCCTGACAAATTTCACTTAAAAATTAAGCCATTTTTGGTCTATTTAATGCCTAAAATACCTTATCCAACGCAAGTTTAACTTTAATAAATTAAAAAAATCTAATTCCGTTTCGATCCAATAAGTTTTAATCCCATTTACTTAATTGCTATGCGTACCAATATTTTAAACACCTGTAATATATACACCCGTGTAATATCCGGCACCTCCACCAAAATTATAACCGTTCAATTTACCTGAGTAGGATCCTTCTGTCGACTCTGTCGCTCCATGGGGTTCAAATATTCCCACTTGAAGACCAAATTCCAATCGAAGCCGCCTCTGAGATCGGCCGAAGCTCCGATATATTGAAAAGTGTCCATGCTGATGACGTCTATCACCGGGCAGACGACACGGGTCGCGTTCTGCGAAATGCGAAGGAGACTCGTAAATAGAGGATCGACGTAATGGATAACAAGCGAGAAATACGAATGTGAAATACGTATCTCGGACGTAGCAGCTGCCACGCTTTCTTATGCTCTCAGGTTATTCTCGACGATGTAAGCTAAGTTCTCAACGTTAAGATAAACATATTTTTTTCTTTTGGCGAGGAAGATATAGAAAATTTGTTTAAGTAAAAAAAAAAGTTTGAGAAGGATAACGTAATAATACGTACGATACGGTATAAAAACAAAACAAAGCTTTGAAACTAAAATAAGGCGAACATTTGCTCAATGCCCGAGGCGAGGTACAACTGCTTTTAAAATTAAAGAAATAACAAGATGGCTACAACATTTACTTGTACATAAAAATAAATGACTGATTGCAATTTATTTGTTTTTAAAATATCATTCTTTTCTGGATGGCTATATAAAACTTTGCCAAAGTGAAAACAATAAAGTTTATAAAGAGATGATAAAACACATTATTTAAGATCGATAAATGATTTACACTAAATGGTAGGAGAAAACATCGTATTATAATGGGTCACAACGATTGCAAGGGCTGTGTAGTTGTACAATTCACAGATATCGCAGTAAATTCTACCCTCATAAAATAATAATTTATAGTATAATGCTTCGAGAACACGTAAACTCTCATTGTCAACCGAGCTACCGACTGCATTCTAAAAATGTATTGCACATATCCTACGCAGGCTCTTAAAATACATTAACTTTTGACAATCTATTGGGTTGTCTCTAAAAAAAATATGAAACTACTCAAAAATGTAAATTCATGTAGAGAATTAGTCGCGTACGATACGATATTTTTGGGCAAAAACTTGCTAAATACAGAATTACCCCCAATTCTGCACTCGAGTTTGCTTGATTTATTCCCCGTTAAAGATACGGTTCTTTCATTTTCTTTTTTCCCGAAAAAGTACTAGGTATCGGGGAATCACCCAATAGGTTGTAAAAAGTTAATGTTATTTAAGAACTTTTAAAGCTTCGATATGAAGGAAATATTGCATGCACTAAATAGTCGTAATGGTTGTCGGGATCCGCCGTCTAATTAGGTTTTTGTCCTTGACGTTCCACGAACTGCGGTTCGCTTTTTGAAAGGTACTTTGAAAATCGTTGAAATGTCAGGGACAAAAACCTAGTTAGTTGTCTAATATCAATCGCTTCTTCTGTCTGGACTTTAAGTTGCTCCCTACCTGTTGTCTCACATAAATGGTTTATCGAAAAAACTGGAATAATTACATTGAGCGTATTCTGAAAACTAGTTATTTATTTAATTTAATTAAATTAAATAAATATTGTTGTATTATTTAAAATATTGTTACCAGGAAAAAAAAACGAATTAATATTGGCATTCTGATAATGGACTCAATATTTTAATTTGAATATTCCACATACGCACACAAAATATTTCCATATAATTTATTATATTTTATTATTTAATGGTTATATGCGATTTGATTTAAGGGGGCGGAATCGAAAATTAGCTCCTCGATAAAAATAAATGCGATTCAGTCAACCCTAGTCCGCCCCTCGAAACTTCTCCAGAAACAACGGCGAAAAACCAGTATATCGATCGATCGAGTAAAAAAAGAACAAGACAAGAAAAAAATGGGAGATTACCTCCGCCACCCTTTCCAATAGCGGTTCGAGCCAGTTCGTGTTGCACTCGCAATGACTGTCCAAAAACGTGAGAACAGAAGCGGTAGCCGCCTCGGCGCCGCGCACCCTCGATCTCATCAGGCCCTCCCGTTTCTCGTTCCGCAGAACGCGCACTTTTTGTATCTTCGCCAGCTCCTCGCCGTCCTCGGCTGCAAAATCGCAACGCACGCACCCATCAGATCTTTTTGTATTTTTTTTAGTACCATTCTACGCATACAAGATGCCTCACGTAAATTAATTAATATGTTGTGATACATCCTGTATAACGTAAATTTGTGCTTTATGTAATATTCTATTTTATTTCCATTTGAGATTAGGTTCTAATCTATCTAAAGAGAACGTACCGTAATCGCTGAAATCGTCAACTAGAATGATCTCTTTTATTAGACGTTCTGGACTTCTATTCAGCACACTGGAACGAATAATACTCGGAATCAGATTCTATCAAAATGAAATACCCTCTATTATATGCGTTTCGAGGTGAGAATTTCGCACGTAAGACCGTTCTTACCTTACTACTGTCCTTAATAATGTAGAGCGGGCTTCGTTGTGAAAGGTAATTATGACGCTGGTGGGTGGTAGATCTTCAATTTGCCACTTTTTCTGGCGACACCTGAAACGAGAAAAGTTGCTTTCTTAGGGGTATTAAAGCAATGTGCATCATATATACGAGGGTCATGCTATATATTTTGAGGTACAAGAAAACTACAAGTCTTTTTACGAAAATGATTTTATTTACGTTCAAAATAATACACTGTTGTAACCGAGGCTTTCACAGCGTAAAAGCTTGAAGCCAGTCATCTCTTGGAATGCTCTCAATAAAATGATGAATTTCTTTGTCTACCTCATCCTTTGTCGTGAAAAGTTGACCGCGTAAATGTTTCTTTAGATTAAAGAACAATCAGAAACCACACATGGTCAAATCAGGCGAATAATGTGAACGTTCAATGAATTTTGCATTATTTTCACGTAAAAATTCAACTGTCTGCTGTGCACTGTGTGTATTGTCTCGATGCAACATTAATCCGCGAATGACGTGGATCCACACACGGCTCCCTTGTCGGGTAGGAATATCGTAAAATGGGATGCAAGTTTCATCACCTATTATTAGTTCTGCCTTTTGGAAATCGTTAAGCATGTATGGCACCCAATCAGTAACAATCTTTTCAACCCAAGAGTTGCCTCAATCGCTTGATAGGTCACATCTCTCACTCTTTCAATGTTTCCAGCGATAACTGAAGAACAATATCCTACCAGCACGTGCCTCATCACCAAGCGATCTCTCTCCTCTTTTAAACACAGTTGCGCGTGAAGGATTTGCATATCCAAATGCGAGTTGCAACCGTTCAAGACTTTGTTGTTCACTTAAACCGACCTTACAAATAGTAGCAGATCATTGCGTGCGGATGTTCTCTTCACAAGTTTATGTTTCGATGCCAAATCCTACGTACCACGTTTGCTCTGTGACAGCAGCGACTCAACTGACAGTCAGAGCTTACTACTTAAGGATGGTGGTATTTAGAAATGAATTGTTGCCAGGTCGGACTTCTCTAATTTCGTGGCATCTCAAAGTATATAGCGTGATCCTCGTAATAATTTTTATTTGACATATTTGTTTCTAAAGTTTATCGTTTCTGAAATGTACGACTTAGATTAAGTACCTTATCAAATAAAATTATAAAGCTTTAGGTGTAAAACTTGGAAAGAATTTCTGAACAATAAATAACACGAGGCTTTCACGGCCAGAGTCTGAGTTTAGTCAGACGACCAACCAACCGTCAACATCGCCCTGAAGATGCCAGCCGCAATGTTTAGCGAAACGTCGACATATACCACGGCCTACAAGCCCGGAAGTACGTACAATTTCCTGAACAGTTCAGAAATATTTGTCTTAATTAAGCATACTTACAAGATACTTTTCTGCTAGAAATGTTTAAATAAGATTTCTTTTTCTAAAGGTCTCAAAGGCTATTTGGTTAAAGTATTGTTAAAATTTCGGCATCCCAATTACATGGGGTACAATCCTTATTTCTTATTATTTGCATTAATATAATGGACAAAGTAGATTTTAAAGAATGCAATGACTCATTAATTTATTGATATTTAAATAATATGCAACTAAAATGCTGCGTAACATACCACAACCACAAGTTCTTATAATAATTTTTCCATCCACCATTTTCTAATATCATTATTATAATATGTTTTTTATCCTGTACTTGTAGAAATGGATGCGGTAAATGTGTGATTCCTGTGTCTTTAGACTTATTGGGCTTTTGAAACTATTGCTAGAAAACTACTAATAAAAAAATTAGGAATGTATAGCATTTGTGACAAGGTTGGTTTTAGTGTATATTTGATAGGTTTCTGATTTTCTTTGCTATGCGCTTTCATTAATTTTTCTTGGCTTCTGTTACATTTACGATTATTTTCTATTTATTTTTGTTTACTAAATAATATTTTAGAGAAAGGAATGATAGAGATGATTAAGACCTTGTAAAAAAGCAATAAGAATAAGGTGAGAACTTCCAATGCAGAATCAGCTGAATTCGAATCGCAAATTGGATTAAAACAGGGATGCGTATTGAGGCCATTGTTATTCTCTATATTAATAGACGACGCTGTTAAAAAAGCTAAACAAAAAGGAAAAAATATCAAAGTAGGAAACTGGAAAATGAATGCAATTAACGTACAGGAACTAATGTTTGCAGATGATATGGTACTGATAGCACACTCGGAAGAGACATTCCAGCAAAACTTGAAGATATACCAAGAAGAACTAATAAAGATAAACATGGAGATAAACACGAGGAAAACAAACACAATGATAATAGCAGCAGAAGAAAGAAAACATAGCATCAAAATCGGGGAAAAAGCATTGGAACAAGTTAAAAGTTACAACTACTTAGGAACAATCATTGAAGACAATGGGAGAATAAAGAAAGAGGTAAATGAGAGGATAGGGAAATCCGCAAAAATATATAACATATTGAGAAATTCGTTTCTGGATAAAAAAGAAATACCATAAAAAATAAAGACAGAGGTGTATAAAAGAGTGGTCAGACCAACATTAACACATGGTAGCGAGTCATGGATAACCACGAATAGAATCAAAAGCAGAGTTACGGCCATGGAAATGCGATTCCTAAGAAGAATAGAAGGAGTAACTAGAAGAGACAGAATCAGAAACACGACAATAACTAACAGTCTGAGTATCAAACCAGTAGAAGTGGTCATAGAAGAGAGACAACTGGGATGGCTTGGACATCTACACAGAATGGAAGAAGATCGAATTACAAAGAGGATATTTGAAGCCAAAACAGAGGGCAAAAACAGAATAGGTAGACCCCGAAATACCTGGAAAGAGCAGGTGTATAGAACATTGGAAAAGAGAAGTATGGGATGGATTGAAGCCAAACAACTGGCTCAGAACAGGAACCTGTGGAAGATAAAAATAAGAAATAAATAGTCCGACACCGCAAGGTATAAAGGACATACGATTAAAAAAAAATCCTGTGGCTGGCTTTTCGATTTCCTCGTTCAACGATAATGTTCTTCTCTATGTTAACATACCGTGTACATTCCTTCTGTTGTCAACATTGTCCTTGTCCTTTGCGTATGGTCTAAATCATAAACTTCTCTCAACTTACTCTTAATATCTTTGCCTTACATCTGTTCTTTTTAACTTGAACTTCTCGATTTTTTGCTTTTTACATCTTGTTATTTTCTTTAATTGTCTATATTTTTCCTTTACTTATTGTCGCTTCGAAGAAGTAATTGTTGCTGTCAAACTTATACTACCTTCTTAGATTTTTATTTAAATAACTTAAATAATCCAAGACAAATTGTTTCTTCAACATATTAAACGCAGAAAAGAACAGAACTTTAATATAAATTTCCCAAAATATTATTTTTAATTTTAACAATATTTTCTTTTAAATATTTCTTTGTCTACCGGCGTTTCAACGTTAATTCGAATTTAAATAAATAGTTTATTTAATTTTTTTTCAATTCTATCATTCCATATTAGTTATTAATCCCTTTTCCATATAAGACCTTTGTATAATCGTAAATAACAATGAATAATGCTTCGCGATCCTACTACAAAGTCTTTGTAACGCATATTCGTTTGCATATTCGCCGCAATTCTAAAAATCTGCAACGAATTGCCGGCATAATTCATCCGCGAACGTAAAATTCGAGCCATATACGTCGTGTTTAATGGTTTAGAAACGCATGCGCAAACGAAATCGTCGCTTGGCGCATAGCTCCATTTGCTCAACCATGTATTTTACCGCACCGAACAGCTGCATCTATCGCGATATATGCATCGCTATTCGACTTTTCCGTAAACGGTACCTTCGCCTCGGTCCGACTTCGATGGGATAGGCGAGTTGAACAATTTGAAAGTGTTATTACGTTCGTTCTCGTCGTTGTTATTGAGAGGTGAATTGGGTAAGTACATAACATGGAGTGGACGTAGAACTGGCGAGAAAAAATACGTATCATGAACGTATTTGTATACGTTTAAGTAACTCGTCCGTGTATACGTAATGTGGAATTACGAAAGGAATTCAGTGAAAGGATTCCGCGTAGAATTTATTGCATCGCTTCGGAACGTCCAACGTACACATGGTGATGAGAGGTGGTCATTTCCATTTCGTTATCGGGGGTTAGGCGCAATTCACGCCGATCCTATCAAAATATAAATAAAAAGTAAGGTATTTCAGATAATCTACTCACTATTGGCATTTTGTAAACGTTAAAAAATAGAGTTGGTCGAATGAGATGGAAGTAGTGTGTGAAAAAATTTGTCATCTAGCTTGTTTCATATAAATAACATGGAGGTGTTGCCAGAAAAAGTTTTAACCTTAAAATCATACGTCAGATTTCTACACGCACAATAATTCTTCTAAAAACAAAATCATTTTCTCAATAATTCGTTTGTTATAATTTATTTCTTTCTACAATATTTTCGCATTTTGGAAATTATGTTATCATGTACCGTTGTAATTTAATGTTTGACTAGAGCAATAACAACCTTCTTGTTATTTTACACTCTGCGCATGTGCGTACACTTTCCTATTACGATATCGTTGTGCCCATTCGAAAAAATAAAGAACGTTCCTTTTTATAGAAATTTTTATTAGATATAATTAAACGAAACTGTATTTTACATAAAACTAGATACCCAAGCTACATTTCTACGTAGTCACCGTTCAAATTTAGCCACTTGTACCGTTTTATCAACATCACGTCCGTAGTGCTGTCCGCTCAAAAAATCTTTCAATTTGGGGAATAAGCGAAAATCATTTGGGACTGTATCAAACATTTTGATGTTTGAGAGATCGTTTATTTGTATTGAACATTTTTTGTGCTATTCGAATGTCAATTTTTTTATGTATTTCTTAATTTCTTTTGTGAGAACAAGGACTGGGGAACTGCGATGTATCTCTTTGTTTCCTTATTATTACCGTGTTACGTTATGTAGTAGTTTTGTAATGATGATAATAGATTTTTTCTTATGATTTCATTTATAAATTCGTCTGGGTAATTATTTTTGGATAATGTTTTTTATATAATTTAGATTAGCGTGCAAACAATTTGTTGGGGTTGATTTCCCTCCTCTATTTTTTACGTAGGTTTAGGTATGCTTGCGTTTTCTTTTTCAGTATTCACTCCCGTTGGCACAACCAATAGGTGAAATAAATTATAAAACGAATAAACAAAGATAATTTTGATTCAATCACAGTGATACAATTTGTTTATAAATATAATATTAATGTTTGATAGGGCTTGCTTCTTGTTCTTGATTATTTGTAGGTTATGTGCCCACGTGCTTACTTGTTTGATGTACACACAACACTATTAATATCCGAACAGTATATTACACACGAGTGTGAAAGTATCTGAACACAATTATTGGTCAGAAAAATGTAAGCATCGGTCTACCAGGTCAATAATTATGCCTTTTCTGCAATGTAATGATGCACTCGATAGAAAATTTAAAAGTCGATCTAGACTTACCGCGTTTCCTATACTAATTTTTGTATTTTACCGATATACTTAAGAAATTAATAGCGTTTCGTTTCTAAATCTCAAAATATAATTAATATGCTAATCATTTCTAGTCGTTTCAGAACAACAATCAACAAATTGCATTTGACAACTAATATAGAAGCAGATTTAACATAAATAAAATATCGCACGAAAAGTATTCTCTACATCGTACATCGGTACTTACATCTTGTTCCTCGTATCCGGTATCTCCCTATTGCTCGGCAGATTGTCGGTGGCCTCCTGATTGAAGCGGTTCCTCACGTACGGGTCCTCTCCCTCTCTGAGTCCGCCCCTGGCCACGTACGCCGCCTCGTCGAAGTAATTCCACGTCAGCCTGCCGTCGGTGGTCTCGAAGGTCTGCGGCGACATCTGCACGCCGGTTCCGACGACCGATTCGTCCCCGTACTGCGAAACGGCGACGTTCTCCTTCAACCTCAGCGCCCTGTTCTCCGTCTGTAAGCAACAAGAAGACGACGTGAGGGCAGCGGCGGTGGTGTATTCGGAGGATAAATTGCTGTAGTCGAGCCGGAAAAACGACACGGGTAATTCGTGAAGGCGGGGATTTATCGCGGGAACGATGTACCTCGGCGAAATGAACTCGACTTTCCATTCTTTTCTTTTTTGTTTTTTGAAAAATGATCGCAGCGAAAAACTTGTAATGGCGAAGTTCGCTCAAATAGCTTGAGAAGATCGCGCTAATAAGAAATATCGATAATGAATTATTGGTAAGCGTGAGATTAGTGATGTAAGTTGTCATTAATGGCAGTTAAAGTGTCTATTGTCGATATGAAATAGCATTTCGTGTACCTTTAATTTTTTTCCAATTTAAGTAAGAAATCGCGTCAGCGAAACGTGTACAGCATATTAATTTGACATATACGTCATTTTATCCGTGTGAGTTTTAAATTACGAATACGCACAAGTTGTGTCCGCCAAAAACTAGCGCCTTTACTTTATCGTTCAGTGATAATGTCGAGTTTTGTGCTTCAAACAAAATATTTGCGGCAAGCATTACTTTTCTTATTTAATCAAAAAAAAGGGTTTAATCATTTAGAATAATTTTCCGTTGGCTTTTTCAATGACAATTGAAACGTCCTTGTTCCTCCAATGTTAAATTTAATTAATTAGTTCTTTATTTGAAATGTTTGAATAATCAAAAATTTCACGGCCCTGGTAGGATTTGAACTTACAGTTCCCGTTTGCTATACCAGTGTGTCAAGCCATTACACCACAGAACCGTCTGAACAAATAGTTATTTAAATCGCCATATATGTTGTTAAATTTCAATTGGCAAATGTTCATGCCTGGAGGATGTAATAGTGGCTCCAAATATAGCCCTCATGTGCCCTGACAAGGAATTCAATATCAATGCCAAGTTGCATTATTAATTAAATCATTTAGAATAATTTTCCGTCGTTTTTCTTTAATATGGTTTCTCTCTTATTTCAGATTGGATATTGTTGTATATTCCAATACTCATGCATATTAAACTATTCGTAGTTAACGTAAGCCTCTGATTAGGGACATGAATCTCTAGGTTTCGTATATTATGGTCATGAGCTCCTAGGTTATGCTTATTTTTATGTACATATAGTGCGGCCTCTAATATGTAGATCGCCATAATTGTTAAAAGCTTAAATTTTTTAAAGTATGGTCGACACGGCGTTTGCTGCGAGATCCCCGCCATTACACGGATAGCTCTCTTTTGGTACAAAAATACTTTTTGTACGGAACTGCTAGGGCCCCGTATATCAGCCTCATAACCTCGTAATTGACTATGGCTCTCAAATGTCTTAGTTTGAAGATTGATCTACATACGAGGGGAGGTCCAGAAGTTTGTGGAATGAAAGAGTTTTAAATAAAATAAAACAATAAATCTATTTGTCCTTTTCAATATAAACACCCTTAAGCACAATACATTTATTAGATCTATGAATTAATTTTTCTAAACCATCATAAAAATATTTTTTATCTTTCGCCTCAAAATGGGCCAAGATTACCTCCTTTACCTCATTGTCGTCGGAAAACTTTCTTCCACGTAAGTCTTTTTTAAATTGGGGAACAAATAAAAATCGCTAGGTGTCAGGTCTGGACTGTAGGGTGGATGGACTCTTGATTGAAAGCCATGCTTGTGTGTAACTTTGCTCTTGTGAACCGGCGCATTGTCTTGCAAAAGCAGCACATCCTTGGTCAATTTTCCTCGACGTTTTTCCTTGATGACCTCCTTTAATTTTTCTAACATCGCTGCGTAATATTCTCCGGTTATGCTCCTACCATTTTCTTTGTATTCAATCAATAATATCCCCTCACAATCCCAAAAAACAGTAGCCAACAACTTTCCAGCCTATTCTGACACGTTGAATTTCTTTGACGGTGGTGTCCCCTTTTTATGCCATTGCCTAGACTCCTGTTTGGACTCAGGCTCAAAGTGATGAACCTATGTGCCATCTCCAGTAACAATCCGCTCCAAAATCTGTACAGGTTTGTCTCCACACAGCTCCAAAAATTGTTTGGACGCACGAATTGGGAAAGTGTGCGATACACTTGATTTAAATATTACATACTTCGTTTGGGTCTTGTTCAAAAGCAATTTATTCATTGTAAACTAAATATTCAAATCCTCTAACAATGAGTTCGTTTCATCTTCGATATTTTCCTTACTACTACTAACAATAATTATGGCATACACGATATCACTAATAAACAACGTGAATAAAACCGGCGACAAAACGGCTCCTTGCGGAACACCGATGATCACCGATAGAAATTCAGAGTAAAAATTTTGTTTTTCACAATCCGTACGCAAGGAAATCTGCACGAACTACACCCTCTCGGAGAGATACGAGGCAAACAAGTCAAGTGCCATGCCTCTAATTCCTATTTTTTATAATTTTCCATTAATAAATTATGGTAAACACAGTTAAAAGCTTTACTTAGGTTACAGAATATCCCCGTGAATATAATTGTATGTATCAATAATAGCACTAACTGTAGATTTGCCTTGGTTAAATTCATATTGGCTATCGCATATAATTATGAGATTCTAAGCCTATCATCATGGCGCATTTCAAAAGCTTACCAACACATAAAGTGAACGATATAGGTCTATAATTTGATCTATCCTTCAAATCCCCCTTTTTGTGCAGTGGACCATGTTCTGGTGTATTATGAAGCCCGGCGAAACTATTAATACACAACGCTATCGCTAAGTAATGATTAATTTATTCATCGAAAGACGACGAGAAATGGGCCAGAACATATGACAAAGTGATGTTATTATACGACAATGCGCCGTCTCACACAGCAAAACCAGTGAAAGACACCTTGAAATCGCTTGGATGGGACATCCTTCCACACCCACCGTACTCCCCTAACGCCATTAGACTATCACCTCTTCGCATCAATGGGTCACGCGCTCACAAAGCACCACTTCAGCAATTTCGAGGAAGTTGGAAGATGTCTCGACGAATGGCTTGCCACAAAAGGCAAGCAGTTTTTCCGGCATGGCATCCATAAATTACCTAAGAGATGGGTGAAATGTGTAGAAGGCGATGGCCAATATTTTGAATAAAAAAATTTATTTCCCTTGAAAATTACGTGTTTCTTTTCACCAAAAAAAATATATAACACGAAACTTGAGCAGCTTTTTCCATCACGTCGGTGCTGAAGCGTCATAAATTCTCGTAATTAATGGGTATAACATGCGACCGGCACTCTTTCATTTTTGTCACCAGTCCAGAGTCCGTTCGCGGACGTCATCGATTACATCCACCTGGGCTGGCACGATATTTAAGCGTAAATTCACGCTTGACGAAGCGACGTAATAGTAATTGCAACGGCGCGGTGGACCCGGGGAGGGGACAACGGGTAATAAATGTAGATAGGCGGCGAACACCCAGAAGACCTTCGCCCCCTACAAAACGAATTTGTTAGGCGCACCGGTTGATAAGTGAAACTTTACGGTCCCGCGCGCAAAGGTTTTACGAAAGCTTTCCAACGTTGGAAGGAAATTTATCGTAACTTGATGAACAGGCGACGCGGCCGCCGCTATTATCGCAGCCTCCGTTCTACAGACGCCGCATACGACGATATATTAGGTGCAGCTGTAATAGACGATACGTACATATATAGGCATACACAGCGAAACAAGCGTAAAACACAGCGTCTAGGGCAGAATTTAGAAATGAGCACACGCAAGAGTTCAGTTTCCATGCGGATAATCTTGGTGGAAAATTCGTGTAACAAAAACGTCAGAACGAAGCGACTAAGGGTTATCATTCTGAAATGGTTTATTGCACACATGCACAGTACGAAGTACACTCAGTGTTTTCTTGCATCAAGAAAATAGATCTCGCAAAAGTCTGTCTCTATTCAAGTAAATAGTTTTTCATCAAGACCAAAAAACATTTAATATAAGAAAATAAAATTCTGGAAATTATGCTTGCATGGAATAAATAAAGATTTGTATTGTTTTAAACAAATTTTCTGTTAGGTTAAAAATAAGTTGATAATATTCACACCACTCCATACAATACTACACATAGAAAGAGGATTAATAGAATAATCTTTAATTTCGCACATAAATAAGAAAATTTAGTTAAAATTTTGTGTGAGATAATCAAATTTCTAAGGAATCCTTCAGAATTCTCGAAAAATCCGAACGATTTATTATTTAATCATTTTCCGAGAATCAAATTTCATAACCAAGCTCTAGTCTATCGAACGTAGAATCTTTGAATAATTGAGTAAAGAGGCTTTCCATTGTTTTCACTCATCGAATCGGCTCTGTCTATAGTTGGAGCATATCGAAACAATAACAGTAGCAACAACAACAACAACGGCGGTAAAAAAATTGAATGGAACGGATCCGATAGGTGCCATTAATCAATTTGATTGTGTACTTTCTATATATAACGCAATAAAAGCCGGATTACAGGTATGGATTTTGTGTATCGTACGCATTCGTTATTTATCTCCTTAGGAAACCAAACAAAAATCTCCTATATAAAACAAAAGAAAAATACAATACGAAGAAAAATTGCAGGGGAAAGTTGGTAAACTGGAATTTAGTTTTTCCCTTTATAAATGAGATCCCTGTCGTCTACCTTGCTCGATGTGAATGATGTATTTAGGTTAAGTGCAAAAGCAATTTGTCGGAAACCTAAGCTCCCTTGGAGGGGCCGTAATGGTCTTATCCTTTAATGGCTTATTTTCCTTTCGAAAACAAAAGAAGCGAAGGTAAACAACATTATGAGGGAAAGCCATTCGAAAAGGTTATCGGCCGTGAAGATTCTTATTTGAAGCATGTCCTAAACCAAATTTGAATCGGTATTCCGAGAACAACGAACAAATCCAGCAAATTTACAAATTAAAATTTTCCTCTATTCCCAATTTATTACCTGCACGCTAATTCCTGTTGAACGTAACGTGTACCTTGTTAGTAAATTAATTACCGACATTTTGGCCCCAAAAGCGAAAGCAAATAACGTATAAATCAATTTCGAGTGTATTATTACGAGTTAGATCCTTTAATCTGGCATCTACCCAGCTTATGATTTACGGTTTAATTACCGCACATTCAATTCTGGAATTAGCAACGACCAACATTTCAAATAACCTTCCGCATATGCACATACATATGTATAGTAGCCACAATAACTGGCCACCTTGCAGTTCGATATCTAATTAGATCGTCCAGAAATATCCTGTGTATGTAGGTGTATTTACCAGTTAGTGAGATCTCATAAACGGTAAGTGATGCCGTGTGTATGAATCATATACACGGTGTCTGTCTCTGGATACATACCATGTAACGACTTGGACCTGGTTACTAGTCTCGGCAAGGTGGGGCAAGTTACAGTGCAGTGCGCAAAACAACGCGGAGAAATCAAGTAGTCGTATCAAGACGAATGTCCCGTAGCGTTTACGTATTCGCATCATTTATGATCGTGACTGAGCATAGACGAAACGGACGCAGGAATGTTTACACATAAAATAATGATAAAAAATATATTATATACACTAGGGTGACAGAATAAAATAGACACCTACTAATTAAAAAAAAGATTCTATTCTCGTTGTATATACAAAATATTTTAAAATTTTTAAATTAGACTAACATTTTGTCGATCCACCTTTACTTGCGTGAAGTGCTGCGAGTCGTCGTGGCATAGAATCTATTAAATGATTAATGGTGTCTTCTAGAATATTTAACCACTCTTCTGTAACAGCTGCCACGAGTTCTTCCTTATTGCTGGGTTTTCGAGGTCGTTTCGCCATATTTGTCTGGATTATGTGCCAAACATTCTCTATCGGATTCATGTCTAGTGATTGGCCTGGCCATGGTAAAATCCGAATCCCCCGTTCCTCTTTCCATGTGGTTGTTGTTCTTGCTTTGTGGCAGGGTGCTCCATCCTCCATAAAAGTGGCGTCTTCTTTAGATAAAATGGCGTTGTCGAATATCGGTAGTTGTCCTTCTGTTAATATTCGAATATATTTTGCCGCATTTATATTTCCGTCGCAGATTACTAATTGGGATCTTCCACCATACCATATCGCGCCCCACACCATGATGTTCACACCGCCGTATTTTTAACGTAAAAAAATATCGGGAAACTGGCAGTTTTCTTAATAAAAGACGGAGCGGAAGGCCAAAACCGACAACATCTGCAGATGATCGCAGAATAGTGGTTACCAGCAAGTTAAATAGACGCAAAACAGCCCCGGAAATTACCGCAGAATTAAATGTTGGTCGCTAAAAGCTAGTCAGTGTTTCTACAGTCAGACGTCGCCTACAGAAAGCCGGGCTCCATGGACGTATTGCGATGAAAAAGCCATTACTACGCAAACAAAACAAGCAAAAGCGACTTAAATGGGCTCGTGAACACCAACACTGGACCATAGAAGAGTGGAACAACGTTCTATGGACGGATGAATCCAAATTTGAGCTGTTTGGAACCCGAAGAGAAGAGTGTATTGCTGCTACCGTGAAGCATGGTGGGGGTTCTATCATCATTTGGGGATGTTTTGCTGGCATTAGTGTAGGGGACGTTGTGAAAATTGACGGTATATTAAAAAAAGAAGGCTACCGCGAAATCTTGGAGAACCACGCAATACCTTCCGGAATTCGACTTTTGGCTCAAAATTTTATCTTCCAGCAAGATAATAACCCAAAACATTTCTCTAAATTATGTAAAGACTATTTACGCCATTTAGAAGAGGAAGGAACTTTCAAAATTATGGAATGGCATCCCCGGAGCCCCGACTTGAATCCAATCGAGTTACTATGGGAAGAACTAGATCGGGAAGTACGGAAATCGGCTCCGACATCAGCTACTGACGTGTGGAACAAATTGCAATCGAGTTGGACCTCAATAACACAAGAAACTCTGGCAAAACTTATTGCGAGAATGCCTCGATTGTGTGCTGCAATTATTAAATCAAGGTCACATAGATGTAAACAAAATTTAAATTAAACGTTTTAATTTTCACATTTATTTAATGTATTTTTATTCATGTACGTGTATCTGTACATAAAAAATAAATATTATTAACATTTTTGCTGAGTTTTTATATATTTTTGCTGTCAGTGCGAGTGCCTAAACACTTTTGAGCGGTAGTGTATATGTATATATCGAGAAGTGTACGCTTTAGAAAAAGTAGGTCGAATAAAAATTGTTTGTCGTCGAGGAAGATACGAAACGGTGACATTATAAGTTGACCTTTATATTGAAAACTAAACACAATTAATGTTTGTGATGGTGAATTTAAATGCTCTATTAACACGTCGTAATGTCTTGAAGACGTTCTCCTCAAATTACGTGACGGAAAGGAACCAAAAAAAATTAAAAACCCATGTTAGTCATATCCAACACGATTTCTTTTCTCCCGAAAGTAATAATATCAACAATAAACTCGTATGCGGAATTAAAATGTCGCCATTAACTCGTCCCGACAAGAACGAAAGGTTAAAATGCAACTACGTCGAAGTGAAAAAAAATAAATATGTAAGACGTGTTGTTTGTTAATTAAGCGCGGGGGCTTGCCGGCTTATCGGTTCGATTTCCCCACAACGCAAGCGTATCGGTTCATATCCGATCCGTTTATACGTAAATACGGAGTGCCCTCACGGTACCGTCCGCTTGAGGCAATCTATCAAATCCAACGCGTTCGTAAACGATATTGAATTACCTCCTCACTTTAGTAAATTAAATTTTCTAAAAATATCCAGCCGCTTGGGTAAGAAGAGAGGCGGAATGAAGTCAACTAGACGGATGGGCATGTAGGTGACGCTAGCGACGATAAATTTATTCCTGAATCTAAGTATACAACTTAGATGAAGCACTTTTATCCGCGAGAAAGAGTCATTAGTTATTTAGCGTAGATGCAGGGGTCTATTCTGCGATGGGATAGAAGTTATGGTCATTTATGGTATAACCTAATGTGGAATTTAACATACGTGCGGCAGGTTTCAAGAACTTTCATAATATATACATATATATATATATATATATATATATATATATATATATATATATATATATATATATTATGAAAATAAATTGATACTGTTGATATCTAGCATATTGAAACAAACTATAAGTGCATGAAATTTTTGGAAATTCTTCACACACGTCATAACGTTCTTGAAGCTCTTCCAATCCCTTCAATCGTTCAATTTGAATTTGAATCGTCCACGTATTCATTTCGTAAACCACCGCCAGCCATTCTACTGGAATAGCATATACCTAACACGAAACTGTGTATTGTGTTTATACGTATCTTTTATTTTCGAGCGAAGATGTAAGAGAACCGAACAGTCGTATACGCTAGGGAAACGTTTACCGATCCGCATAAGGGATCCTCCCCGTACCTAATCGATATGCCAGCGCGGCGATGTGAAGTCAATCGGAATTATCAAGTAAACCGTGCTCGCACTCGTGCATTCGTAGCGACAAAATAAAGCGCGGCCTTTGTTGTCGACGGTGTGTCTTCTCTTCCAACGTGCTTGCTTGCTTCCTATACTGGTATGTGATTCGGAGAATGCTATTCGAAGGTTTTTATCGCTTGGGAAACAATGTACGTTCAACGTAAAAAATGGAGAGAATTGTGCTGCAAGGTCGATGGTTCATCGTAAATGTATCGGAATTCTTTTCCTTCTTTGTATGCGATTACCATACACCGCCAATGATAAATAAGATGAGCGTTGTTGATATTTTTTAGACGGTTAGTTTATCTTTATCATCCGATTTCTTTCGAATTGCTTTTTGATGATTCTCCTTAAGTTGCTGCCAATAGTATTCAGGAAATCGAGTATAATTGTTCTTTCTTCCGATCAATAATATTTTCCTCGGCTCGTATTACAATATAAATAAATAGAAAAATGGTTATATTACTCTGCAACAGATAGAACTTTATACATCTGCGTTTAGTGCCGCCAACTATTTCAATGCATAGGCAAATAGTGCATGACTAGAAAGCCTAGTAATTCCACTTCATATTTGGTACTTTACCGGAACCATATGTATTCAAGTATATTAAATAATATATATAATATAATATAAACACATAATATTTTATAAACTTCAAGATAAACAAATTAAAAAATTAAAGTATTATTTTTTAAGTAGGCATAGATATAGCACACTTAATAACAATAACGAAATACCGTATTATTTCTTTTTTTAAATTCCTTTACATTTAATATTTTGTTGGCTTTGCAAGCCAACACTGCTGGATATCCACACTTTCAACTAATTTTAGACATCTCTCACAGGAATGTTACACCAGGCTTGTTCAGTAGTATTCCATAATTCGTCTAATGTAGCTGGAGATTTAGACTTTATAAAAACCCCAACATCCCCATGCGCCCGCTTGAAAAGTGAAACTAATATTTTCTTTTTCATTGAGTGCCGTATTATTGTTCTTGAATGTGTAGCGAGGTGAGGACTTTGTGGATGTACAATTCACAGGTATAGCAGTAAACTCCACTCACACAAATTTATTAATTATGCGGAACGCAGCGTTTCGAGAGCACGTGGGCTCTCATTGTCAACCGTGTTACCGACTGAAAGTAAAAACTGTATCACACATGAAAATTATTTTCTACGCAGGCTCTAAAATTTCTAAAACATATGACTATTTACAATCTACTCGGTGGTCTAATGCCTTTTTCGGGAAAGGATGGACCGAAAGCGAACCGTATCTTTAACAGGGCCTATGGTAATAAATCAATCAAACTCGAGTGTGCAATTGGGGGTGGTTCTCTGTTCAGTAAGTTTCCGTTCTTTTTCATACATATCGTTTCGTACGCGTCAAATTCTCTATACGAGTTTACGTTTTTACGTTTGCTCATGAAAAGGTTCGCAATAAAAGGAGATAAATTTGTGTGAGTGGAGTTTACTGCTATACCTGTGAATAGCTAGGAGAAGTACACGCAATCTCACGCTAGTTTAATAAAAATTTAAACGGGAACAGCTTGAGCAGTTAATTCAAATGAAATTTGATGCCTGTGCTATTTGGCCGCCACTGTAGCTCCGTCAGAATTGTCTGTTGTAAATGTGATTTATAAGTATTAATTAAGAAATACTATTTTCGTGCACATGACTGTAAATAAAGCACACTACAAGTCCCAACAAAGTAATGGAAACGAGAAAACTCAGTCGAACTCGACTAACCCCTATAATTACAATAACCACAACCGCCACCGTCTCCGGTAGGATTCAAGGGTTTCCCGTTGCGCTAGATCGACCTCGGCGGTGAATTTGCATCGGCGCTTAACGCGATGACACGAGCCGGGTAATTTGCCGGCAACGTGATACCTATTAGGTCGACTCTCCTGGCTTTCCCAATAAAACTCGATCAAAATTCCGCCCAGCGCAATTTATAATAAGGTAGGAGTACGGGTGGGTGGAAGAAGGTAGGCGGTCGAGATTTACGAGCGTCGGGAACTTTAAGGGAGTCGCGTAACGACGCCAAAAAGAAGCAGTATTGGTGTCTTCGACGTTTGACCTTATGAATTTGCAGATACAAGCCCGATTTTGGGAGGTTTTAGTGGAACTTTAGTTGGTACGTTGGCGATGCAGGGGTATAACACTTAATTGGAAGAGGGCGTAGTACAGATCCAGCTGCCCCCGCGCAATTCCAGAATTACGATATGTGGAATTCTCCTAGGAATGAAATTAATTTTTCGAGTACCTCAGCCGATTTGTATTACTGCTGTGGGATGGAAGACTTCTTATATAGGAAAATGTCTATCAAGCCAAATTTTTCCTTAATTTCCTTTTTCAATTTACGAATAAGTATTGTACTAGTTATTTTCTTTTCTAAATTTGGCTCGTGATTTTTGTACATAATCACAAAGTAGAAAACTACCTCTGTCATGGACAGCTCTAATTTTTTTATTAGCAGGTTGGTATATTTCTGTTCGATATCTAGATCTTTTTCCCGTGTAATATAGTATAAGTACTATTTACTTAATATTGTGCCTCCTTTTGTTATTCATGTTATCGTTTTCATGATTATGCAAGTAAAGTTCAATTGTCACCGCCATGAATACACATCCGAGCAAAAACGAAATCGGGTGACCGTTTCGAAGAAGTGTCTGGCCAGGATCCAACGCGATCCAAGGGATTTCTTCATGAGTTTCGGAATCGTCGATGAGACTTGGATCCACTACTACATACCGGAGACCAAGAAACAGTCGAAGCAGTAGATTTTTCCTTGCGAACCGGCTCCAAAAAAAGCAAAGACCGTTCCATCGGCCGGAAAGGTCATTTTTTGGGATTCCCAAGGTATGATCCTCATCGACTATCTGCAGAAGGGAAAGACGATATCGGAGCAAAACTAAAGCGATTTTAGATGCAGTATTGAAGGAGAAACGGCCTCGTTTGCAGCGAAAAAAGTGCTTTTCTCGCATCGTCCTGTCCAAATTGCACTACGAATTAGTCTCTCATCTAGACTCTTTTCTATTCCCAAACTTGAAAAAATCACTGGGAGGAAAGAGATCGCCGCTACAGATGGCTATTTTGCAGACCTCGAAACATCTTACTTTTTCGATGGCTTGAAAAAATGTATTTATCTTCGAGGAGACCACATTGAAAAATGAAAATAGAAAACCACATTAATACCGTGTTTTCTTGTCGATTCCGGAAACATTTCAGGTTGCCCTCGTAGGCATAGCTTAACTCTAACGTGAACCTTACGTGACGCACATACGACGATTGGTCTCAAGTCCGCATTATGTTTGTATTGGATCCGAACGTTACTTGTTTTATAAATGTGCAGTATTACCCCAACGTTGACGTGTATATAGAAACATCCGCACACTGCACATTGTACAATTTGCATTGGTAATTTGTATCGGGCCTTCGATAGCAGTTCCTGTGCGCTAGAAACATCTGTCGATGACAGAGTAACAGATGACTGTGAGTTGAGTGTACGTATACACAAATAGGAAACTAAAGTAAGGGAAAAGATGTGGATAACGTAACGGTGTAACAAAATTCTTTCACGTGTTAGGAAGACGTGGTTATTTGTCACGTTAATTACATCATAAAAAAAAGGAATAGCAAGTATTAGGTGTAGAATTAGATATTAACAAAGATACATTTATTTAACCCTGTCTGAAGATTCACTATGAACTATTAAGGAAATATAAATGTTATTCTATAATTTTTACGCCTACTGTATACACAAAGAAATCGTTATGCAAGTTTGGACAATATCCGCGTTTTATTTATATTCATGGGTAAAAGTACATGGTACCGGTAAACACTTAAAATGCGATAAACATGCATTCTATTTCTTTCGATTTGCATTAAAAGCCAGTTTCCCGAAAATAAAACTTGCGACATCGGCAATCGACAGTCGATGTTGAATACAAATAAAGCATTCGATTTTTGCGCTGCTTTTACCGCGTGAAAGGAAGAAGAGGTGTCGAAAGTGACATTTCGTTATTAAGCAGAGTCAAAACAATCAATTGTTAGGAAGGACCCCGTAGTTGGGAGCGGTTTGTTTCTTCGAACGAGGCGTTAATTTATATTGGAATAATGTCAATGGCATACACACTCCCACGTTCGGGATTCATATGAACGATATATTACGAGACCACGTTCACGCTTGTTCACCAAACAAGGTTCTAGGTACATTAAGCGTTATGTTACATGCTGCAACGTAATTTAATCGAAGTCATGCATCATCAGTAAGGAAAAGTAAAAGTGATCGCCATTAGCGCTATGATCATATGTTTCGCTTGTCTCTTAGGTTGAGTCGAGCGATATTTTTCACGGAAACAAATCGTATCTTCTTCTCAGAGCATTACCAGTACATTATATTTATAGCTCTTGGTTATTTCGTACTTTATCATATCTTCCCTTATCATCCTCAATTTCTCAAAAGGTTATATTCTTTGTACTGTACGTAAAAGTGCCATTTCAATTTGTCTAAACCGTTATCTCCATTCAAGAAAGTGAAAATTCTTGGAGACGACTATAAATTAGCTACCTTACACAACATAGTTGAAACGACAAAAAAGCAACAGTCTAACTGCGTACGTTCACAAAAAAAAGGACGATCTCATACGGCTAGAATACTAAGTGAAAGTTAGCAACGGTATCTGCATTTTCAGTGAAATATGCTTATGAAGAAAATACCAGTTGACTTTCATTGAGTTTCTGCCGAGACCCATCGCAATAATGCGGACGTTGTTAATACTTAAAATATATTACTGAAGATGTTCCGTTATACAGTATGTTCTTAGGAAATATTATTATGTATGGCTGACTTATTTTCTCAATATCTCTGTCAGAAAGTTTTATGGTGAATGGAATTCATACACAGCCTAACACTTAAATAACGCAACTTTTTAGATATAGAATGAAATACACATTATAACACATGGGCTGAAAAGTCGCGGGCCTAACAAAGAAAACACGTTTTTTTGGTTTAAAATTAGCTTTATTCATCAACGTAATCTCCATCAAGAGCAACGCAATCATTCCAGCGCCGCTCTAACATTTCAATACCACTTTTGTAGAACGATTTATCTTTTGCCTCAAAATAGGCCTCAGTTTCAGCGATAACCTCTTCATTCGTGCGAAATTTCCTACCGGCGAGCATTTTTTTGAGGTCTGCGAACAGTCAGTAGTCGCTGGGAGCCAAATCTGGCGAATACGGTGGATGTGGGAGCAATTCGAAGTTCAATTCATGTAGTTTTGCCATTGTTTTGATTGACTTGTGACACGGTGCGTTGTCTTGATGAAACACAATTTTTTTCTTTGCCATATGCGGTCGTTTCTTTGCAATTTCGGCCTTCAAACGCTCCGATAACGCTATATAATATTCACTGTCGATGGTATTTCCTTTCTCAAGATAGTCGATGAATATTACACCACGCACATCCCAAAATACCGAAGCCATAATCTTTCCAGCCGATTGTTGTACTTTCGGGCGCTTTGGACGAGGTTCACCAGTTGCTGTCCACTCAGATGACGATCGTTTTGATTCCGGAGTGAAGTGATGGATCCATGTTTCATCCATTGTCACATATCGACGCAAAAATTCCGGTTTGTTACGTTTAAACATGGCCAAACACTGCTCAGAATCATCACCACGTTCTTATTTTTGGTCAACAGTGAGCAAACGCGTCATCCACTTTGAACAGAGCTTTCTCATAGTCAAATGCTCATGCAATATAAAGCCAATACGTTCTTTTGATATCTTGACGATGTCAGCTAACTCACGCAACTTCACTTTGCGATCATTCAAAACGATTTTGTGGATTTTTTGATGTTTTCTGGTGTTAATGCCTCATTTGGACGTCCACTGCGTTCTGCATCATCGGTGTCTCTACGACCGCGTTTGAAGTCAGCAAACCAACGTTTTATTGTTGTTTTTGATGGAGCGGAGTCCCCATAACACTTGTCAAGCCATTGCTTCGCTTGAACGGTATTTTTTCCCATCAAGAAGCAGTGTAAAATTAAAACACGAAATCGTTTTTGATCCATTGTTTTGAAAATAACAAAAGTAGCGTGACTCTTAGCACAATAACTCACAAACTAATGAATAGAATATCATGAAATTTTAACAGCTGTTTTGAAGGTTAGTACTAACTGAGAGAAAGGTGACTGCAATAAAACTAGCGTCATCTATGTGTTAGGCCCGGGACTTTTCAGCTCATGTGTTAATTTAACTTTAATTAAGATTATATGTTAAAATTACAATATATGTCTTGAGATCCGCACTGTGTTATGTCTATTCTACTTCTATTATAAAATCTTAACATTCTGTTATACGTACGAAAATTACCTCGCGCTACATCGACGTAGGCGGTAACGTCATAATTTTACATAACAGTCAACTAGGGTAAAAGTCGTACTGTGAATGTTAACGTTACGTAATAAATTTAATTTAAGAAGGATGGACTGAACTATTCTTATCACAAGAGTCAAGACAGAACTATATGAGGGCTAACCTATACAGTTCGAAAAGTATCCGATAACATTCGGTTCTCCGACAGTATGCATGTATTTGATTCTATAGTTCTTTTCTAGGATGTCTTGGCCTGAGAATGTGTCGAGTAGCTACACAAACCCTGTAGCCACAATTTCAATAAATTTTGAGATACTATGATGAGAAAAATACTCCATAGCGTCTCCCGAAGATTTAATATTTTATGGATTCCTTATTTCTTTTATTCCTAAAAATTATTCAACGTATCATAACAAATTCCATTGCCAGACGACTTTTTTATTTATCAATATTATAAGAATAAAAGGTTACCAACAATTTAACTAAATACATTATAATATATTTACATTAAACGGAAAAATGTCGTCTCCAATGACCTTGACTTACAAAAAAAAATACCGTAAAATTCTCCTATAACCGACTTTTAAATATTATAATTTTTAAGGCTTCGCCTAAACTCTCGAAACATAAAATTCGTACCTTACGTATATATAAATCTATCAAACGAAGGTATGCCCGCATACACGCGGTTGCAGCGTCGTACCAGAAGCCAATAGTTGTTAACCTTGAAATGGAACGAATATTCGTCAGCGGCAAAAGCATTTCACGAGGACAGATGCCATTTCTATATGAAAAAAGCGGCAAGGTCGCCGGAAAGATGAATGACATTTGATATGCAAATGACTCGCCCGTTTAATACAGTAGTAAAGTGTCACTTTCATTACGACAAAAAACTATGAAATTGAGAGGCGCTTTTATATTCTACGTGAGATTGTTCTATATAAATTGTCCTAGTAGTTTTTGGAAAGTTATATGTGGGATAAGGAGTCGTTACTCGAGAATGTATGCGGAATAAGGATGGAGAATTTAAGTATCAATAGTTAATTCAAAACGCAAAATGGTAAAAACCTCTTTCTTTTCTTAAACAATATGTCAGCCTGTTGTAAAAATTTTCACGTATTCTATTTGGTACTCCAAGAGTAACGGTTGCAAAAGCGTCAATAATTCTTTGGCTCAATTTATTGGAACGTTGAACGTGACGTTGATAAATCATACCTCCTGTATCCTACGAAGGAAACAACGGTCTCTTGTATTCCTCTTTCTTTCAACTAGAACAAATTCACTAATATCTCTAAATAATTATTCACCACCTTATTTCTATTATCACCTCTATGAGTAGTCCTACAAGCAATGTTTTTGCTATGTTTACAATGGACCACCTGGATACTGTTATAACTAAACCGCCTCTTCAGTTCGAACACAAGTATGTGGATGATGTGATATGTGATTTACAAGAAGATCTTATTTATGAGACTTTAGAATGTTTTAATCTTCATTCGTCAATTCAATTTACTGCGGAATATTAAAATGACAACTCGGTGCCGTTCCTAGACACTAAAGTGATTAGGTTGAATACCAAACTGAAGAATGTACTTCCTTTAGAAAATAGAATCTTACAGATATCTAACCATTCTTTAAACAGATCGACAAATCAACACTTTTTAATACGTTTTAGAATAAAAGGTATTCACAAAATGTTGTCCATAAAAACAAAATTAACACAAGCTTTGTTAACAGCAGTGAATACATATAAATGTACAGATTATTAAGATTAACAACGACATGATGCATTACTATAGCATTCTTTATATAAATCTTCTAACTAAAAACTTTCAAAAATCATTCAAAAGTAGGAATTCGTTTAGCTCAATTTTCTCCTGAATTAAAGATAAAACTTCTATTCCAATATCATTTATTATATCTACCTTTCTTCTTCTAATTAAATTAAAGTCATAGTTGATATTTTCAATTCCCAATCCTTTATCATCTGCAAAGATATACTCGCTGGTAGCTATTCTGTAAGAATGATGTTTTCTTGCTTTTAGTTTCCTGCATGATACTCTCTCTAACACCTATCTCTTCAGCAATGTGTGGGTGAGATTTAGAAAAATTTGCCTCTATACTTGCGTAAACCATAATTTTCTTTGTTTCCAGTATTTGTATGGTTTCCGATATTTAGATGACAACCGATGATCAAGTTATTTTGTCTTACCTTTCGCCAATCTTCAATTATGTAATGTTGATGACGTTTTGCCCATTCATAACGTGCTTCCTTCATCATCGGTGTTAATCTTGACTTCTTCAGGGGGTGTCTGCATTTTAATCCGGCTTCGTACAATAGTCCACGTATTGTACGCTTGGATATTTGCACTCGTTGTAATGTCTCAATTACATTTCCTATTTCCTGGGCGGATAAACCTTGATTTTCAGTTGCTAGTTGCAGAATACGTCGATCATCTCGATTAGTATGGATCGTTTTCTTGCTGCAAAACGCTCTTCCAGTACTTCTAGTGGGTGACGTTTGATGGATTTATTACCATAGGCCCTGTTAAAGATACGGTTCGCTTTCGGTCCATCCTTTCCCGTAAAAAGCATGAGAGCACCTAGTAGATTGTAAATAGTCATATGTTTTAGAAAATTTAGAGCCTGCGTAGAAAATAATTTGCATGTGTGATACAGTTTTTACTTTCAGTCGGTAACACGGTTGACAATGAGAGCCCACGTGCTCTCGAAACGCTTCGTTCCGCATAATTAATTAATTTGTGTGAGTGGATTCACTGCTATACCTGTGACTTGTAGTGGGTATCTTTTCTTTTATTAAAACGGCGACTCGCTGCACTGCTTGTCGGGATACTTCTTCTTTCCTTGAAATTGTGCGTTGAGAATAGACACCTGTACCCAACAATGCCTCAATACGCAGTTTCTTCTCATTTGGTATATCCTTCTCTTTTTACCCATAACGAAAAAATATAAAGCACATCCAAGCAATAGCTTCAGATGGAACATTAACACGTAAACACGGAAAAGACGTTGTTACATAAACAGATAAACATTCTTTCTACAATAGTAACCAATCCAAATAATATTCTACGAATTACTGTGTCTTTCAATCTTGTTTCTACCCATACAGTATAGAGTGATTCATGAGGGGGATAATAATAGGCAAGATGTCATTAAATGCCACTTTGTCAATTTCTTAGAAAGATATTTAGAAAACGTATTTAAAAAAGTTTAAATTTATAAGGTCGTCCTAATAAAATGGACAGGGACTGTACATATATATATATGCGTTTATAACAACAACGTCACGTACGTGTGTAAATGATGGAGATGAAGAAATGTGATGTTTTCCGCGAGCGTCGTTGGTCAAACAACTTCTTCAATTAACATTTTTGCAAATTATAGATCGTAAAGCGAGCGATGCCATGATCAAGAGAACCGACCAGTTGTCTCCAATTACAACTGTCTCCTTTCTTCCGGAATAACACGCAGACACATTAAACAGTTTATCTACTGGACACAGCTCATCTGTTCCGTTATCTCGCTCGTCGAGTGAAAGGCAAACGTACATTACGTATATGCAATACTTCAACCTCCATTTTTAGTCCCAATTTCCTTAAACTAAAGCACTTTCACTTCCCGAGTTGAAGATGCACGATTGGCCGCAGGGTTAACTACAGCGGTTACCATATCAGTTCGAACGGTAAGCCTTATTCAGTTTAAGTTATTGTTGCGTAATTGGTATGCTTGCAAAACCGTTTTTGATAGTCTTGTTTCGTTGCATTACGTCATTTTTTCCTAATGTTAACGATGATGAAAACAATTACGACAACTACACTATTATTAATATTTAATAGGGGTATGGTAATAAATTTTAATGAACACCAAACGAAGTAGTGATCATAAAACAATATAATTTTAATAGAGAACTGCAGTGTTGTTTCAAATATGATACCTGACAAATTTTCAATTGTTTTGTTCCTCTCTATATTAATTATTTCTTTTTTCTTACTTCTTGGAGTTTTCTGAAGATTGTCATATAAAAATTACGCGTTATAAGATTTCCTAATATTTATTCCTCGCGTTATACGAGGGCGACCCGAAATGTTTACGGAATCGACAAGGAAAACACGGTATTGGTGCGGTTTCTTTATTTTTATTTGTCGATATCGTCTCCTCGAAGATAAATACATTTTTTAAACGGTGCTCCAGTCTCTTCAGGCCGTCGGAAAAGTAGGATGTTTCGAGGTCTGCAAAACAGCCTTCCGTAGCGGCGATCACCTTTTATTTGAGGCAAATCTCTTTCCTCCCAGTGATTTTTTCAGGTTTGGGAATAGAAAAAAGTCGCGGAGGGCTCGGTCTGGTGAGTATTGGGGACGAGAGACTAATTCAATTTGAATACGACCATCCGGGATGAATGGGCCGGTGAAAAAATACTTTTTTCCGATGCAAAGGAGGCCGTTTCTCCTCCAGTACTGCATCGCATCGGGTCAATAAATCGTCATTCCCTTCTGCAGATAGTCAATGAGGATCACACCCATGACCTTTCCGGTCGATGGCTTTCTTCGGAGCCGATTAGCCCGGAAAAATCCACTCCATCGGCTGTTTCTTTGTCTCTAATATGTAGAGATGGATCCAAGTCTCATACACGGTTACGAAACGCATGAAGAAATCCCTTGGATTGCTTTGGATCCTGGCCAGACACTCCTCCGAAACGGTCACCCGATTTCGTTTTTGCGTGATATGGCCAACGCGTTCTACTGAGAGCCTGTTAGCTTTGCTATCTCTTTCAGCTTCAATCGGCGATTGACTAATACGACGTCATAAATCTTGTCGACTATTTCATCGTTGGTAGTTGTTTTTGGGTGTCCACTGAGTGGTTCGTCGCTTGCGCTTGTGCGGCCACGTTTGAACTCGCTCACCCAGAAGCTGATGGTCGAAAAGTCGAAAGTGTTTTATCGCTGCATGAAATTTGATTTTATCAATTTTTGCGAAACCGTCTGACTTGCTACACAAAACACACTCTTAAACAACAACTATTGACAGTAGACATTTTTACCATGACAACCACTAAAATGCGAGACCGTGTGTCGTCTTGTTGGAATACAACTTTTCCTTCTGTTACTTTAAATGCAACTTTTTCCACACAGTTTTTGCCTTCAATGTTACTGATGCGTAGTATGTCTCCGTGATTGTTTTTTTTTATTTTCAAAGTAGTCGATTAGTACAACTTCATGACTATTCCAGAAAACAATTTTAACATCACTTTCCCGGCTGATAGAACATCCTTTGCCTTTTTCAGAGTCGATTCGATTCTTCGCAGACCACTGTGCCTTGGTTTCAGGAATGTATTCATCCACAATTACTAATCGACACCAAAACTCGTTTTAAGCGGGTTTTGGAAATGTTCATCCGAATGCCTTTTTGGTCCTGAGTGAGCAAGGGTAGGAGCCAATACACACTTAGCTTTCGCATGCCCAAATTTTTAGGCAATATATGACCAAGCATGTCCTTTCGTGATGATCACAGTCTTTGCTGCTATCTCTAACTTTAATTCGATGATCGTTCAGGACCATTTCGTACACGTTTTCAACGTTGTTTCGCTTATGAATAACTATATTACTAGAATATTTTTGACGAGTAATTCCATGTATATGGTGAGGTTTGAAATTGTTCAGGCTATCCTCGTATGTATATATTTTTAACATTCTCTCAAAAAAAAAAAAAAAACAATTTGCTGTTAATAGTGTCTATGTATATCATAACCATTCTCAGGTCCCACCGTGTTGGTAAGGTTTTTGTCCCTCGCGAAACGTCAGAAACAAAAACTTCTTTACTGTCGTGGCAAAACCCGAAGACCGTTATGACCATGGTAATTGGCCGTGAAAGACTGACAAACTATTTTATATCTAGATATATTATTTCTGCAAAAATTCATCTCAAACACAATTTTACATCTTCATGGCCACATTTGCAAAACTGCGATATGGATTAATGTATTCATAAAAAAATAATTTTATTGTTTTGTTGTGTACTCAAGAAAAAGCAACGGCCCTAGTATCGAATCCTGTGGAATTCCCAATGAAACATCTTTGGATTTGAGATTTAGGTCTATAACAGTGTAGTTGATTATTAAATTGGAACTATTAGGAAATTATTCTAATTTTCTACATTAAATAGGTAGAAAACATTTTTTTTCTGTGATATTGATTTAGTAATAGTAGCTACTTAGAGTATGCTACCTATTGACTTTTGTATTACCATTTTTATTTCATCGCTGCTATATATTTTTGTAATGACATACGTTGGATTTAGGTTCGGATAATTTCCAGACTAATCTAGCAACAAATCCTTTAAGTTTAGATAACTATTAGATTGCGCTGTATCACATAGGGTACTGTCATGAAAAAATGTATATAGACTATTTCGTCTAACCTTGTAATATACGATTATCGATTTTCCATTCGTCACCAAATACAAACTGGCGAAAAATAAAAATTAGAAAGTTTCAAAGGTTTCGCTTATGAAGTTATAATAAATATTAATCTTCCCCGTTTTCTGTTCGTAAAAGGTGAAATTCTCGTTAATTATTTTTCTGAACACCTACATTTTAATTTGGCTATATACACGCGTCTTTGAGCTGTTGAGTAGGATATGTTTACACTCCATTTCTCACGATTTGCTGAATAGCTTTGGAGGCTAGCATACGGCCGATTCCGGAAACATTTCAGGTCGCCCTCGTAGGTCTAAACATTCGTCAAAAGCGTAGTACATTTCTCTATGTTCACATTTATCTACAATTTAATCAAACTGCAGAGAAAGGTAATCAGACAATGCAGAAGTTACGTAAGCTCTGAATCAAGTTATTCTTTTGTGGCTTTAAACTAAATGGTAATCATTACGTATATGGAAAGTTGTACAATTTAAATAGTCGTTTGGTACACAACAAATTCGCGGATGAAACGATGATAATTACATACAAAGGATATCTTTTACTAAAGCTCCATCTTTATACCATCACACGGAACTTCCATTTCCCGGTTTGTAATTAGAAAGAACGTTTAATACAAAAGGCAATCAGGCAAATAGAACAAATAAGCGCTTTAATCAAGCATAGTAACGCTACGTAAACGGTCTACTAAGCAGTATAGAATTAAGTAGGATCCACTAAAAAGACTTACATGTAGTCCTGTAAAATTACGCAACTAAGGAAAAGCAAATAGGCGATTGTAATTTTACTGGATATTGTGTGAATGCACATTCCGTTATTCTCATTGTACTCAACACGATGTGGCTATATATAACTCTTGCGCCATACTGTCAATACTCGGAAACGATTTTGCATTTTTATCTCGAGGTAGACCAATAAAAGCAGAAGCAACGATCGTATATCAACTGATTCTATCCTATATAACAACTCGAAGATATTTCATAATCTAAAATTAATACTATACAACGTCATTATCCTGATTTACAATTAGAGCTGTCTTATTCGGCCGCCAGAAATAGGATAATTAATTCCTAACGTTCACTTAATCCGCAAGAGTACAATTTACTCTTAACACCTGATTACACACGTAACATTCAACATCTATTTAAAGCGTAAGGCACTGCAATAGGCGTCTCGTTGCATCATCGTTAGTCGTCTTAAACTCATCTCGTACATATTATTTAGAAAGTAACCAGTTCAACGATTTTTTTACGCGAATAACCCAGATTCTTCGCGGTCGCAATCGAACCGATAAAATATTGAAGTAGTCGAAGGATGCATATGCGGCATATAAATATTACTTAAAACGATTTAACGAGATTCGAAAGGCATCTACCTTCACTTAGGAACGTTAGGCGTTATTTGGCATTCCCTTTTATGTTTTTGCAGATGAGCGAAGTGAATGGTCAAACACATTTTTGCCGGACAAAGGCTAAAGTAAATAAAACTAGCTTAGGACAGACGATCTCTATTGTATAACAATATTATCTATTGATTACTGTTGTATTATAAATAGAGAATGAACAAAATGATATAAAGGACTGTGGGGTTGGATAATGCACAAATATTTCAAGTGTCTATTCGAAACAGTGTTTCGAGACATCATCTTCTTCTTCTAATACTTCCTATCCGTTGCGGATCTTGGCTACCCTAACACATGGGCTGAAACGTCACGGGCCTAACACATAGATGACGCTAGTTTTATTGCAGTCACCTTTCTCTCAGTTAGTACTAACCTTCAAAAGACAGCTGTTAAAATTTCATGATATTCTATTCATTAGTTTGTGAGTTATTGTGCTAAGAGTCGCGCTACTTTTGTTTATTTTCAAAACAATGGATCAAAAACAATTTCGTGTTTTAATTTTACACTGCTTCTTGATGGGAAAAAAATACCGTTCAAGCAAAGCAATGGCTTGAAATGTGTTATGGGGACTCCGCTCCATCAGAAACAACAATAAAACGTTGGTTTGCTGACTTGAAACGTGGTCGTAGAGACACCGATGATGCAGAACGCAGTGGACGTCCAAATGAGGCGATAACACCAGAAAACATCAAAAAAATCCACAAAATCGTTTTGAATGATCGAAAAGTGAAGTTGCGTGAGTTAGCTGACATCGTAAAGATATCAAAAGAACGTATTGGCTTTATATTGCATGTGCATTTGACTATGAGAAAGCTCTGTTCAAAGTGGGTGCCGCGTTTGCTCACTGTTGACCAAAAACAAGAACGTGTTGATGATTCTGAGCAGTATTTGGCCATGTTTAAACGTAAGAAACCGGAATTTTTGCGTCGATATGTGACAATGGATGAAACATGGATCCATCACTTCACTCCGGAATCAAAACGATCGTCATCTGAGTGGACAGCAACTGGTGAACCTCGTCCAAAGCGCGCGAGAACACAACAATCGGCTGGAAAGGTTATGGCCTCGGTATTTTGGGATGTGCGTGGTGTAATATTCATCGACCATCTTGAGAAAGGAAATACCATCAACAGTGAATATTATATAGCGTTACTGGAGCGTTTGAAGGCCGAAACTGCAAAGAAACGACCGCATATGGCAAAGAAAAAAAATTTGTTTCATCAAACGCACCGTGTCACAACTCAATCAAAACAATGACAAAACTACATGAATTGAACTTCGAATTACTCCCACGTCCATCGTATTCGCCAGATTTGGCTCCCAGCGACTACTGGCTGTTCGCAGACCTGAAAAAAATTTTCGCCGGTAAGAAATTTCGCACGAATGAAGAGGTTATCGCTGAAACTGAGGCCTATTTTGAGGCAAAAGATAAATCGTTCTACAAAAGTGGTATTGTAATGTTAGAGCGGCGCTGGAATGATTGCGTTGCCCTTGATGGAGATTACGCTAATTTTGAACCAAAAAAAAAAACCGTGTTTTCTTTGTTAGGCCCGGGACTTTTCAGCCCATGTGTTATTTTAATTTTGAACATAGTCATGCTGATACTACTAGAGATACCTATTGTAGGTTTTTAATGCAATGGTTTTTCCTTGCCTTTTGCATTCTCATGTCGTTGACTATTTATTAGTTCATCCGCGTTTAGAACCGATTTCTCGATCCATAAGTGAGGAGTGACCTTTTTTCTCTTACTATCTTCTCCACCCGAAGCTGTTGACTAATAAGAGTGGAACTGCTTCTTCCGGCAATCATTCGATCGACAGAGCCTCGATACTTCTCTAGCAGGATACACCACGAGCAGGTGAGGTTGACATTTGGGTTGGTTTGTTTTTATAACCATCAGCCTTTACATTCTAGAGAGTTTTGTTTCGAAACATACTTATCCAATATCATACAATCTTAAATGAACCACCCCAGTTTTAGTTCAGTCAATGTGTTATATTTTTCCATATTTGTAGATTCATAAGGTGCAAAAACCATTGGACAATGAGTGACTTTCGAAATGAACCAAATTGATTATAGGGGTTTTTATTTTTTAACATGCTTCCCTTCAACTCCAACATACTTAGACTAATGTTGCTGAAGTGTCAACATATACCTTTCTTCTTTTTGGAATGATCTTTCTCAAGATTTTTTCTCAACATTGCCTGGTAAGTGAAATAAATTTTCTACGCGATTTCTAAACTTCTTTCCATGCAGTGAGGAACTTGGGGAATTATTCAAGTCATTGTTGAACTAGATTTGATGAATAAAATTCTTAACTGGTCCAATTTTTGTCATGATGAATCTTGCCTTTCACCGAGGAAGAGTTACTATTGTGTGTCCATGGCTTCCATTTAGAAATCTAGACACCAGGTTTCATCCATCGTAGTAAGTTTTTGCAAACATCGCCTTAATCTTTGTTGAACAGCTTGGAATTATCGGAATACTCAAAATGATATTCCCTTGATGTGAATGTTTTAATTGATCAAAATAATATCATTAGTGTTGCTTATTTCGCGAATTATTGCATTTTTTGATAATCATGGATATTAGCATCTTCGATATTTATACCACCACCTTTAAACTGTACAACTCCTGCGATAAATTATGACTTCTTGCTACCCAAAGTTTTTGCATATCACCCAAAATTCTACATGTGTTTACCCCTTTGAAAAATAAATATTGAATTACACCACGATTCTTCATTTAGACATTTTATTCACACTGCTACTTTCCAGGTTTAAATTCTAACGGAAAAAGGAAAACAGCTATCGGGACCAAATTCATGTACGAGGTATGTCTCAGAATTAATGAGAATGATTAGTTTTGAAGTGTTTGATTCAATGTATCTACAATTTAACATTGTCCCCTTCAAAGTATGCTGCTTTGCAATGCACACAGCTTCTGCAGCGAGTTTTCCATTTCTGGTAACTATTCTGGAAGTCTTCTTCCGTTAATGACCTTTCCCATGGCTAGTATCGGAACTTATTTGACACACTGTGTGTATTAAAGCGATAAATTGTTGTGTTTTTCGGCTCGTATGAATAAATACAAGTTTCGTCAAGACTAATGGAGTTATAAATTGAATTTGAACGGCTTCAGTTGATGTCCTGACGGTTCTCGGATTCCGCTGTGTCACTATGTTTTTGCCCGTACCTTTAAGTTGTTCGCGAAACCAGAAGGACAAAGAACGTAGTAGTATAGCGGAACTCGAAAACCGCCGTGAAAACCTAAAATACTGTTTAACTTGAGTTGAATTTCTTGAGTCCTTCTTTATATCACTTACCATGACTTTGTTTTTGAGAAGGTATGGATTATCGATATTATTATTATAATTAATACTATTATTATTATCGCTATAACTTCGAATCGCAACTTTAGAGTAGAAATAGTAGACGAAATGTGGAAAGTTATGGCGTCAATTTGAAACTCTATTAATACAATTCCGCAAATATTTCAATCACCAAAACAAAATATAAAAAGAAATAGAACACATTAAACCAATGCCGAGTCGTTGCTTCCTCTACTGGAAAAATATTCTCAGCAGTATATCAAAGACATCGATACTTTACAATCATCATTCCGATAGTCGAAGTATGCAGGTAAGTTGATGTTTTAAAAAAGTTATTATTGCTCCAGCAAACATAACTCGCGATTTGGCAAGCAACGTCCGATAGCTCCTAGACTTTTCCAATAATAAGAATCGATATTAGCGGCGCCGCTTTCAAACTTTCGAACGCCAGCTATCCTCGAGGTAAACTTAAAATCCAATTCATGACCCTCTTCCGTCTTTCTACACCTTTTCCAGCGTCTTCTTTTTTCGTTCTTTTGTTGGTTAGTCTTCGTTTTGTAAAAAGTTCGAAGGAAATTCGCGCAAAGAGCTCGCCCGGTTTTAGTTACTGGAAGCGAGCACAGAGTTTGTTTGGATGTAATGCGATTACCTGGAAGTTCTATCACATCTGAAGTGTAATTAGAAAACGACTAGTCGATTGGTTTTGATTAATATCTGTGCCGTTTAGTAGATTTCGTATTAAGAATTACTTAAGCATCAGTTGTTATAGTTAAAAGAAGTTTTGCGCCGCTTTTTATAGCACTTTGTGCAATGATAACACCGCCCAACAAAATATTCTTTTTTATTGTGGTGCCTGTAAAATACGAATAATTTAGGGTATTTCTAATGTGCTGGTTACAAAAATAATTGGCATTTCTTCCTAGCAACTCTAGTTTTTGAGAGACACCATGGTCAAATTTATTACTTATACGGATGAATAGCAAAATCAAAATAATTAACTAAATATTTAGAAGACCTAAATTTTTTGTTTCTATCTGAAATTAGAATTATTATAACTAGAGACCGGATTTAATGCTAACTGAATATATTTTATTTTATTTATTTATTATAGACGTAAAATATAATATTATAACCATAATTCTCAGTATTCCCCATTACTGGAAAAATTCTACCTGTCTAACGTAATCCAACGCTAATCTCCACTACTTCATTTATCTCTAACATAGGGTTCCCCGTATTTCTGTCTGCATCCCGTAGTTCAGTTTGGTATTGTGCTTTCATGTGACAACTGTGTCAGTGTGTACTAAATATTTGCTTTAAATTGTTACATGAATATTAAAAAACTTGAATGACAACAATGGGTTTTACAAACAGACGAAATTATGTGAATTACCCAGATGTTTTTTGTTACATTTGTGGTGAATACATTTTTGAGGAAAGTAAAAAATCCATATCTCCTTTTATAAAAAGGGCATATTTAGCGTATTTTAGCGTCCAATTAGGTGACCAGAATAAATCTTGGGCACCACATTTTCTATGCAAAATATGCGTAGAACATTTTCGACATTGGGCAAACGGAAAGAGAAACAGCTTAAAATTTGGAATACCTATGGTATGGAGGGAGCCTAAAACTCTTCTAATTAACAACCGAAGAACTCGAAACGACTTTAAGGTAATAAAAACTTCGATATTATAAAGTTCCAGTCATAAGATGATACTATCTGCTAGAAATTAACCTCGACCTCACATTTTCCGTTGTAACGGCGTAATACCAAACTAAAACTCTTTAACCAAAACTATCTCGTTTCATCTAATTGCGAAGATAATAGGATGAGTAACGCTTGCAAGGAAGGGTTGTCACATCGTACGACGGCTACGACCTTAAAGCGTCGAATTATGTAGATGGCAGCAAACGGCGACAAATAGGTACCTACGGGAAATTAAGATCGAAACCGTTTCCGCTTAACAATGACGGCAATATCTCGTCTTTAGAAAATTCACTTCCTCCTCATAATAGGTAATAAAAGCGCAGCATGGTGTAAAGGTCTACTTCCCAGAGTTACAACAACTTACGACGTTAATTTCTAATATCTTAAGGGATTACCATAACATCGCTATCCGTCAAGTCGTTCCATCTAAATGACTAAATAAGCGGTCGACCTCACCCTCTTCTTTTTCTCCGCGTGTATAACACGACTTCCACTGCCGGAATGAATACGGTAAAGTTATAATGTTTCATCTAAATTCATTCGCTTTAGCGAGTGATCTCTACATCGATGCTGAAGAAAATGTTCGCGCTAAACTTTTGATCGGGCGTGAAATTTATACATGAGAGAGAAAAATCGCTTGGAATCGAAAGGCGAAAAAGTTCGAAAAGTTTGGCGACGATACGAAACAGAAAACGTATTGCCTATGAACGCAACAAAATTGTTTTCGATTGATGGAGAGGAAAGAACTATTTCATCGGCGATTGATGGAATCCATTTTATGTGAATATTAGCTACAGTTTCTAGTAACTGAATTCGAGCTTTGAAATTAAACAAAACCGTACGCATTAAAAAATATATTCTTAAATCCCCATTGGCTCTAATGGCTGCTTTAATACTTTCGGTGATGCTATAAATGCAATATTTTTCCATACCTTCCATAGTATTCTATTCCTCTGTGGCAATGTCAAAAAATAACTGGTCTTCATTTCAGTGAAGCCATGAATAATCTAAAATATGTAGATGTTATGATAAGGTAGTATTATGTAAATTATCTTCTTTCCTCACCATGGCTCACGAATTCATTTGGACATCTGGTCATCCCCAAAGTTCTAATTTGAGTCCTTCGTTTATTATAGTATTCATAAATGATCTGCTAATGATGACTATTAAATGATATATGACGTGCTTTTGCCTAGGCTACGCTGATGATGTTACATTGTATGCAAGGATATCCTATACAAATAGTATAATTTTCAAAACAGTATTGATATTGTTAACAGTTGGTCTAACGTAAACAAATTTCCTTTACATCTTATATAATAGGACGTACACTAGAGGAAACAAGCTTATTTAAAGACTTCGGCACAACCTTTGATGTAACTAACCTTGACTTTCAACCCACACGTAGAAACTGTTTGCCTTTCTGCATCAGAAATCTTGACATTTATTATTTGAATATCTCGAGAAATTTCCATCGCGCTGACGTCTTGGAGATTCTGTATCATGCTTATGTAATTAGCAAGTTAGAATATACATCCATTATTTGGTATTCTCGTTACAATATTAGCAGATTAACAGAGTGGAAAGCTTACAAGAACGTTTTCTCAAGTTTCTTTCTTTTAAATCAACCGGTACTTACTCTGATTTCTGGGGATATTTTCTTTGAAGATTGTAATTATATTTCATACATTAATAACCGAGCTTACATCCGATAAATACTTCTGATGTTTAATTAAACTGAATAAGTCGTGCAGCGTCCTTGATAAATGGTGAATGACCGGTGACAAAATTTGTATGTAAAAAGCGTTCAAATAAATATTACCTCTAGTAGTCCATTCCAATAAAAGCTTTTGTCGTAACTTGTATCATTTTCAGTTGTATTAATTGTCAATTTGACGGAGTATTCGTCACATCATTCAAATAGCTTATACCAAACAAAATTCGTATTCAGAGTTTCAGTAACAAGCTAAAACATAATTATAATTTCAAAGGCCGCTTTGAGGTAAAATTTATTTAAATGCATGTTAGTTATTTACTTTCAATCTTCGACTAAAAGTTTTATGCGCGTTTTTGCTCATCACAAAGATCATCATTTCCCTTTGATTGACATTTAATTCCAGGAGTATGCAATGTACAGAGTCAGATATGTTTATACCATGTGGTTCTTTTGCCTGTAACAGCTCTCTGGCAGAGGCCTATCGATTTTCCAATGCTATTTTTATAACTAGTCCAGTTATCCGCCTCGACAAACTCCACAGCGGGTGTGGCCACTCGATGTTGAAGGTAAATTTGTATTAATTAATGAAGTAACCCGATCAATTGCGTGCCATGAAACTTATTGCATCATTGCAATTCTTCGGTGGGAGTACATGCTTATTTTTAATGTTCCTATTCTACTTTTTTCCCTCATTAATAACATCTTTAATACCGCCTTCAGACTCACGATGCTATTGATAAAATCAAACTAAGGTAAATTTTTCATTACATAAAAAGGCACAGATTTAAATTAAAAGTGAGGATGTGTCATAACAACAGATGGGTTTTCGCAGTATTAAACGCATTTTCTCGAAATATATGTGTCTCTTTCTCAGTCAACCAATACATTTACAAGCGAAAATCCGACAGATGTTTAATTATGAAGTTTGTCTACTATACAAATATCTGTGAACACGGAGATAGCTCTAATACGTACAACTGGTAGAGAAACTACGTGTGGCAATATTCTTTGTTAAACTCTAAATCGAAATACTCAGGTGTGAACTCTGCTTTAAAATTAAAGTAATCTCCCAAAATATTTTACACGTCTTTAGCGGCGTCAGATGAATATATTTCACGTTTTAAGTCCTGCACATACATTTAGAAAGTTCTGCTTATTTCTCTAGATCATAATCCTTCGTTCTTCGTAAGAGATACGGAGTAATAGTGCTTATTTAAAGACTGATAGGGCGAATTTTATAGGGGACTTATCAATAACTTGATTTACTTTACATATTCTCGTCTACATCTACATAACAAATTTAAGCAGATTAGATTAGAAACACGCATAAAATCAACACGCACCGAAAATACATCACAATTACCAGGAAAACGAGACATCAAGGCTGAATTAATTCCTCCGTAAAGCTAATGGCACACATTACGTATATACGTACACACGAACAACTGAACAGTTGACAATAGTATGCCGGGTTAATCATAGCCACGCGTTTCAATGCCAACGCTGACAAGTCATCGAAGCAATTAACATTGCTCTCGTTTAATTTATTCTTTATAAGAGAGTTTTCGGTAAAAAGAAAAAAAATAGAGATTTGACTTTATCTAGCAAAAGAGTCAAGTGATCATCTTGTTATATATCAGTAGAAGACACGATCTAAAGGAACATTTTCCAAATCCTTCGGTGTTAGGGACAGAATGGTTGTAATCAAACGATAGTGTTTAAAACTCTGATAGAAGTCTTATCAAGTTTTGCCGTAACATTTAATAAAAACATCGATGTAAAATATACGAAGAAATTTATTTTATCTTGCATCATAGGGATAATAACTGAAATAACCAGTTTTTTTTCGTTAGGGACATATTGCTTGCTATTACTCTCAAAAATATTATTAATTTGTTGATTTCAATTGGTGTTTTTTCTGAAGTGTTGAAGGTTTTTAAGCAACACATTTACGCATGTATTTGTAACAATGCCAAAAAGGAACCGATCTCGATTTCAGTGTAGCACTGAATAATCTAAAATATGTGGATGTTATGATAAGGTAATATTTTCCTCTCTAGCACTGTTAAAACGTCGAGTTACCATATCACTTTGATTACCTCTGCTTTTCCCTATAGAAGCCTTATTTTTCTTTTTCTTTCCTTTGTTTATGTCCACCTTCTCTTTCTCCTTTTTCGTTTCTTTTTCCTTTTTATTCCCTTGTTCTTTTCCTCTTACTTTTTACGTTTCTTTTTAAAAAGGAAATAAGATTTCAAATTCTACCTGAAGATAAAAGCATAAATACAATTTTAGTATTCTGTATAAATAGTTAAAAGTCAAGTGACTGTACTGACTATACTGGTAAACCTTAGAAAATATGTTTTGATCCCATTCACCAAGATTAATTTAGGAGTTTATTACGAAGACTTACTTGCACTTGATAGATAATTAAAATCTCCTTGTTCCTACCCAACGTTAAATTTAATTAATTAGTTCTTCCTAAAATTTTTAAATAATAATGATAAATTTCACGGACCCGATAGGATGTGAATATACAGCGCCCGTTCATTAGACAGGTGTGTTGTTACACCACGGAACCGTCTGAACAAATAGCTGTTTAAATCGCCATGTATGTTGTTAAATTTCAATTAGCAAATTTTCGTACATGGTTGTAATAGTGGGGCTGCCCTGATATCTTGGCAGACACAAAATTTAATACCAATGCAAGTTGCATCATCAATTAAATCATTTAGAATAATTTTCGGTTGGTTTTCTTTTTCAATGAATAAAGTTTCCTTGTTCCTCCAACGTTAAATTTAACTATTTAAAAATTTCAAAGAAAGAACTAATTAATTCAATTTAACGTTGGAGGAACAAGGAAATCCCAAATATCATTGAAGAAAACTAACGAAAAATTATTCTAAATAATTTAATTGCTTGCACTTGTTTGCCGAAGTATGGAAGTACCAATATTTGTCCAACATTTTTCACAGACATTTAAATTGCAAATGTATAAATAATGTTGCTAACTCCTAAAACTAACACATGGGCTGAAAAGTCCCAGACCTAACACATAGATGCCGCTAGTTTTATTGCAGTCACCTTTCTCTCAGTTGGTACTAACTTTCAAAAGACAGCTGTTAAAATTTCATGATATTCTATACATTAGTTTGTGAGTTATTGTGCTAAGAGCCACGCTATTTTTGTTATTTTCAAAACAATGGATCAAAAACAATTTCGTGTTTTAATTTTACACTGCTTCTTGATGGGAAAAAATACCGTTCAAGCGAAGCAATGGCTTGAAAAGTGTTATGGGGACTCCGCTCCATCAGAAACAACAATAAAACGTTGGTTTGCTGACTTCAAACGTAGTCGTAGAGACACCGATGATGCAGAACGCAGTGGACGTCCAAATGAGGCGGTAACACCAGAAAACATTAAAAAAATCCACAAAATCCTTTTGAATGATCGAAAAGTGAAGTTGCGTGAGTTAGCTGACATCGTAAAGATATCAAAAGAACGTATTGGCTTTATATTGCATGAGCATTTGACTATGAGAAAGCTCTGTTCAAAATGGGTGCCGCGTTTGCTCACTGTTGACCGAAAACAAGAACGTGTTGATGATTCTGAGCAGTGTTTGGCCATGTTTAAACGTAAAAAACCGGAATTTTTGCTATGATATGTGACAATGGATGAAACATGGATCCATCACTTCACTCCGGAATCAAAACGATCGTCATCTGAGTGGACAGCAACTGGTGAACCTCGTCCAAAGCGCCCGAAAGCACAACAATCGGCTGGAAAGGTTATGGCCTCGGTAATTTTGGGATGTGCGTGGTGTAATATTCATCGACTATCTTGAGAAAGGAAATACCATCAACAGTGAATATTATATAGCGTTATTGGAGCGTTTGAAGGTCGAAATTGCAAGGAAACGACCGCATATGGCAAAGAAAAAAAATTTGTTTCATCAAGACAACGCACCGTGTCACAAGTCAATCAAAACAATAGCAAAACTACATGAATTGAACTTTGAATTGCTTCCACATCCACCGTATTCGGCAGGTTTGGCTCCCAGCGACTACTGGCTGTTCGCAGACCTCAAAAAAATGCTCGCCGGTAAGAAATTTCGCACGAATGAAGAGGTTATCGCTAAAACTGAGGCCTATTTTGAGGCAAAAGATAAATCGTTCTACAAAAGAGGTATTGAAATGTTAGAGCGACGCTGGAATGATTGCATTGCTCTTGATGGAGATTACGTTGATGAATAAAGCTAATTTTGAACAAAAAAAACGTGTTTTCTTTGTTAGGCCCGGGACTTTTCAGCCCATGTGTTATTTCTTGTTTTTGCTTTAAAAAACCTCCCAAAAAAGCAAGGAAAACTAAGCGGAATTTCATTGAAGAACCAAATTCATATCACTCTAATTTAATTCGGTAGAGCATTTGACATATTAACGAGTTACACTGAACATGATATACGTATATACGTATTCGATTCTAGCTATCTTAACTCGAATTTATTCTCGTCAAATTATACGTATATACATACATACAAACAATTATGAAAATTTGAATCCACCGGAAACGAAAGTTTGTCGAGTATTCTAGCGCCGTAGAAGCATTTAAATTAACGTCCCGTCGGAACTAACCTCAAGGGAACTCGTTCTACGAAACGAACGCTTGAGAACGTTAAGCACGAGTTCTCCTGCTGCTTGTGTCGAGTTTTCCGGGCTTTATTGTGAGTTCTTTTATGAAGGAAAGACTTATTTAAGTATATCCGTTGATGTTTATAAGATTAAGACGATTTGGGAAACACTGAATTTTTTCCATAGTTTACGAACACACTGTATAGATTGAATCGTATATACACATAATAAATATAACCCTGCAGATGTACGGAATTAGAATTCCTCTAATTTAATTTCACTTTCTAATCGCTCTAACGATGAACCGTACTCACATAAACGTACCATTACGGCCGTGACTTTTAGTACTCATATATACGTATAGAGATACAGATGGTTCGTTCTTTCGAAGCGGCTCACTTGCGAGATATTTCCATACTTCTACGCGAAAGAAGAAACCGTTGTTATTGAGAAAACCGTTAGTATCTCATGCTCCTTTTCTTTAACTGCGTAGGTCTATAATTAATATCTCTTAAAATCTACTCAACGTAAATAGTGTGATGAGTGAGGAGAGATATTTTTCGCTATGATTTTTTCAGTCGTTCAACGAATGCTTCGTTTCGTAAGCGAAAGTAGAAGCGTAGATGTTCCAAAAAATTCCTCTCGATATCTACTTTTTATGAGGCGCACACAAATTGTACGATGTACGACGTTTTATATGTTTGACGTGAGACGAATACTTCTTTTATTTCATGGCGATCTGGATCAGTGGTACTTTCATTTTTGGGGGACCTTTCACAAATTGAAGGTGCTCATAGAATTAATACATTTGGTCTTTCTTCTGATTCTAAATGCTTGAGAGTTTTTATATTCTGACAAAAAAAAAGGATAACATCGACTTATAGTTAATTAAACAAATATATAGAAATGAAGAGCTTGATTTGGAATTAAAAGAAAAAAGATAATAGCGTTGGTAAAACGTAGTTGAATATGAATAACGAAGACATAAAATCTGACAACACCGCCTGTTTCTAAGTTAATCAAAAGATTGGCTGTGAACGTCTCAAACTGTAGATTATACTGGTAATGCTAGTCTTGGTAAAGTGGAGCAAGTTACAGGGCAGTGCGGAGAACAACATGGAGGTGTTCAGTAACGTTGACGTACTCGCATCATTTATGATTGTGACCTTCACGGGCGAGCATAGGCGATGCTGACGCCGGAACATTTACACATAAAATAATGATAAAAAATATATTATATAGCGTGCTGAAGCATGTACTGCTTTGAGAAGCTTCCACGAAATCACAAACTAGGTGACATCTATTAAATATTAGAATCATTAAATGTTTCCACACGTGTTTCAGTCAAATGAGTACGGCATGCGGAATAAATATTTTTTAACGGTGAAAACGAGCGTCCCACATCGACTGATGTTATATTTGATTTTTTTCAGAGTAATTAAAAATGATCGGATTAGAGCGTCTGGTATAAGAGATCACTAAACATTTGCCAATATTTAGAGATATGCCATTCAGAGTACACCAATCATTGATAAGGGTAAGGTCTGCAACTTAACGCAATCAACTAGCGAATCGATAACATTGTAGATTTTAAGATCATCAGCGTAAGCTAAAGCCTCACGTCGCAATTTATCTAGAAAATCATTCAGAAAAATGTTAAATAAGAGTGGTCCGAGATTAGAACCCCGCGGAACTCCAGATAGTATTCTGAAGCGAGTGGACGAATAGCCATTATAGAAAACGTAACCACTCCTTCCAGAGAGGTAAGACGAAATTAATTTCACCAACGCAGGGCAGAAGCCAATAGCTTCCAATTTAGCACAAAGTAACTTGTGATTAATACGGTCAAATGCTTTAGCAAAGTCAGTATAGACGACATCGACCTGTCCTCGCTGGTCCAACACTCCCGATATATACTGGGTGATATTTGCCAAGTTCGTTACAGTAGATCTACCTGACATAAATCCATGTTGATGGATTGACAGAAATGGTTTAACATTAAAAAGAATATTATTATATAAAATATGTTCAAATACTTTTGCAAGGTTAGCTAAGATGTTTATAGGTCTGTAATTCGCAATGTTAGCCCAGTCACCTCCCTTAAACACTGGCACTATTTTACTAGTTTTCCATATTGTCGAAAATGTGGAACTTTTAATAATTAAATTGTATAGTATACACAGTGGATACGCAAAGATAGAGGCACATTCACGAACTAAAAAACTAGGTATGTTATCATCACCCGATGTCATATCGTTAGAAAGCCTGGAAGTACTGTGCAGCACCTCATCCTTAGTAATAAAGGATACACCAAAAGAGGAACAGTTACTATTTACAGTTTGTGGAACCAATGTGCCGGCACTAAATGCGTTAGAAAAATTACATGCAAAACTATTATTATTTAAAAGAAAACAGATACCGTAGAAGCCTACATAATAGTTTCGTGTTAAAATACGTGTGAAAATGTTAGAAATATGATTTTCTATGATTTCAAATGTGGTTAAACGCTGAGAAAATTATTTGGGGTTTGGATAAAAAATATAAGCTAGAAGTGGTATTTACAGTTGATTTGCCGAATTCCAAAATGAGCGCACCATTCTCCCAGACCAATTGTGCGAAAGTCAATAAAAGAGTATTGTCAGTTTTAGGTTAGAAAAGCTAGGAGTGCAATCGAGGAAAAGCAATGTCTGTATACTTCATAAAGTGGAAATAATTAACTTTCATAAGTACGAAAGTGAATCGCCAAAAAAAAAAAAAGAAAGCGAAAATCGATATATTTTTTACCTTATAATGTTGTATCCTTTTTTTTTTATAACAGCATTCATCCACTCAATTTTGTAGTATTAAATTAAGTATACGTACTCCAACAAATTACCGTCTTTAAAACACTCCGTTACGTGCTTCGAAAAATAACCTGTCCTGCATGGAAATTTCAATAATTTAACCTTTGTCTGCTGTCTCCAATTAGACCGGAATAATTGTATACCAAAATCTGGTCGACCTTAACCGGAATTTTCGATCGGTAAACTTTAATAGTTATTAAGTACAACTGTATTCAATTGTATTTCAATTATAGACACTCCGTAGTTAATATTCCAGAACCAAACACAAAATTATTATACCAAATACCGAGTACTATGTCGTTTAGGGAATTTATAGACTATCCGTAAGTAGAAGACGTCTAATTTTGAAAGATTTATTAGCGATTGTTGCAGTTTATATAATCGGTTCAGATTTAGCTTCAAACATTTTCGTATTGCCTTTTGTTATATAATATCACGCGGCAAAATTTACGCTTAACGCTAGCGAGGAAGACAATACAAAGGAAGTAATCCTTAATTAAGCTGCCCGACAACATTTCTGCCCATAAAACTAATTGAAATTCAAGCTGAAATTCGTTCGGTAAATTATTGGAATTACCACCATCCATGCAATGAGAAAACACATACGTATCTAGTTGCATAATTCCGGGTTTAATAGAAAGTACGCATAATTCACGAGATCTTGATAAAAAAAAGTAACAAATGTGCTCCTTTACGTAATATTCAACACGAAACCAATGATATTTTATATCTGTGAAACCAGATTCTTGCGAGTTGCAGATGTTTTGATGATGCTGCGATGTTACTCAAAATTTATGTTTCTACATGCGTAGTTTTCTTGTTTCACTTACATACTACTTCTTCACGAAAATAGTAATAATAATAAGAAAAAATAAAAGGTGCCATGGAACCTCAGGGTGAGATTCAGCTGTAGGATATTTTAATCTGCGTTATATGTAGAAAAGAAGAAGGTACCCAAAGGAATTAATATTGTGCATTACTACACCTGCAAATAGAAAGAAAATATTCCAGTCTATTCATAGTTGTTTATGGACTGGAACACCAGTTCTACCGAATCCCCCAATAATAAAGTATTTACTTTCTTTAAACAGACGGTAGCTTGTATTATGAGTAAATATTGAAAGAAAATGGCCTTTCAAATAAAATAGTTGTGTGGGAAGGTGATGATAGTAGGCTGTGGAAACGCGTTGTAATATTATACACATCCATTCTGAACTTGATATTAAGCATTTTGTGATTTAGTAAATAAGCTCGGTTCTTCTCTCGTATTCGTCTTATTTACTCATCAATTATCTTTTAATATATATGAAGCATGAACTTTCTAGGCAGTGAATATAGTGAAAACAAGAACGTGTTGATGATTCTGAGCAGTGTTTGGCCATGTTTAAACGTAACAAACCGGAATTTTTGCGTCGATATGTGACAATGGATGAAACATGGATCCATCACTTCACTCCGGAATCAAAACGATCGTCATCTGAGTGGACAGCAACTGGTGAACCTCGTCCAAAGCGCCCGAAAACACAACAATCGGCTGGAAAGGTTATGGCCTCGGTAATTTTGGGATGTGCGTGGTGTAATATTCATCGACTATCTTGAGAAAGGAAATACCATCAACAGTGAATATTATACAGCGTTATTGGAGCGTTTGAAGGTCGAAATTGCAAAGAAACGACCGCATATGGCAAAGAAAACATTGTTGTTTCATCGAGACAACGCACCGTGTTACAAGTCAATCAAAACAATGGCAAAACTACACATCCTCCGTATTCGCCAGATTTGGCTCCCAGCGACTACTGGCTGTTCGCAGACCTCAAAAAAACGCTCGCCGGTAAGAAATTTCGAACGAATGAAGAGGTTATCGCTGAAACTGAGGCCTATTTTGAGGCAAAAAATAAATAGTGCTACAAAAGTGGTATTGAAATGTTAGAGCGGCCCTGGAATGATTGCGTTGCTCTTGATGGAGATTACGTTGATGAATAAAGCTAATTTTGAACCAAAAAAAACGTGTTTTCTTTGTAAGGCCCGAGACTTTTCAGCCCATGTGTTACCTCTTGTCAATGGTTAATGAAATCGATGCCATAGATATGAAGCTGGGATTCAAAATAAAAGACAGATGATAAAGTACTACCAATTGCAACATGTTTCAAGGACTAGCTTACGTTTAATGCAGTCTGCACTCAGAGAAAAAAAGATGTTGCGCTGAAGTTCTAATAAGAACATGCGAATTTAAGGAAAAAGGTGAAACAATAGAATTACTGATGGATAATAATATAGTTAATACTGAAGTAAAATTTGAATTACTATCGTTAAATATGTCAGAAAATTAAACACATTGAAAGCACGATGAAAAGGAATTTTTTAAACATATAAGCAATGCAATCCTATCCAGACCCGAAACAACATTAGAATCTACGCGATGTTAGGAGAATATCCGAAGAAACATAATCGATTCTAAGAAACCATCGCACATTGCGCTTAATTAACAACCTTCGACCTCTTTAGTCGGTCAATTAGAAGACAAAAGCGAGTTTAGCGTAACAACCAAAACCGTCTCTTACTCTTTTCATGGCCGCCTCGATGTCGCAAAAGCAACCGTGTAACTCATTTCACATACAATAAATTAGTATATGGTTAAGATACAGGTCGAACTGACGGGCGTGAAATATAATGGAATTTCAAAATAAGTGAAGGGTACGATGGCAATGCGCCGCAAGTTAATTAACAGAGCATCGTTTATTCTCTCTCTACGATGATAATTTCGACTAATTACTGTTTTATTTCTACCGCGAATACGCTAGTCGATTAAGCAATCCGTGGAAAACCAATCGATGAAATGTAAAAGTAAATATGTGTAGGGTATCGCTTTTAAATGTCAATGTTTGGCGATTAGTTTTATATACGCTGAATTACCATCAAGGTTCTGTAAATTAAATAGCTTCCATTCAGGTGCGATACTGTAAAAATGTATTTTTTAAATAAACAGGATATATTTGACAATTTTATGGTCGAAACAGAGTTGAAAGGTGTTTTCTAATCAGCATCCTGTAACGATGTTATACATATTGAAAGCATAGTAATGGTTTTGATCCAAATGACTATTTCGTTAATATACCAAGCCAAATTTTAAACAGTTTAAATATATCTGCAGTAAATTATAGCATTAATTTGCATTCAATGCAATCTTAAATTTTGCTTTAAAACCAAAGCATGGCCTTCGACTGCACGGAACACGATATACGAGGGCAATCCTAAAAAAAAGAAAGGAACGGGAGACAACCGCGAAAGTTGAGGAACTCATGCGTAAAGATCGGAGGATCACTCTGGATGCTCTCTGCATTTGGGTTCCTGAGGTTTCCAGAAGCACCATCCACAGGATTTTAACGGAAAAGTTGCAATATCCGAAGGTGTGTGCAAGATGGGTGCCGCGTATGCTGACAGAAGACCACAAACGGCAACGGGTTGATTCTTCCCGCGAATTTCTTCGCCGCTATGGAGACGAAAAAGACAACTTCTTGGATTCGATTGTCACGGGTGACAATCAAACAAACCTGGGCACTCCACTTTACACCTGAGACAAAACACCAGTCATGCGAGTGGCGGCATCCCTCTTCGCCCAAGCCACGAAAATTCAAGCAAACACAATCTGCCGGTAAAGTCATGGCAACTGTGTTTTGGGACAGGAAGGGGGTACTGTTGGTCGACTTTCTGCCTTCTGGTACTGTGAAACACTGAAGAAACTCAGAAGGGCAATTCAGAACCGGAGAAGAGGGATGCTGAGCAAGGGTGTAAGCATTCTCCACGACAACGCCCGTTCTTACGTCGCCCGTCAATCCGACGATCTGCAAAATTTTGGCTGGAACGTCATCACACACCCACCCTACAATCCGGACTTGGCACCCAGCGATTTCCACCTGTTCCCTAAGTTGAAGGAACATTTGTCTGGACGGCGGCTCTGTTCCGATGATGAGGTGAAAGATGAGGTTCAACGCTTCCTGAAGGGCATGGCGCCAAGCTGGTATGACATGGGCATTGTAAAACTGCCACAGCGTCTACAACAATGCATGGACCAAAATGGCGATTATGTTGAAAAATAAAGCATTCTTCAATCTTTAAAGTGATGTAGCATTTATAGAAAATAAACGGTTCTTTGTATATCTAAAAATATAGGAGACCTGTTTTTTGGGATTGCCCTCGTATTAATTCCGAAAGTAATGAAGGAGAAGTTTGATAATTTAAGCACTGTTAACGCCTATTAAATCTGTTTTAAGTGGTAAATCACAAGTTGGCAGTTGGCAGTACGTATTTCCGCGCTTGTTAGCTGTAGTCATGAACAGCTACATGTCGATGTTACGCCAAACACTACAGCTGGCATCTTCAGAACAAATTTAACGGTTCATTGGTCATCTCGGTAGTGAATAATCAGACGATCAGGACATAATTTCTTCGAAAATTTTGTAGAGTGACTAAGAGTTAGGAAAATGTTAGCTTCTTGAAAAGCAGTTATGCCAGTGTGCTACAAATATGACTGAATATATTTTGAAGAGCTGTCAGTAACGATACTTTTTCTCACCTCAATTTTGGATTTGTCACTAAGCATAATCTCTTATCGCAAAGTTAAATTCAGTTAAGACCAAAGATGTTCATTTTAATTTTTCAACACGCTAAATATATTACTTTCACAGCAGAATAGCTAATAGGTACGAACATTATTTATAAGTGGATAATAGTTTTCAAACCTCCCGGATTAATTTCCACGTCTGAATATTGTAAAATGACAAAATTTCTTAACTCCTAGTTACGACGTTACCGGTGAATATACCCATATTTCATATTTTCGACATCAGACACGTTAGTACAAACATGAAATTCCTGTGCGGTTACAAAGGTTAATCGATTGCGTATTTCGGTAATCGTGAACTACAGATTAAGAACTAATTAAAAGAAAAGCGATTCGAAACGTGTTGATGCGCATTTTTCAACATACCCGCATTCGGTGAAAGTATTTAACATATAAAACGTAAATTACGGGGCAGACTAAAGATGCCTGGCCGCTTACGCCACCGGTACACTTCAGGTATTTAATGCTAATAGGAACATACGTACGTATACGGACGGAATTCGTAATACAAAATAAAGAGTTTCTATTAACGTGAAAGTATTTTATGTCGGTTTTAAATTCGACCCGACACTACTGCGTGTACAAAACAAGATCTGCCGCAAACATTTTATGAAATTACAAAACTAACATTATGAAATGGGAATGTGTGAAAGAATCTCTTTCTTCTTGGTGAATAATGAGAGAAGTGAAAAAGATCTATTATAAGCACATAAAGTAAAATGATCGCAAATATGTTAGGTTTCGCAGTTGCAATTTGATAAGAAATATCGTTGCGGATTTTATTATCGTATAATTTTTTTTTTTTTAATAGGCGAAACGTATTCGAACGTAAATTTTATATTTAATTATTTTAAATTAAGGTGAAAATTTTATACGTTTCTCTTTTCAAATTCCAGCACAGATATCGAATGAATTATCTCCATAAAAATTTGTTGGAAAGACTTATTAAATTAATATACAATCTAGATTTCTTCTAACAAAATGTTTAATGAAGAATCAAGTTATTTATTAAGAAAGCAATTTGGGAATAGAGATACTCAAACTTATTAAGTTTATCGCAGATGATTTGCTATCGTAGGATCGTATTTCTTATTGTGTTATTTTGAATATAGATATTTAACACATGGGCTGAAAAGTCCCGGGTCTAACAAACAAAACACGGTTTCTTTGGTTAAAAATTAGCTTTATTCATCAACGTAATCTCCATCAAGAGCAACGCAATCATTCCAGCGCCGCTCTAACATTTCAATACCACTTTTGTAGAACGATTTATCTTCTACCTCAAAATAGGTCTCAGTTTCAGCGATAACCTCTTCATTCGTGCGAAATTTCTTACCGGCGAGCATTTTTTTGAGGTCCGCGAACAGCCAGTAGTCGCTGGGTGCCAAATCTGGCGAATACGGTGGATGTAGGAGCAATTCAAAGTTCAATTCATGTAGTTTTGCCATTGTTTTCATTGATTTGTGACACGGTGCGTTGTCTTGATGAAACGAAATTTTTTTCTTTGCCATATGCGGTCGTTTCTTTGCAATTTCCGCCTTCAAACGCTCCAATAACACTAAGTAATATTCACTGTTGATGGTATTTCCTTTCTCAAGATAGTCGATGAATATTACACCACGCACATCCCAAAATACCGAAGCCATAACCTTTCCAGCCGATTGTTGTGCTTTCGGGCGCTTTGGACGAGGTTCACCAGTTGCTGTCCACTCAGATGATGATCGTTTTGATTCCGGAGTGAAGTGATGGATCCATGCTTCATCCATTATCACATATCGACGCAAAAATTCCAATTTGTTACGTTTAAACATGGCCAAACACTACTCAGAATCATCAACACGTTCTTGTTTTTGGTCAACAGTGAGCAAACGCGGCACCCACTTTGAACAGAGCTTTCTCATAGTCAAATGCTCATGCAATATAAAGCCAATACGTTCTATTGATATCTTTGCGATGTCAGCTAACTCACGCAACTTCACTTTTCGATCATTCAAAACGATTTTGTGGATTTTTTTGATGTTTTCTGGTGTTACCGCCTCATTTGGACGTCCACTGCGTTCTGCATCATCGGTGTCTCTACGGCCACGTTTGAAGTCAGCAAACCAACGTTTTATTGTTGTTTCTGATGGAGCGGAGTCTCCATAACACTTTTCAAACCATTGCTCCGCTTGAACGGTATTTTTTCACATCAAGAAGCAGTGTAAAATTAAAACACGAAATTGTTTTTCATCCATTGTTTTGAAAATAAGAAAAGTAGCGTGACTCTTAGCACAATAACTCACAAACTAATGAATAGAATATCATGAAATTTTAACAGCTGTCTTTTGAAGGTTAGTACTAACTGAGAGAAAGGTGACTGCAATAAAACTAGCGTCATCTATGTGTTAGGCCCGGGACTTTTCAGCCCGTGCGTTACGTAACAGATATTTTAGGATTGTAATAGTAAATATATGATTTGCTTAAATTTTCCGAAACTAACTATTCTCATCAGATGCTGGCGCACGCAATGCTGTTTCATTATGAAACGATTATTTACAATGAAAAGTATATATAAATTTAGGAGAACTAATTTTCAGAAATTTCAGGAAATTAAAATATCCTTCTACAAACTCAAAACAGCTAAAACCTCTAGCAATTTAGGGATTGAATGTAGCGATCGATAGCGTACAATAAAACGCCTTACATCACCTTCATCAATTATAATTCTTCATAATGATTCGCCGTTCGAAATTCCTAAACACAAGAGCGGTAGACGAGACTCATTTATCATCGAAGTGTTTAGGCTGAATTTACGCGATGAAACGCGAAAACTGGAGCTTTTCACGGATAATTTTCAATACGTTTGCCAAACCCAAGAGAATGTTATTATACACCAGCGATCAAAATTATTTGTTCGCATATATATTTTTGCTTAAATTTAATAAAATTATTTATTTACTAGTATTTAAAGGATATAATTATTAACGTATAAGTAAAAGGAAGATTACACATTAAATGATTCCGCCAGAAACTCCTCTACTGTTTAGTTACCTATTAAATCTTCTTAATTCGATAATTAGAATTTTATAGAACAGCAAGGATGCATTCATCAACATATCGTTTTAGAAAAGGATACACCTACACTACTATAAGCTCATTTTGATTAAGGGTGGTATGATTTTTCAGATCCTTCCATAATTTCTAAATTACCTCGATTACCAAGTCTATGGTAATATGCGTATATCAAAGCTCACAACTTGATAATTGTTGGAGCAATTTTTTTATATCACATTTTCCGCAAGAGTTTTACTAAAAAAAATTGGCCAAGAATTTAGTGAAATAATACGTAGCCATTTACTGTTTGAAACGTTTCGGTACAGCATAAATTATGGTCTATTATTTGCCTTATTTTAAAAGTATTTTATTAAATCCAAAACTAGAATTTATTTTTCAGTTAGCACTTTATCCATTATTTAGGCGTATTTCTTTAGATGTGCAAATAATTTTAGCCGGTAGTATATATACAGCATGTAACAAGACTGTTCGCGCTTGTAGTACCAATAAAAAGTCTGTTACGTATGATTATTTGAGAAGATGTGCCAAAAATTGATATTCTTATTTTACCACTACCTTATTGGTTACTATCTCATTTTGTTAATAAAAAAAAAAAGGTACGGAAGATGTTATTCGCTATTTACGCATTTTACCTATTTTCCCTTATTTAGATATTATTATACAGTCCCTGTCCATTTTATCAGGGCCACCTTATAAATTTAAGCTTTCGTGCCTCTCCAACGCGATAAATTACAAATAGAAGTATAAAATTCATGAGTAGGGTTTGCAATACCCATCTAAATACGTGCCCTAAATATCTTTCTAAGAAATCGAGAAAGTGCCACTTAATGACATCTTGCCTATTATTATCCCCCTCATGAATCATTCTGTACTGTATAGAAGATGGGTAGAAGCAAGATTGAAAGACACAGTAAAACCCACCACAAGTACCAACTGGCCCTAACAAATTGGACAAACACTATAGTTCGATTACTGAGGAATACACGGAAACAAAGAGTTTCGAACGTCTAATATAGTTAAATAAACGCAGTCGTCCGTAGTGTCCAGGACTTTCCCTGTAGCACCCGTCCCTGACAGACATAGGATTTTATTGTATCGCCGGTAGCGAGTTCGAATTTGCATAAAATCGATAGCAGCCAATGTCACACAGCCGTACTAATATTTACGCGAAATATTCTGCATGTAGGCACCTATATGTATGTAAATGTTTGTCCCCAAAATCAAAATAAAAAAAGATTGTGTAATACCATTCATCTACCGAAGTTCTTCCAAAATTATTGGATATATTAACCAATTTGACTATACTAGAAAGAGGTTTTCTTTTTAATTAACTTACGCACACCATAATTTTCTGTGGAACAGGGACAATTTTCATTCGATATTTTCGTTCTTATAGCAATGTTTTCTGCACATGGAAACAATTTGCTTTGCGCTGTAAAAATTCCAGACGTCTCTAGACTATCAATAGTTGTTGCTTAAGAGTGTGTTTTGTGTAGCAAGTCAGGCGGTTTCGCAAAAATGGATAAAACCGAATTTCACAGAAATTCGAAATATTTTACTATAGGTTCATGGCGGATGCACTCCATCATTTTCGATCATCAGCCTCTGGGTGAACGTGTTCAAACGTGGCCGCACAAGCACAAATGGTGAACCACGCAGTGGACGCCCATAAACCGCTACCAACGATGAACTGGGCGACAAGATTTCATGATGTCGTCTTAGTTGATCGCCGATTGAACCTGAAAGAGATAACAGAGACAACAGATATCTAGAAGAACGCTTTGGCCATATCCTACACGAAATTTTGGGTACGAAAATCGGATGACCGTTTCGAAAGAGTGTCTGGTTAGCATCCAAGGGATTTCCCCATGCGTTTCGTAACCGTGGATGAGACTTGGATCCACGACTACATACCGGAGACCAAGGAACAGTCGATTTTTTCCGGGAGAATCGGTTCCGAAGAAAGCAAAGACGGCTTGAAGAGGCTGGAACGCCGTTTGAAAAAGTGTATTGATCTTTGGGGAGACTACATCGAAAAATAAAAATAAAAACCGCACCAATACCGTGTTTTTCTTGTCGATTCCGAAAATATTTCAGGTTGCCCTGGTATATGTTGTTCTATTCATAATTCCGACATGTCTATTTTCTAGTTAAACAAAATTTCGGTATTTTCCCAAACAAACCCCTTAGTAATATCGAATACGTTTACTTACATTTTACTAAATGCATTTTTATAGTCGAAGAAAATCATAAGCACATCGTCCAAAAGATCGTTTAGCATTTACATTACGGATCTGATAAATATCATTTATATTTTACGACCAATATATTGCTTTTGAAAACAAAACCAGCTAAACTTACACTTATGGATGACCGTCCTTAAGATACATGCTTGTTAAAAAAAATCCCGTTTTTTTTTTTAAGAAAATGTGACAGTTCTGATTCTTTCAAAATATTTGACATAACACACACGTAATAGAAATTACTTAGAAGTAAATTTATGTTGGTGGCACTGCTTAGAGGATATCCTTAAATGGTATATGTGCAGACACAGAAACGCACCAAAGTATTGAACAAGTGCACATGACAAGAATCATTAACTAGAATTATATATTAAAACAGCGATTACATCTTTATTTAAAAAGGAACCTGCAAACTCTTTACTGACGTTTTGAACCATTTTGACTTTTCTACAATTGGCAGCCATTTCTTTCAAAATTAAAAAACTTCCGTTTTGGCGCAGCTAAGGTTTCTATTTGTAGAAATATCTTTCACTTTGTAAGTAAGTCAAAATTAATGCTTAGAATTCGCAGATTTCGCGGTCTAACCGGCGTAGAACTTGGCTTCACGTTAACTTTAGGCGTTCTAGGCGGAATCTACATCTGGAAACCGGTGTTTGTTCAAACGACGAAAGTTAACGCGAAAAATGCAGGAATCTCAACCCCAACCGCCGACTCACGCCCAGCAGACACCCTCGCAAGGGATGAGATTGCTGGCGAATAAGAAAGCGCTAACTTACGCCGGTATGCTTGGGATTTTTGGCATCGTTACCGTCGGTGCGGTAAGTTTAATATACCTCAATTATCAGAGAAGAAGACGCGAAGAATTATATTCGAATTACGTGTATGAATCTAGGCCGGCGAAACGTAATTTTTAACAAATGTACTAGTTCTATTCTATTGCGTATGTGTTATGCGAAGTGGTAGAATGTAATGTAGTCTTAGTTTTGTACTCAATTGTGTTGTTCCTTTTATATGTTAATAAATAAATTGAGTAAGAGTATTATCGTATCCGTGTATGCGTCCGTGTAAGTGTGCTCGTGGAATTGTCATGTGATTTGTATATCTGTTGTGATTTATATATGTACGTGCAATACCGTTATCATTGCAAAGTTTAGATGGAGATCTATGAAAAGTAAAAATTGCTAGAGGAGGTTGTGATTGCACAAATTATCTACAGTAGCCATAAAATATTAAATTATAGGTTTAATAATTGCTAATTATTCAAAACGTTAACGTTTTCTCTTCATATAAAGACTAACAGCAGTACTTATAGTTCTTAAGCTTATCGGCATATCAAGAATATTATCGTCTTGTATTTCCTGTTTGATTTACTAGCAACTTGCAAACGTATTACATTGCTGTTAGGTGCCATAATTCGAACATTTATTGCACAAACTTCTTCCTTTCCCCTTAGCTTCGTCAAAATCTTTCCGTGTAAAAAAGCCTCTAAACATCTTCAGAAATTTATTTATTGTAAAATACATATACTATCGAAGTATACAAAGCAGATAATAAAAATGGCCAGAGGTAAATTGCTATCCGAGCAGGAAAAACAAAGATAAAATGTTATAATTTAATTTATTAAATGCCCAACAGAAGAACATCCAAAAATGGACAATGGACACAATAAATACCAATAATATGAAACATTAAATTCCAAAAAAATTAAATCATGACAAATTAAGGCAAATCTAAGTTGTTGTAAATCAATTAAAATAAACGTAATTGAGTCTGTTTAGAAGATATGATCGAATTAATTTTAGGAAATTCCTGCTGACACCGGAAAAACTCAGCTTTTCCAATAACTTAACACATGGGCTGAAAAGTCCCGGCCCTAACAAAGAAAACACGGTTTCTTTGGTTCAAAATTAGCTTTATTCATCAACGTAATCTCCATCAAGAGCAACGCAATCATTCCAGCGCCGCTCTAACATTTCAATACCACTTTTGTAGAACGATTTATCTTTTGCCTCAAAATAGGCCTCAGTTTCAGCGATAACCTCTTCATTCGTGCGAAATTTCTTACCGGCGAGCACTTTTTTGAGGTCTGCGAACAGCCAGTAGTCGCTGGGAGCCAAATCTGGCGAATACGGTGGATGTGGGAGCAATTCGAAGTTCAATTCATGTAGTTTTGCCATTGTTTTGATTGACTTATGATACGGTACGTTGCCTTGATGAAACAAAAAAAAATTGTCTTTGCCATATGCGGTCGTTTCTTTGCAATTTCGGCCTTCAAACGCTCCAATAACGCTATATAATATTCACTGTTGATGGTATTTCCTTTCTCAAGATAGTCGATGAATATTACACCACGCACATCCCAAAATACCGAGGCCATAACCTTTCCAGCCGATTGTTGTGCTTTCGGGCGCTTTGGACGAGGTTCACCAGTTGCTGTCCACTCAGATGACAATCGTTTTGATTCCGGAGTGAAGTAATGGATCCATGTTTCATCCAGTGTCACATATCGACGCAAAAATTCCGGTTTGTTACGTTTAAACATGGCCAAACACTGCTCAGAATCATCAACACGTACTTGTTTTTGGTCAACAATGAGCAAACGCGGCACCCACTTTGAACAGAGCTTTCTCACAGTCAAATGCTCATGCAATATAAAGCCAATACGTTCTTTTGATATCTTTACGATGTCAGCTAACTCACGCAACTTCACCTTTCGATCATTCAAAACGATTTTGTGGATTTCTTTGATGTTTTCTGGTGTTACCGCCTCATTTGGACGTCCACTGCGTTCTGCATCATCGGTGTCTCTACGACCACGTTTGAAGTCAGCAAACCAACGTTTTATTGCTGTTTCTGATGGAGCGGAGTCCCCATAATACTTTCCGAGCCATTGCTTCGCTTGAACGGTATTTTTTTCTCATCAAGAAGCAGTGTAAAATTAAAACACGAAATTGTTTTTGATCCATTGTTTTGAAAATAACAAGAGTAGCGTGATTCTTAGCACAATAACTCACAAACTAATGAATAGAATATCATGAAATTTTAACAGCTGTCTTTTGAAGGTTAGTACTAACTGAGAGAAAGGTGACTGCAATAAAACTAGCGTCATCTATGTGTTAGGCCCGGGACTTTTCAGCTCATGTGTTATGATGATCAATCAAAAGCACGGGAAAAATCAGTATAAAGAACATCGAGTTGACCACCCCCATTCACGGCTTGACCAATTTTTTGAGAAATCTGAGCCAAGTTAGTTACAGTTGAAATCTATACTAATTTAAATTGTTTATACTATTTTAAATTGAAAAATTGTTTACATGAAATTAGTAAGCAATAATACGAATAAGTATCTCAGACTCGTTACGACTAATAATACGAATATTTTTACTGCTGTTTAAATAAACGTTTAAACATCGTAAGAGGATTCTACAGAAGCAACCTCATCAGAAAGTTTTCGATTAACGCAAGTCAAGCCGTTGCTCTAAATGAATGAATTAATTAATTTAGGTCCGATCTAATCTGGCCGAGGAGGCGACCGCGTCCTGCCCGACAATGAACAATACAAAACTGGGTCGCGTAATTCGAAACTCGCACAATTGTTTGCGATTGCGGGCAGATCGAGTTTTAAGCAATTGATATGCGGGAGAGTCGCCGAATCGACTTCGTTACTTTTTAGCGTTGGAGAGCGTGGCATTTCTGGGATCAAATTCGATCGGTGTAATATCGTAGATCGCAAGAATGATTCGTAATGTGATTAGTGATTGCGGTGGCTTTGTTAAGCTTGCGTAAATTATATAATAATATTAGCAATAATCACAGTAATAAAGGAAAGGTGGAGAGAATTATATCTGTTAAATGTAGCTTGGTGTAATAGTTTTACGTATATAATTAAAAGTAATAACTTCCAAAAAGTATAGCATCGTTTTAGTGATATCAACACTTGAGGATACGTAGTACGCGATTTTTAGGTCGAAATAAGTAAATGGAATTTGTTTTGTTTGTCTGTACTTGATTTAGAAACCTTAAGGCACATGTCAAAAATTACGTTACTTCGTAATAGTGCTGCAACTTTTAAGCTAGTAAAAGTTAAGAGTGAAAACATATTTTTCTACAATCTACACGTTAAAATCTTCATTTCCATATATATTTTAACGCATTTTGGGTAAGTTTGACTTTTTGCAAAAATCGAAAGGGGTGCGTATTCCTTTGAAAATTTATCAAAATATGATTACTCTTGGATACGGTCCAAAATCGCTATATCAACACTTTGGGATACGTAGAACGCGATTTTAAAGTCGAAAAAAGTAGATAGAATTTGTTTTGTTTGTCTGTACTTGATTCAGAAACCTTATGGCACATGTCAAAAATGACGTTACTTCTTCGTAATAGTGCTATAACTTTTAAGCTAGTAAAAGTTCAGAGTGAAAAATTATTTAAGTGTACTAGAAGATGAATTCTAAAATCTTATGTTACGCGATCTTATTCGACACTTTTCAACTGTACATGTTTGAGTAAATATACTTAGAGTCCGTATCTAAATCTGGGTATTAAGAAAATGTAAACAAATACATTTTACTAAAGTTTCTGGATTCTACTACGTATTTGTAGATTTAGAAAGGTACGGTTTTGATTACTGATTATTATATTTGTAACGAATACATTTTTTTGTCTTAATATTCCTATAGTTATCAATTACTATTATATACAGGGACCTAAAAAACAGTAAGAAAAATGGTTAAATGTCGAAATAAGTAGCTTCATGGAAACAGTGAAAAAAACCCTTTATTTCTTTTATTATTAATTATGGAGAAAAATTGTAGAACAAAAGTGTGCATGTATTTGCTGTTATGATATTGAAGAATTCTTCAAATATATTTTCAACGATATTATCCAGTTAATACATCTTATTGTCTTCTTGGATAAGATGCTTGATACAAATAATTTGTGCACATGTTCTTCTAAAATTACTACATTGTATAAAATACGTTAACTAAATGTATAGGAATGCATGAAGATATAAATGAGCAATCAGAATATTCTAAGTGTTATACATATTTCATTAATTTATTAGCTCTTCTACTAGACAAAATCAGAATCTGATGTATCTGCATCAGTAGTTACAATAAATTCTTCAACTATGTTATCAAGTTGATACATTTTATTCCCTTCTTCAATACTGTGTTTGACACAGCTTGCTCAAGCGTCAGGTGTTACATCTAGCCATTCCAGTAATAATTCTTTCAGCTCTGCTATTTTAAAAGAGTAATTAGTATGGGGGCAAACATAGAGCTGTACGACCACTTTCCGATACCATTCTGGTCAGTAACAAATGTTATAGGATTATCAGCCACACATTTTTTGGTTATCCCAAATAGGTCAAGCTTCAATAAAGCTTCACCAGCTGCAATCCCTTTTAAGGTAAGCCACCCAGTTATAAAATACAATGAAAAACTGCAGGAAACAACGACACCAAAATTATAAGTAAATGTGACAACTGACAGAAATTGCATCCGTTTCTCCGTGCATCCGTGTGATTATGCCTCGCCGATTAGCCAATGGCAAGCTCGTATTTTAAGGCCTATCTATTCTAAGTCTGCATTCTTAACGTGGATGGAGTATAATAATCTTATCAATGGATAAGGTGTTCAAATTGGTCAAATATTTCTAGGTAAAACCCGAAATTCCTCTCTCGTCAGAATTATAGCGGAAATTTGAATTATCCGATTTTAAATCTCCCTTATGCTTTAGGACGATATTTTGATTTTGAAATGCTTCCACAAGAACAAACAATAAAGTTGCAATTTCGGCGAATGAAATATAAGTATATATGACAAACTTTACACTATACAAAACAAGAATAAATCTGCAAACAATTTTTATAGGTATGTACAAAAAAAAATTGTGCATTTCGATCAGTAATCATGGTCAAACGTTTTTACAAATATTTTAGGATCCACTTATTTTCAAATTCAATAAGTAACAAATTCGTTAATCTAATCAAAAAAAAAGGAAAGGGAATAACAAACAAAAACAAACCTTCGTTTCCCCATTGGTCTGCAAATAGTAAATAATGACAAACATCCATGTGATCGAGCACAACAACAGTATCTTAACATTTCGTCTCATACTAGACGATATTATTGTTCACGCGATCACCGCCGAACGAGGAATAAACAAATAACGCCGATAATTACAAATAATAACAAGTTCTGAATCACAACGGTAACTTTGTGTTACACCAGTCGATAGGATCGGAACTAATACTTATTCGAGCCGAGAGAAATAACGAGAACGACACGTTTCAGACCGCTCGCCGCATATATATCCTACATATAAATATTATCGTAGCGGGCATCGGACGCTCGACAAACGAATCGCGAACACCTACTGAAGCGGCCGAAAGGGAGGCGGAGATCGGCCGTCGTTGCGAAGGGAACTCCGTCCGTCGGATGGATGATGACTGGCGACCGACAACGCCTACCTTTTTCACTTTCACCCGTTCGCGAAAGAGAGACGGAACTCTCGCACTACCGCACCATAACGTCGGCGATACTTCATCGTCGGCTACCGCACATCGCGTTCGTTCTGGCGTTATTCTGCTGTACCCGCGACTTGATCGAAGCGCGCTTCTCTAAACGTCAAACTTTTTCGATTTGCTCGTCGTCGCCAATTCGATTCGAATCGAGCGACTAATCCGTCCTCTCTCTAAATATGCGATACCGTCTCGTCTTGTGGGTTCTCTGCGGTAATAACGTTCGTTGCCCCGCGTTCGATATGCCGCTGTCGTAGGGTAGGGTTTTACGAGTCGATTTTGTTTTGGTTCGCTAGTACTGACGATATAAATTCTTAGATGGCGCCATAGACACGGTCGATAAAGAAAACATCGTTAGTTTAGCTTCGAATTAAAAGAAAAAGCATTTTTAAAAGAAATATACGTTCATAATATAGCGTATTTCACTGATTATAGAAAATTACTGTTCCATACAAAAACACAAATTGTATTTAAAATAACCAAACTGATTTATTTTCTTTCTGTATGCTTGTTCTTTTTTGCATTTAATTTGAACAAACTGCTCTATTTTTTTTTAATTGGAAAATGAAAAAACGCATTTATACAATCGAATTTTTCAAAGCTACTTTTTGGCCATACTTTTAAAACTATCTAAAATTTTATATAAATTGTAGTTACGTAATTTTTATTACAGCGCAAATTTAAGGAGAAAAATTAAATATAAACGCATTCAGAAAAATACACATGATTATAATTTATTCCTAGAAAAAAGAGACAAAAACAGACCCGCAGCCCAAATTACAATCTATAAATTTGCGAAATCAAATTTGCGCGGTAAACTTAAATTTAAAGATTAGTTTGAAACATCTGTATCAAATAAAATTGTATATGAATTCTTCAGAGATAATTCTACAATTAAGATAATAGAAGGGTAAATGTAGTAGTTACAACACATAAAAGTAAATAAATTTGTCTAGAAAACATACATTTTATTTATTTGTTGAAAAAAAATCAAATAGTACATGGCATTATATAGAAAACAGCTGCTTCAACCAGGTGCCATCTAAATAAAAAATTGCTCTATTCTTAGATCATCTACCTCGCTTATCCTAAGCGTTTTATGCGCTCGTTTAGTCGCCATAATACATAGGTTAAACTATTCCGATGATTCCCCGACGTATGTAGCTTCTGCAAGAACAAACCAACCGATTACATGGTTGCGATTCGGATTACCGGATCCCTAACCGATTCGGATTACAAGATACCCAATGTTAAAGGATAATATTTCAATTTTGTT